>PKRV01003675.1:255136-337901 GCA_003709505.1 Hyphantria cunea | reverse complement strand
ATATATTATGTTACCGATAATAGCGTTATGTTTTGTATTTTTTATCGATTGATAAAGTTACGTCATCCTCTTTTTCCGTTAAACAATCGTATAACAACATTGCTCTTTCTCCGTAGCCAGCCTCACCGTCACTGACCTTAACTTCGTTTACTGAAATAATAAAGTAGATTGTCAATATTAATAAGAACGTCTATTACGTTTTCAAGGCTAAGTAGCTGCACCAATTGTAATGAAATTTGACACTTTGATTCTCAAAGAATGGCGCAGGGTATTCTTTACCACGATAATAGAAAATCAATACATTAATTTTATAAAAACCAATTACTGGTAAAAGTATTTTCTAGTACCCATTAGGAACAGACGCGTTTAAAAGATTCGGATCTAAAACGAATGTAATAATTTCTTTCAGGATCAATTCAAATAATGTTTTATCATTTCTAATGTCATCGAGTATGTGCGTTCGAACTGTCATGTTTGTTGGTATGGACCGAAATAAGTCAAGTCGTTCCTAAATTTGTTTTACCTATTTCATACAAACTTGAACTCGAATTCACATTGTACGATGTTCCTATGCCTTTACAAAGATGGGCATTTATTTAATATTTAGTCACAAAAAGTTACAACAATTAAACTACAACCATTTGGAACACTCCTGTCTGATTTCGTACAACCTTGCTAACTCATCTTCGCGCTGTACGTAAAGTTTAGAGTAAGACATAAATATTTCAACATGAAACACGCCTTTGTCCATTTAAAATTAATCCAAAATGAAAACCTCTTACTCCACACAATTAAGTTCTGGAATAAATTTTTAGTTCCAGTGATTCCAAACCGATTTGGATCGCAAACCTTTGAGATAAAAGTGTATACTGTAACCAATACAGATAATATTTTATTATGTAGCTAACGACAAAATAATAACTAAACCATATTTACAATGCCGCATTCCGTGAAAAACAGTCGAGAAACAAGGGATCATATTTATAATCAGGATCAGTATACATATTTTCTCCTTCTGTTGAACTAAGATCCAATTTCGCCATCCACTTCTCAAATGCTTTCCTCGTAACTACCAAATTCCAAATCTCAAAATATTCGTTTTCACTCAAACCCTGAAGTTAAAATGAATAATTAGTTAATTAAAGATCAGTTGCACCAGTTCCTGATTAACTTTCAGGCGCTTAGCTACCACATACCATTATGTAACAGACAAATGATTCAAAAATCTATTGTTCGGAAGTTTAGTTCAAAATAGTCCATCAGGAATTTCATCAATAAGCGATGAAACTGTCCCTATCATAGTATTTTTTTAGTTAAAAAACAAATAGTAAATTATTAACATAAGAATTGTCCCTACACAATTCTAATGTTAAATAAATTTACTATCGATTGAAATGCAAAAAAAAATATTTTTACAGCTAAAATTACTTAAAATTTCAGAATTTTTATATCATGGTTATATTACCGAATTAACATAGCTGCTTTTAAAACAGATTATGACTATAACTGCGCGCGCTTACTGTCCTATACACTATCCTGAACAACCGTACAAAATCGTACTTTCAACTCTTATGTAGTAATCATAACAGAAACCTTCTTCTTCATTGTCTCTTCCATACGTCTGAGTTCGTCGGCTCATCCTTTTTTGTGCAGTCCGTTCTTCTTTAGAATGAGCTTTCGCTCGATAGCGGTATTTATAAAATAAGCTCCCAGAATCAACTAATCATAAATTACATCTCATTCTACTTATGGTATTTATTTGTGTGTGTATGTATTTATTTTTATTTTAGTAAAAGTATATATATGCGTCTATGTATTATGTGTAGTTTATGGTAAGTTTAGATATGTATGTGTATTCAATACTTTACAAATAAACCTAATTACACGTACTTCCTATTTTCTCTGCATCACCTAAAGTTGTCTGGCAGGAATACCTATGGCATTAATTCCGCCAATGTACGTTAAGTGCATGATGTATAATAAATAAATAAATATCGTGCACACTTGCTTGTGCATTATAATATCTAAAGCAGAGTTTGCTGGTCTCCGTTAAGCCATCGAGTCCGAAATATGATAAGAGTGCATCATACATATACAGCTATGTATATGAGTACATACAGTGTGGTAGCCTTGCTATCTAAGTTACTTTTCAAATGATATGTGTATATGATATGTTAATATCTCCTATTTGTTCTGCATCCCTAATTCTGAAATTGGGGATAAAACTACTAAAAGTCATTTTAAAATGGTTTAATTGATAGTACTTAAGTACAACATTGCTTATGCAAAAATAAAGTCTTCAGGTTTGAACTCATACATACATTTCGCTGACCAAAATGAAGCCTCGCAAATGTCTTTATACTTCTTTTCTGTAAAAAAACAACACTTGGTATACGAATTTCTAAAATATAAATATCTTTACTTCGTTGTAATTATCTCAGAGTAATCGGTTATCTTAAAAGTATAAAATATACAGATATAGTTACAGCCATAGCGTTGTGATCACGTCATACTTATTCATTTGTTATTTTTCTAAAAATGATTACGTCTCTTGAATTTCAACTTAGTTAATTAGCTGGGCACTTATACACAATAACAAGTACCTGAATGACCGAACTTTAAACGGTTTTCTTTTGGTAAGTTTTCTTTAAAATCACTTGCATACTACACATCATGGAAATCATTGGGCTATACGATATCCAGTATCCACTATTTTTATACAAAAATTGCTCATTTAAACTTTACTTGTCAGACTACAAATCACACTTACGAATATCCTTGCAATTGGCAGCGGCTCCTTTAGCAGACTCCTTTAATTCTGGCGGATACATCAGATCAATTTGTTTTAGTGAAGCTTCGTAATTTAACTTATTATTTTTAATCTAAAACAGTAAAATTCCACTTGTATTTAGCAATTAATATCATCCAATAAATCAACTACTTTTTTACATAGAGCTAAAATATTATAAAGATCTCTAAGTAATCAGTGATCGATAAATATGAATGCACCTAGGGGCTGAGAATCTTATTAAGTTTGAATAAAGAGAAAAATGACCAATAATTGAACAAAACTTACAACATTAGTCATTTCAAAGATACAAGCTATATAACACATGACTTTTGGATCCTCAATGAATACTCCTTTTTCTATATCCCCAACCATATCTGTAAGGTAAATTTCTCATAAATATACTTAGGACTATTTTAATTTAAGTATTATTATCCTCAAAATATTCCTTGATTGAATTTATGAATTTTTAGATTTATAATGCATGCCAATTGCATATTATTTGTGATAAAACTGACAAAATTAAATAATAATATTAATAACACTACATTTCGCATTTTTGTCACTGTCAAGAAGCTGTTGAGAGTCTCAGACATCATGGCTTTTCTTGTAGCAGAAGCAATGGCCGTATTAAGACATTGTTCTTGTTACCGTCGGCGTTCCAGCTGTACGTGAACCAAATGGTAAATACGAGACGAAGACCGGATGGTATCGTTACTGCCATGGAAGATGAGTAGGTTTGGTGTGTGACGCAACTTGCGTCGAAACCTTGGCGCCATCTCATCTTCCAAGTAATAGTAGTAGTAGTAATTACATTTTTTAACAATTTGGGGTCCAGACGCTAGGCTCGTGGTGTCCGAGTGCTCGTGCTATAAGTAAACAACTAGCTAAGCAACAATTGACGCTTTTGTGACCAGAAGTTCGCTACTTTTTCTAGAGCAGAGCCATGCCATGGCAATGCTGCCAGTCTTTTGGAAACGCTGCCAGTAGGCGATGAAGTGGAGGATTTTTTTGACGCTTTTAACTAAAAATTGTTGTTTCTTTATTTATTATTATTTCCTAGTATTATAATTTAATTTTACTATCATCATCATCAACAACTCATAATGTCCCACTGCTAGGCTCGGGTCTCCTCTCAGGAGAAGGTTAAGGCCATACGTTTTAATTTTACTATGGTTATTGTAATCACTGATATGTTTGATGTGGAGGAACGGGTCACATGTCCCTGCAACACAAAAAGAAGATCCACCGACCAGGCGAGGTGATCAATTGCCCAACGTAAGTTGAACGTTTGATGTTGGAAAGTTGAATATATGTTAATCGGTGCGAGAACTGCTATTGCGTGATGCAGGATTTGTAGCTACTTCGTACACTTACGTTACTCCGTAGTTCAGTGTATCTTCGACAGATGGTGTTGTCGTATGTTTATGTTGCCGCTGTATGTGGAAGTCGCCACATTTAACATTCATGTATAAAAGTAAATTTTAACAATTATTCAATATTAATAATCGCTTTATTGTACACTAGATTAATTACAAAAGCAACTCAAAGCTGGCTGCCTAATCACCTGAAGGCAATCTCTTACAGGCGCCCATGAAAATATAAATGATACAAAATATTAAATAGTTCTGGCGTGAGGGGAGGTATGTGAAGCCACGGTATCCTTCTGTGAGGATGTTATGCTTCCGAATGAGTACGACAAGCTTTCGAAGAAGCACGACAAGCGGCATCGGGAAAGGGCTGATCCCGCTTGAAGGAGGTAACGAAGGCGGCGCTTTTTAATACTGTACCTTCAGGCACTTTAATTTTCTTAATGCAACTGGCTTTCAGCATCTTGCCCGTTTTTTTCATCTGCTGCCTTGACATCTAAAACCGAATAGTGACTATACGTCAAATAATAGTTTAATATCTGGGAGACATTATAATTTATTCAATATTTAATTACATTTTCAAAAATTCTGATCCACAAATAACAGTAGGTTTGGCCTGTATCATGAATATTTCAAAAAATGGATTTAGCAAATAATAATAAAAATTTAGGACAAATTTCGTGATAACTTATGCCATAAATTTTCTTTGTCTCTCTGTTAAAATTATGACACACAATTTCACTATCCAAACATATTATGATTCATTAATGAAAACAAGGAGGCGTCGCACAATGTAGGTTCATATTATTTTCATTGCTTCATAATTTTATTTATTTATTTATTAATATTAGTGAGGACATACTTACTATACAATTGTAATACAGTACAAAACAGTGAGCCAATTAGAAGTCCTTACTTGTAGCGATATAAATAAATAAATATGTTCAGACATTTTAACACACAATGCCATCTACTCCCAAACTAAGCAAAGCTTGTACTATGGGTACTAGGTAACTGATATTAATACGTATACACTTTATTTTTGTAAATACATACATATCATAAACAGAAAATAAAAATAGATATGCTAAACAGAAAGAGATGAGTACGATAGCATCAATAATTTTATTTATTTAACTTATATAAAAGTTAAGACTCAGACACTTTTGCACCTTTGAGACACTCATAGAAAATGGATCTATGATGGTCTGCTCACAAAGCTTATTAAAAGCCCTACTTACACACACAGTATAGCTGTTCTGCCGATAATTGATAATTATTTTTTATAGAAGCTCTGTGCAGGCTATACTGTTATTAAGTATTTTATTTTTATTAAAAGTAGTGAGTCAGCTATCATACGACGATTTTTAAGAGCGTTGCCTCTTAGAAATCGTCTTCTCTTACAAGAGATTCCATCTCGACACATTCCATCTGTCGTTTATAAATTAAGAAAAAAGTGATATATTATAATTTTCTGACCGTGAAGGAATCTTTTGGTGAAAACAGAGGTACTTTACTTACGGCATCAATTCCATTTGTTAGAAAATAAACAATAATTAATGTAAATAAACACTTTGAATCCATCGCGACGCTCCACAGTACTAAATTAGTAGTGACCGCAATGACATTGTTTCTTCAAGGGAAAGCCATATATACAAATTACCTACTTCTTGATTATACAACAAAACTACTTATTCAGTGCAATCGGGAGTATCATTAGCTATGTAAACACATAAATTAACAAGACAGCTGTATTTATAAAGTATACATTTAATTATAGTATATTCCAATAGTTGCTTATAAATCAGGGGAAAATAAATGACGGTGGGTCTGTTTCATATAAACATTTGACTGCAGCATATACGCCCTCGCACATATCGCTAAATTTGTCCTCTAAAAAGAAAATCTTAATTAAATAAATTAATTTTATTGTTCAAAATTTTTTTGTTAAAGCAACGATAAAGAAACACGTTAAAATTAACCCTTATAAGAAACGCTTCTATATCGAGTAACATTTTATGTAATCTTAAAATGTATTATAATAATAGAATAATAAATGAATTGAAATACATATTGTGATAGGCTATTTCGCTGCGATTTGTTTTCTAATATCAGGCACAGATATAAAATAAAAAAGTCACCAATGAAAATGATACAAAGGCGCTCGCCGTCGCAGGATCAAGATGATGTAAAAGAAATATTCAGTCCAATCGATTCTTTGACTCCAATGACATTATATACATTTATGAAATTTCAAGGCTACTTAGTTGTCTTCTGTATGAATAACTATAAGAGCACTTTCCCTTTTAATGATATAGATAGAAGTAGCCATGCCACCAGTGGCGGATTTACATATTTGAGACAATTTACATGCAATTTAATTACTTTTTTTACATGTGGTATCCCCTTCGAGCCGTCTTTCCACCGGGGTTTACGGTTATGACCAAACGATGGAGGGGGGAGGGGGTCAACTGTTGGTAAGCTATTAAATGTTAGTATTAACAAAAGATGCCACTCAGCTTCCTGTAAAATATGCTTTAGGGACTTTCTTAATCAGTTGGAAAACACATTCATGGGGAATACCAAACTGACTAGAATCGTTGGAAAGAATGTGGATGATGTTCTACCTGGCACAATTAATCTGCATTTTTTCCGCTAGGAAATATCTGATAGACAATCCTAAATCTCTCCCACTCTCATTCTGGTGGATCTCGTCTCGTGAAGTTTTCCTTCCTTCCCTAGTAGAAGGAAGGAAGTGAGAGCAGAGGAGAGATGGTGTTCTGTTCGAAAATTTGCCTGATGTTACATCTCTGCTTCCCACAAGCTGGGTTTTCTGTCAACGTGTACTTGATTTGGTCTTTATATGATTTCTGATCTTTTCCCGGATATCGACTGAGTCGACCGGTAGTATTAGGGTCCCATGTTTCTGCTCTAGTCAATTCTACCTAACGAGTTTACCACCTCTACCACAAAATTTGGCCTTTGCGTAATCTGTTACGCCAACCATGTAATAGGCAAACTTTCGAAGAGTTACCCAAAGAGACCTCTCTAGTGGTTAGACGCATTGAGGCACTGGACCTGTAAAAAGGCCAAGGCCCAAATAAAGTATCTGGGCTTGACCCTTACTGGTGGATTTCACGATCACTACCGACAGCATTCTCTTAAGCTAGTCAGCACAACATGTTGGGTGAACCCAACGCCTCGAACGTTGTACAGGGTATAGTCCGGGTAATGACAGTTGACATTAGACAGATGTGGGCGGTGGCTCTGATTACCCAGAAAAGTGCGCGCTTGTGGAGTCCTATATCGAAAGTGACCGGAAAGGCTTTCTTGAAATAAGCGTATTGAATTTTTAGAATGTTTTCAAGTAATAGTAAATATAAAAGATCAACATTAAAGTTGAGGACTGTATTTGGTACACTGTTTAGTACAAAAACATCGTTATTTTTTTTTAAATTCTCGAGTCTTCTTTTTCTTTTGGTGTATATAAAATAATATTTTTTTTTATTTCGTCGTGTAAAACAACAATAAAAATTTGTCCAAATTTGCCGCCTCCTAAAAATCCACCACTGTACACCACATGGTACGCCAATATACTTACGGTGATGTATGCAAGCTGCAACAGCGTTTTTCGTTGTTACTTTCAAATCTGGAGGATAGAGTATGTCTACTTGTTTAGTTACTAGTGCCTGATCCAGTCTATCGTTCTTTATCTGTGTGTAGAAATATAATAATATATATTTAATATAATATTGGGTTCAAAAATTCTTTTAAATATTATTCCCAATAAGGAACTGTTATTACCAAAATAGAAAAAATATTTGGGGAAAACAAAAATTATTGCTTTTTACTGTCTATGAATAGGTAAACTTTTTAAATAAATGAATATTACAAACAGTAAGAAGTATATATAATTAGAATGATTATATTAATCCAATACGAAATATATAGTAGATCGTCTTACCACTTGCAGGTTTTTGTAGATGCATGCAACATAGCACATTACATTTTTATCGTCTGGAAAAATACCTTCACCTATTTTCGCCACCTGATCTGAAATATTACCACATTCTGTAACAGCAAGTAAAGCAAAAACAATCTTAATATTAATTCTTTACTAATCATTAATGAATCCTTGTTGACTCGTTGGTCTACCGGTTGAAGTATTCGACTGCGAATCAAGAGGTTTCGGGTTCAAATCCCGAGTCGGGCCAAAAGTGTTATTGAGTTTTTCTGATTATATAAATACTTAATAATAGCTCGAAGTTTGGAGGCTGGGTTCCGATCCCCCGTGCCTCGGAGAGCACGTAAAACTGTCGGTCCTGCGCCTGATCTCTCACTGATCGTGTCGGTTAACCGTCTCATCGGATTATGAAAGAGAAGGAACAGAGAGTGCACCTGTGTTTGAGAACACACTTGTGCACAAGAATATCTGCTGCGTAGTTGGCTGGTCACCGTTGAGACTGGCCACCGTGGCCGTAATTGGCTAGGAAAACATCATTGAATCCTGCAGATTGAAACAAATTATCGGAACAACGTTTTTCTAGTACATATTTAATTGATGTTCGAGTCCATTCTTGTCGTCAAAATTATAAAAAAAAATAAAGAAATAAGTAGGCATTTACTGCTGAAAACAGGAAAGAAGACTGTTCAGCAATGAATGGCAATAGTCATCGTTGCCTTGCCCACAAAGCAGCAGCACGAGACTGCTTCCTTCTGACTATACTTAGTGACTGACGACACGGTCACTTCGGTAAGTTCATGCACTGGGTCGGTCACTAAAAGAAAATAGAGTCTCGCCTATCACTACTGTGTATCCTCACTCACTTGTATAGAAAATAATTGAATTACTAGAACATAGTTATAGCCCTTTATCAGATGCAAACGCAGTCATCACGTCCTAACTATGTAGCTTAGGGATTAATAGTGTTGAAATACTACAATGTTTAATACTTATTTATAGACGTACATACAATATTGTTTTTTTTATCCAGGCATAAGGGCCAGCCTGTGGCGCACATCCACAATGAAGTATGATTTGTCAGCTTACGCCGTTGTATAAATAATAACCACAATTGCGTGCGGATGCACCGATTTCTATACAAACGAATATTCTATAACCTACCTTCTGTAACTGAATTCTTTGGCATGCATTGATTTTTCAACAGCCCCATTGTTTTTTTCACTTGCACTCTTGTCATCTGAAATAATTATTATATATAACTATTTGCACGGAATTCTTCAAAGTTCCCGGTTTTTTTCTGTTATATAATATTTTACTTTTTAGCGATAAGGCCGCCATTTGTACATGGTAATTCAGTTGCAATGTTATTTTAATATAAATTGTTATGTCTGGTGTACAGTAAAGTTTATTCTATTCTATATTATACATATTAGCCTCTCTCTTGGATCACACCCTCTACTGGTGAAAATCGCATCAAAATCCACTATGCTAAAGATCCAAGCGCGCAAGAACGTAACGCGCCTTCATTTTCTACTTTAGATTAAATAATAACGAATAGCTTAAGTTAGTTGAAGAAATAGTTCACTATGGAATCTTCAGAATATTCAAATTTAATTCACAATAATAAAGAAATTATAAAAAAGTAATGTATTTACTTACTCCACGCACGCATCCGATTATTAAAAGAAGGAGGATGAAGCGATACATTTATCTATAAATCTCTCTAACAACGTTGTGCTTTCAACTCCAAACAAAACTAAAAACTGTACCAAAAATCATTCTGTTTATGTATAGTATCCAAAAAATCAAACATATGTTTAGTTGATAGAAACCACTAATTTGATATCAAATAATAACAGGTTAAGTAAACGGTCCCTAAACGGACATTATGTGGTTAATTGAATGAATATTTTTTTTACTAATGACATACTCACTTTTTAGGAAATATATACGATTATATTCTGTATAAAAAAATCTTATCTCTCCGGAAGCTGCTCTTTTGATTCGCTCGGAAAATTGCTCAAAGCAAAGTGCTTGTGTAAGTTTTAACATCAACAAAGTAAGCAAGCTCAAAATAAAGCAATTAACTCAAGGAACTTCTCTATTATTCTGTTAATTATGCGTTTTAATTTGTTTTAACAGAAAGTTGTTGCTTTCTTGTAGATAACGTTACTCATAGCTTATTTGGTAAATGAAATAAAACTACAATAATATAAATAACTTTGTACTTTATTTTATGACGACATTTATGGGAAAACAAAATTTGCTGCATCAAAATCATACATGCACTTAGCTGTCCAGTATGACGCCTCACACAGGTCTTTGTATTTCTTGGCTAAAAAATAAAAGCCAGTCAATATCCTTTGTTACTAATATTCCTAACAAAATAATCACTGAAGACAAAGCAAAACAAAGACCCTATTGTATTTCTTGCTAAGGTGTTACATATCTGGTTCAAGATAATAATTGGTGACGAATTAAGAATACAAGCTATCACTACCCCCATTCATAGCGAGGGTTTCCTAAGGGCGAGAAACTACTGCTGCATAGTGAAAGAAAACTAGTAATAAACCCTACATACATCTGGCCAATGTTGTTGTTAGTACATCCAAACCTACTTACTAACAGAGACACATTTCCAGCAGTAGATTATCAAAAGTAATATTATGATGAAACATAATAAATAGTCTAGATCTTCAATATTCTAATTGGGACTTACCAACATCTTTACAATGAGTGGCAGCGGCCTTAACGGCATTTCTCATCTCTACTGGAAACATGACGTCGACTTGTTTGATTACAGCATCGTAACTTAACTTATTGTTTTTCACCTGTACAAAAAGTATTTTATGAATAGCTGACTATGGAAAGAACTTAATTTTATAAACATCTATGTTCATAAGCTCATTCCTTTAACTGTTAAAAAACTAATATTATCTGGTGTATGAAATGAATAAATCAAAAAGTTCCAGTCATTGACGTATCGGTATCCCTCTGCATTCAAATAATTTCTTTCGTTGAATATTCTGCTAACCAGTATATACACAAACTGCCACGTATTAGTATCATAAATTACATATATATATATATATATATATATCACAAATATTTTGACAATGGAACTCCGACTTTTACGCATAACTGGTCACAAGTATCAGAAACTTACAACTTGTGTCATCGTATAGATACAAGCAATGTAGCACATCACGTTCCGGTTCTCCAAGAACTTGCCTTGCTCAATCTGACCAACGTCATCTGTAAAAACAATTAAGTCAAAATATTTCGTACTATAAAACTGTAGTAGTAGCAAATGATATTAAATTTCACATATACCTTCAGTGACATCATTTTTTGGCATGCATGATTTCTTCATAAGTTTGCCCGAATTCTTCAGTTGTTGTCTTGTCATCTGCATCAGAGAAAGTCATAAATTAATTCAAATCAACAGCTATTAATATCCAATACTGGATATAGACTTCTCATCAGAAATAACGTTTTGGCTAGGTTAGAATTTGTTGTATCAAGTTTTCCTTCTCTTTGCAGAGATATTGTCCTGCAAAGTTTGCTTTCTTAGTCGTCTCAACAGCCTTTAACATCCAATAATGATATAGACTTCTCATCAGAAATAAAGTTTTGGCTACGTTAGGATTTATTGTGTCAAGTTTTCCTTCTCTTTGCAGAGTTTGCTTCTTTAGTGGTCTCTTACGACACCCTTGGGACAAATAGGGATGGTGACACTGCGTATTCTTAGTCCGTCCCAACACGGATTGTATAAAATATACTTACTAAAATTATAGCAAATTTCTACTATTTCCAGACATCGCCGTTATCTATTTTTAAGGTATCGCATAAAGTTCATCCTTTGAAATACCAGGTTTACCTGTTCTAGATTTAACAATCTATTTGAATTAAAATTCATAAATATCTAAAAATATATTTATGCTCTTATCTAGAGTGTTGTACCTACTCTGCGACTAAATTATCATTATTGCAATTACTCACCGCATCACAACTAGCAAATAACCAAAAAATATAAATTGCTTTTAACACACATTGCACTTTTTGCGTTTTCATTATGTTAGCCTCGACAATGTAAAGAGAAAAAATGACAGTGGTATTTATATAAATATGTTTATATACTTAGTAATCATTTAAATGATTGATGGTGGGTGTGGTTTTAAGACAAATAAATAACTTGTGATTTGACTGTCACTTGTAAACGATTCAAGAAAAATCTGCATAGTACGTCATTATCCTATTTCAATTCATAATGCAGATAGGCGAAATTAGTATTAAAAGCAAGATATAATGAATAAATGTTTTCTTTTTACGTCCATATTTTTATACACTAACACACTAAACGAAGTGTTGAGATATATTACTTTAACTAAGAAATGTAGAATTCTGTTCAAAATTAAATATGGTCCTGATTGTGTTTTTAAATATGCTATGTATTAAGTAGTAGAAGTTATTCTTTTTAATTTATTGATACAACATATACAATTCAGGTGTTAGCTATAAAACATCACAAAACCTTGGCAGGTTTGTCTGGACGTTGAATCACTTTTAAGCAATTTATTAACATATATTTAGAAATATCTCAAAAATAAAAAACAATGTTTTCACGATAGTACCAACAATTTACTTAAAATACCCCATCAATAGGAGAGTGGTAGTAGTATTACTACTTCTTCTTGATTTTAATCTTTTATCAAATAAAGTGGGAAAAGCTATATTTGTTTCACGTCGCCAAGATTTTTAAGGATTGTTGAAGCGGGCTTAAGTTTTGTTGCTATTAAATTATAGTTACATGTTAAAATAATAACTTGTATAAGTGAAGAAGGTGCAACGTCATAGAGAACCTTAGTAACAACTAACCCTAAGTCAGTTATGAAATAGTAATACAAAGTAATTAATAATACATTATACGGTGTAATAATTTATAGCCTGTCAACGAGGAAGTAGAAGCAGCAATTTAAATTATTTACTGCATAATCAAACTAGAGTAGACTAGGGTAACGAATTCTTCATTTTCAATATACAGGACTAATGTCTAGAATTTTTTATCTAAGAAAAAAGGAACACTTATTTAACGTATAGGGGCTTCTATATATCTGTATATCCGAGTGCTTCGCGGAGGCTTATTATACTGCACATATCATACTGCGCATAAATATAAGAGGTCACTTTAACAACGCATCCCAAATTTTGAGTTCACGTTACCATACATCGACAGGATTGGAAATGTACCAAATCAACGCTGTTTCAAGTACCTCTGTTTTCATCAAAGGATCTATTGTCGGTCAAGCAATTATTTAATATTTCACCCTGAAAATGACTTCATCTTTTACTTTTTACTAACCTACGTATACTGACTCGTTATTTTTAATTAAAATATTAGGCCCTTTGATCAAACTGGCGTTTTATCGACACTTTGATCTGAATTATATTCTCTTTGGCTGAGAATTCCAAATTCAAAGTTATAATTCGATTAAGTTGATAAATATGAGTTTCGAAAACTGTCATTCAAGTGTTGCCTTATTAATTTTTTGTGGCATCGCTCATCTTACTCAATGGTATACTTGAAATAGCGCTTCATTTACGAATACGAGTTAACTGTGCCACCAGTGCCAGTGGTGCAGTGGCCACCAGCAACAGCTCGAAGGATTAGGGATGAGTATAGCGCTAGTGTCACACTCTGGAAATTTCGACCTTCATAAAGCCCGTTGGACAGCCGGAGTCCAAGGGTCCACAATAGCCTAAAGTGGAAATAGAGATATAAAGGCTATTGTGGAAACAGATCCATTGTATACCATAGTTGGCAGTAGGCTTTGCTGTGCTTGATAAAACTATTTTAATCCACTTCAAGCAAAAAGAGAAACTAAAAAAGTTTAAACGGTGGGTACCTTATGAATTGAGTGAAGCGAACAAGCAAACACGCGTCGACTGCTTAATTACATTACTCAATCGGCTCAATAATTAAGGGAATTTAAATCGTGTCATAATCTGTGATGAAAAGTGGATCCTGCACGATAATCGGAAGTGCTCATCGCAATGGCTGAACTACGGATAAGCAGAAGGACGCGGTGGAGGCCCACCTATCAACGCCTCATGCCGCCCTGAGTGTGGCGGCAGATGCTCGGGACAGGCTTTCCCCTCCCTCTGCTTTAGAGGCCAGCCAGAAGAGGTGACATGCGCGTGTGCCGTACGTCACCTAAATGGAGAATCAACCAGCGGACGGTGCCTGCTTCAGTGCGGGCAGGCACTGGAAGGGGTCCGGATGTGTTAATAACAGCAGTTCCCAGATCCCTCCCTTCTCAGGTGCTGAGTGACACATCATATGATTTTATTCGGTCCGATTCCGACACACCACCCCGCCACAAACATAAAGAAAAATTAGCCTTAAATGGTATAATTAAAAAGAAATAGTTCTGCCTGTTATATATAACGTATTTCTGCTATGTATCTTAGAAGACACGATTCATGGACAACTACATCAGAATTAGGTGTTGAAAACAATAACAGTATAATTAACCAATTAATGTTCATATAAAGCTGTCACTCAATACTCAATGGGTAAAAATTAAAGGCCATGACATGCCATCAGATCACAACAAGAATTTATCGAAAATGCTCGTAACTGTACTTCTAAACTGTTTAATTTTTATCGCTGTGTCTGAGGCGGTAAGTGATTTTCGTTCTTATTAAAAACTTATCTTACGTGCAATAAATATATGATTTTACTTTTAGATTTTTTTGCTAGAAAGTGTGAATGTAAAACGATTACTTCAGCCATTAGTTACGCTTTGTTTGGTTATATTTTTATCTCTGTTACTCTGATTTTTTTATTTTTTGCATCATTATTGCAGATGACTATGAAGCAAATAAGAAATACCGGCAAAATGATGAGGAAATCTTGTCAGCCGAAAAATAATGTTGAAGATGGTAAGAGGGATATGTTACTTAATATCTGAAATTTACAAATAATACTAAACATACATACCTATACGCCTACGAACTTCTTGGTGAGAAGCGTTAAAGAGAGTAATATGCGTCCATACTGCAGAAATAGACTCAGAATAGACTGCTGAAGAACTTATCCAAGCGACAATGAACTGTACTTCCTTGTATTAAAGAAATTAAAAAAATATATCTTTTGATTAACGGTTTTCATCAAGTCAATTCAAATTACGTAAAAAAAATTTATAAACAAAGTTGAATTTGGTATTTGAAATGTCTTAAGAAGCACCGGAATAATAGAGACTGTATTCTGTGTTTGTAGTGAAATTAATGTGTAAAGGCGCTCATAGCCCAGTTGCACTCGGTGATTAGAAACAATCATCGAGGGTAAGCAACGATGGCGCGTTCCGTACCTGGATGGGTGACCGCTGGTGGCATGTTACCATGAGCGTCTCCGTGATTCGTAGGTCACGTTAAGCAGTCGGTCCCGGTTGTTATCATACGATAACAGTCGTGAAGCTTAGTTGGACGCCTTCGGGCGGCTTAAAAACATCCAACGGCAAGATTTACGTAGCCACAACGTATTCTTGCCAGTCCCCAATCCGCACTTGGCCAGCGTGGGGACGTATGGCCTTAACCCTCCCCTGAGAGGAGACCCGAGCCCAGCTGTGGGACATTATGGGTTGTTGTTTGTTTGTTTGTTTTTAATGTAACGATTTTGTTCAGATAAAATAGATCCAATCAATGACGGTGTCTTCATCGAAGAGAAAGAAGTAAAGTGCTACATCGCATGCATTATGAAAATGGCTAATACGGTAGGTGATAATCGATTAACTAGAATGGTAAGTGAAGAGTGAGATGAACAAGGATAAATAAACTAGAGAAATATCTAGGTAACAAACTATAAAACAAAGGTAAGACGGGGTAGTGGGTAGGTCTCCCACGAGGTGTTTGGACGAATGGTGAATTTCATAGCATAACCTTGGATGCGGTCCTCAAAGGATCGATAATCAATTGTCATAGCGAATCTTAAGACTGTTAACATCCATCAGTGAACATCTCTTTTAGTTACGGTAATAATGATTTCCTGATTCAACAGGTACTCTAAAAAACATAAAACTGTTTTACAGATAGCTAAGTCGTGTATCTATTATGTTAATTTCCTTTTAAATATTACAACTGTTTTTTTGTAACACCAATATTTCGTTACTCTATTAAACACTTGTATTTTATAGTTGAAAAATGGCAAATTTAATCACGATGCTGCAATAAAACAAGCCGACTTATTATTACCGGATGAGATCAAGGAACCAGCAAAAGATGCAATCATGGCATGCAGAAAAGTAGGTAAGTAAAACAGTCACAAGTTATTTTTGAATTTTATAGAACAATAAAGAACTGTTAGTTCTAGAACTGATAGTTAGTTGTGTTAGTTGAACAAGGAAAAATAAATGTTTGTATACATTGCACTTCGGTATAATGATTTAGTACGGTAGATTACTAAAAACTATATAACGATGTATGATGTCAGCTCTTAGTTTCTAAGACAGATAGAAAGCTGGCGGCTCAACTGGAGTGATACCACGGCCTCACAGAAAACCGATGTGAAACAGCCCTTGCGCTGTGTCTCACCGAGTGAGTGAGGAAAACGGAGGCCCCAACCCCTCCCCCATCCCCCAAAGGCCAGCAATGCACTTATAACGCCTCTGGTGTTGCGGGTGTATATAGGTAGCGGTAATCGCTTACCATCAGGTGATACGTCCGTTCGTTTGTACCCTATTCCATAAAAAAAATCCTACGAAACTGACGAACTAACAAATGATGTTATTTTGCTTGACCTATCTTTTCATTCTTTACGTGACAGTTTTATCTAAAATTAAGTGCAATGCATTTAATTAAATGTACCTCGTAAGTTCTTAAATGACATTAGTTAAGATTGCCACCAAATTCAAACTATATTTAGTACTTTGTTGTGTTTGGTTTGATAACTAGGGAAAAAATGTACATTAGCTTAGAAACTAACAATTACTCAATCACATTCCTTAAGGTTATTAAATAATTCTTATCAATCTCTCTTTTTAATAAAGTAATGAGATTACTGTATACGTGTATTGTTTTCTTTGCTGATAAGAAAGAAAAACTTCCTTACATAGTCTTATGCAATGGAGTCGCTTTCTCTGTCTGTTTGCTTAGATCTTGCACCTTAAAATGAAACGGTTATATGTGGAAAATATGCATATAGCTCATGAAATCCGAGAATTTCAAAGACTTTCGTGCGAAGCCGGTCGCTAGTGTTAAATACTTTAACTATAACTGAGCACGTTGTAAATTTTTTCAGCGGACACCCACAAGGACATCTGTGATGCATCGTTCTACGTTACTAAATGTATCTACGAATTTAATCCAGCTATCTTTTACTTTCCTTAAATAAGAGTGTTAAGAATGGAACCAAGAAATAAAATGAAATAAAATAAACAGTTCTATTAAAACATTACTTTGAAGTTTTATTACTCAGCTAGCTTTTGCCTTGACCTACGTGGTAGCCAACATACAGTAAAAAGAGCATATAAATAATACGTTAGGTACTCGCTGATAATGTAACTGGTAAATAAATTTTTAAAATAGATTTAATTGTTTAAGCGTAAAGGGTAACAAACAAACACCAGAACTCATAATACCAGTTAAGATGTCTAAATGTATGTATTATTATGGAAATTATGAATACCCTTAAAATAAATACATAACTACCTCTATTCTAGTACATTCCAGAACATTTTTCGCGTACTAAGTACTTGTGCTAAACAATAAAACGACGATGTAAAAATATGTTCTCTGAAACAAGTTACAGTGGTAATGTTTATGTGCTTCCGCTTGATACCAACGAATACCGTCAATTTCCAACATAATCACCAATTAGACTGCATTTTTTCCGACAGCTAATTATACCCGACTACGTGTGTGTTGGAATAATAACGCCCTGCAAATTATAACATGCGAATGATGGATAGAGTAATTTATAGCAGCGTGGCGTGACAAGTTCCATGAATATGGTTTTATTCTCTTAATCATTTCAGTATCTACGAAGTTGTTGAATTTGAGGGAGTGGAGATTTGGTTGTAACGTTTGAATAATGAAAAAATAGACACATATAGGCCTTATCATCATCCTGTTACAGTCCAATTCTCAAATTCAGCTACTGCCAGCCGTCTTACACGATCTGTATATCCATACTTATATTATAAATTCGAAAGCTACTCCGTCTATCTGTCCCGCTTTTACAACTAACCCGCAACCGATTTCAATGAAATTTGGCATGGTGATACTTTGATTCCTGAGGAAGCACATAGTCTACTTTTTACTGAGACGCTCGCTCGCTAGTTTTCACGCTCAAAAGCTAGTATAACAATATAAGTAGTCCACGTAAATAAAAACATATACTGAAAGGGACATGAATTACTTTGTTATTTTTGATTGTATCTATTTATTTATTAAACTTCATTGCACACCACTACAGTAAAAAAATATACATATAAACATATACGGAGATCAAAATCAGTTGTAACAATAGGCTGCCCTATCGCTCACGGCGATCTCTTCCAGAAAAAATTTGTACGGATATTATAAAATGATCTTTTGGGTAGTCAGCGTTGTACTTCAATAGATTTAAACTGTTTACAACATATAAAGCCTACACATGTATACATACTTATACTACATTTTGTTATTTCTGTCTAGATGACCAAGCTTTACTTAATACTTTATTGGTACATTTACTAAAACTGAATTCTAATTGAATCAATTTATCGCCCCCATGGGGTATCCACACCAAATTTCATGAAAATCGCTGGAGCCGTAAATATACAAGAATTGCTCGTTAAAAGATATTAGATATATAGATATTTGTTCCAGTACTTTAATCGTGATCTTGAGTAAAGAAAACAAATAATAAAAAAATTCAAGTACTTTTTTAAATACATAAAATTTGTTGACTGAAAACCAAACTGTCGTGAATGGTATTCTATTTTTTTTTATTAATAGTAGTTTAAAATGGACATTTCAGCAGATAATCAGAACGGGACACGTAAACGTAAAGCCTGGCACATGGATGAACTTATAGTATTCATATAATAATTTTTTAATGGTATGGGCCTCCGGTATCCTCCCTCATTTGGTGCAACACAGTGAAAGCGCTGTTTCAAACCGGTTTTCTGTGAGGTCGTAATATCACTTTGGTCGAGCCGGGCCATTCATGCCAAAGCATGGCTCTCCAGCTTCAGAAGAACAACTTCAAAATAAACTAAAGTAAAGAATTTTGAACAGCCAATTATGGACATCAAACTTAAATGTCATAAATGTAACAAAAAGTAAATCTAATACGGCTTAAACATAGAATAAAAAAGAATTGATGTTCGTTACCCTCACTAAAACTCGGGAATTACTGGAATGATTTAAAAAGTAAGATCGATAAAACTTTCTGGAGTTAAAAAAAGACAGTAAGTAAATTGAAAGAGCGCAAAGAAAATACTTCAACCAAAATTAGTTATGGACTGAACAAACTAATGAATATATCAAACAGAGCAGAGACTTTCTGTTTTATAGCTCGCTGCTGACTACTCAAAATATATTTGCATTGTTATAAAAACATTCTAGTCTTTTATACCTTCTCACATCAATTACAAAGCCATCAAGTTGAAATTACATGATAATGGTATTTATTGACCTTCTACAAACATAACCAGCCAACTGTAACGACTATGATGATGATTTTTGAGGTCATTGATTTTTTCAGTTAAAACTATAATGTTAATGAAGAAAAAGTGGAAAAAAAGAAGAAGCTAAATAAAATAATAAAAGCAATCCTATAAATTTTAATTTTCTATATTCCTAGCCTTATTATTATTCTTAAAATTATTTGGTGTCGGCTACTAATTCAATCATCAGTGTTTCCAAAGAGCGACTGGCATCGAATCCCCACAGCCTTTATTTACAGAGGTCAAACTGAATGAAAAAAAAATGAAATCTTTTATCTAATCATCTCAGCTGGTCTGGCCTAAAAAAACTTCAGCTGAATCGAAGTATTTTATTGAAGCTTTCGATCACCAAATTAATTGAGTTGAGTTGAGTGATTCTATTCAAACTGAACTGTGTCTTTTTCTTTACCATTCAAAATGGTGTGAAATCCTTTTTCTGTAAGACGTAAATGTGACTAAATCTTTTAGGATAACGGACGGATTGGGGTCCTAGGGGTGTCAGAAGTTGCAAAATTTATTGGGACACCTATATCTGTTGGAATTCAGAAAATCGGTGATAAAACTTATTTAGAAATTAAAAAAGATCTAAATGACAGATTTTTGATTATAGTTATTGACAAAATTGACAAAAAATTACTAAAATGATTTGAAACATTTATGAAGCAGGTAATGATTGCGGCCTGTAGTTAGCACCTTAAAATTGACTAAAAAAACTTTTATTTATGACAATGCCTTAGATATAGATCAAGACCATATGCCCGTAATTTGAACTGGCAGCTACCAAAGAGTCATTACCAATAGATAAAATCGATTTTGTATTCAATTCCGAATTTGGAACACGAATGATGATATTAGGGCCTAAATCAGTACTTAGTATAAAAGGATTATGATATTGTTTAGTGACTTTATTTGCGACGAGTAATCCATTCGACGGTCATGCTCAATTATTTTTTATTTTATATATGTTTGACAGTGCATGTAGTACATGTAAGTATTTTTGTATTACATTTTATTCATATTTACTTGACTATGATCTAAAGGTATATTATGTAGAAATGAGTATTTTTTTAATATAACCACGTCTGCGCTTTAAATAAGCTAGAATCCAACAAAAATAAATCTAAAATTTCACACACTAAGTTTTTTGACTGACATTACTGGTAATGATGTTGTTCGAACTCTCTAAACTAAACTAAAAGTCACTAAAAATTTGTTTCGTCATGTTAAACGGCGCTCTAAGTGTCAAAGACTAACTAAAATTAGATATTTCGTACAAAAAAAATAATCTTTATTTGAATACATACATATAAGATCGCATTTTGGGATTTCTTTCATCTAAATAAAAATAGAAGATATTTTTAGCGAAATTTTAATATAGTGATCCAACAAGAATTAACACCATTAACTATTTGGTATTGCTTCTTTTGTCAGAGTAAAACCGATGAAGAAATATTAACATGGCTATTTCGCCAAGCCGTGGAATGCAGTGCACAATACCCCATCACACCAGAAGAAATGCAAATGCTTCAGAAGCAAAAGATGCCAAACTCAAAAAATGCCAGATGTTTGATAGGATGCGTCTTTAAAAAAGCTAAATTTGTAAGTAAATGTTAAAAGGCTTTATTTTAATGTAATTTTCTAAAGGGGTCATGAAATTCTCCACAGGTCTCTCAAGTCATAATACTTATATAACGTAAAATTTTGTTCATTAATCTATAGTTTAACAGTACTAGTTCCGTAATATAAAGTCGAAACATCATACATTGACAATATTTTAAATAGTATTAGTACCCCAGACTTACCAAATATTAGAACTAAAAACTTTAAGAGTGAACGTAATAGCAATAAATTACTTCAAAGTTGCCACGACTGCAAGGTTAACCTAGTGGTTTAAGAGGTCTGAGAGAGGTCCGGATGGCGTAAAAAAGCGGTTTCCGGATCCCTCTCGTCTCAGGCGCAGAGTGGCACTCCGTGTGGTTTTAGTCGGTTCGATTCCGACACCCTGCCCCGCCGCAAACCCCAGTGGGGTGAGGGCCGTGGGAGTTTCCAAACGTAAAAAAATGTGGTTTAATAGGTCCTCGCGCAGCTTTCTACTGTGCCAAGTGTTGTGTGTTCAAATCCCCCATGTGACAATACTTTATGTGATCCACAAATTGCTGTTTAAAGTCTGGGAGTTATTTGTGTCCGTTTCATGTCTGTTTGTAAAGTCCCACGCGACACAAAATTTTAAACATGAGTGTCTAGAAATTAATATATGGATATGGCTTCTAAAAGTATAAACTAACTACCCATTCGTTATACTTTGAGAACACACATCTAAAGATTTTTTTATGAAAACTCTGCGTAAAAATCTTTTTAGACCTTGCACTTCCAACCGTAAGCCCAACAAGAAAACTGTAAGATGATTCTTGAACACCACCTCAGCAGGTCAGATTGGATAGGGCCCGAATGTTAGTTACGTCCGAAATGTATGAATTGCACAAATATTCTTAAACTTAATTTAACCCTAATTTAAATTATTTAACTTATAGATGGACGACAAGGGAATGTTTGATGAAGAAGGTGCAATAGCCCAGGCAAAGATAACCCATGAAGGAGAACCGACGAGGATCGAAAACTCTAAAAAACTCATGGAAATATGCAAAAAAGGTTGGCTATATAGCTAAGACAATAATAATTCTAATAGTTATATTCTTATATTTATTTTTATAATATTTAGAATATCATTTGTAAAGATTGTGTAAGCCAACTGTAGGTTAATAGTAATTAAACGTTATTTGCAGTAAATTCGGAACCAGTCGAAGACGGTGAAGCTGGCTGTGACAGAGCTCGGCTTATTTTCAAATGCTTCAATGAAAACGCACGCAAGGTAGTGTATCTTTATATAGTATAAAATAACGTTGTTTCCACTGTCTGTTCGCATAGATATTTTAAACTACTCAACGGATTGTCATGAGAATTCAGCAAAATAAATAGTGATTCAAGAGAAATGTTAAAGACTTCCATGCGAAGCCGGTCCAGGTCGCTAGTTAAATTATGGATGTGTAACTTGGCATAGGTACTTGTGATTCGATACAATTATACCATATACGAAATAGCCCAGTCATTTTAGGTTTTATCTGCGGGATTATTACGGCGTTGTAATGAAGATGTGTAGAATCGACATTGAAATCGCGCCGGCTAAAAAATTTAAAAAATTACGAGTCACGAATTTAGTTTTACGCAAATAATTTTCGATCAATTGTTCCTTGAGCTCCAAACAAATTTGTTAGTCGTGAAATTATCTACAAAAAATGTCTCTTGCATTATTCTATATAATTAAACGCTTTCGCAGTAGAGCGCAGAGAAAGCGACTATATTAAACAATGAACACGCTATCTCATCACTCCAGCATCATATGGGGGCTTAAAATGACTAAAATGACTGGACTAAAAGAAAGTGTGCGTATATATATATATTTATAATTATAAACTCCATACTAATGTTATTTTGGACATTTTTAGGACATTTATCCCAGTGTGATAAATGTCCCAAACTAAGCAAAGCTTGTATTATGGGTCCGACCCGGGACTCGAACCCGAGACCTCAAGCACAGCAGTCACATACACTACCTCTGCACGACCATACCGTCATATTATAAATTCGAATGTAACTCTATATGTCTGTCTGTTACGCTTTCGCGGCTAAACCGCTGTACGGATTTGGTGATATTTATAATGGAGATCATTTGATTCTTAAAGCATAACATAGACATATTTACCACGATAAAGTAGTGAAATATATTATGCTTAATTGAACGAGACATCAGCATTACTGTTAAACTGTGCACTAGTAGATAATTCTCTACATCATCATCATCATCATAAGCCTATAGCAGTCCACTGCTGGACATAGGCCTCTCCAAGACTCACGCCACTTAGTTCGATCTATGGCTTCTCGCATCCAGCTCCTGCTAGCCGTCCCGCGCGAATCATCGCTCCACCTAATTAATAATTCTCTACATTGCCTCATATCTGCAAGTTCAAGTTGTAATCCATTTTTAAGTAACCCTGTCACTGTATATATTACTTATGTCTCATTAAATCATAATGAAAATTTTTCATTTCAGTTGGGATTCTCGTTGCACCCGATACGATCAAAATAACTTAAGTTGTAAAATGCTCTACATAATATTATAATAAGATGTTAATTATAATATTTTAAATATAAAGGATTTTACTAAGCAACTATTTGTATTTATTCATTAGGAAACCTGATTTACAATACTGCTTTTTAAAAAAATATTCTCATTAGATCCATTTCTTTATAATAGAGTAAATATGATATCTAATAAAAAAAATACTCTCATGGATCTAACATGCGTCTGGTCAATGTATCAACTGAGAATGAATCTTTTTGTGTCTCGTGTTGAAAACTCTTCGGGAAACAGAAATATTCCTAGTGGAGGAGTTGTCTTATAAAAGATAAAGAGAAAAGATAATGAAAGAGGAGGTTTGACTGATGAGAAAAAATTATTGCGCTGGTGATCAATTGTGCCTCGGAATACAATTCTTTTGTGAGGAAAGATTAATTGACATTGTTAGTCCCAACATGAACATCAGGAATAGTATTTCATCCTAGGAATATAGCTTAAAATCCTAAATGCAATGCCCTTAGGGCGATGAGCGGAACCTTTTTACTGCTATCTTAGACAGCTTACGCCTTCATGTACCAGTTTTTGCCCGGCATATAAACGGCAATTACAAAAACAAAATCAAAAAAGAATTCTTCAATATGCCCGGACCTGCTTACCTGCAAAAAACGCGAAAAAAACAAAAGAAAGAAGTTCATGACAACTCTTATACATAAAACCATTTTTGAATCGAACTGTATACCGTGTTAAAATAAGGCCTTTAAGTTTATGCAAATGCAACACTAAGATTTAAAATGCGATTGTAGGTAATTCTGCCTATCTGAATTATGTGGGAGCCGCTAGAATAGTGTACTACTGACAACACGGTTGGCCTAGTGGTTTCAGTGGTCGCCACACTGCTTCCTACTGCGCCAAGTGTTGTGGATTCAAATCCTACACAGGACAACACTTTGTGTGATCCATAAATTGTTGTTCTAAGTCTGGGTGTACTTTGTGTCCGTTTCATGTATGTTTGTAAAGATCCCCGTGACACAGGAATGTATATTCCTAATGCGGGAGTTGTCTTTTTTATAGAAATTGAAATAGAAAACCCTACCTAACCAAGATCATGAGACACTAGTGAACATGTGGAGTTGAGAACACAATGACTTAAAAGGTATTGTAGGGGAAAAAAACCCGTCATATGCGCGTCGGAGTCGCGCACCGAGAGTTCCATACAAACCTGTAAACCCTTTTTCTCAGGAACGCGTGGAGGTATCAAACTCAAATCTATATCAAATACTCAGGTCTAAACTTTAATTTTAATGAAATAACTAGTAATGGTTGTCCACGCACCATACATATGAATCTTACTAATGATTATCTGAAGAAGAGACAGTTCTGAAGTACCCAATGCATTCAAGTTTGTGTCAACAGTAAAATAACATAGATACACGTGAAATATGTTAAAACAGAAACAAGAAAAACAAAAGGCAGATTGTTCTGCCTAACCGAAAAGACAGGCAAGAGCTTTATATGTTTGTGTGTAAATAACTCACAACGGCTTTTTGCCTCAATTATTTTCTTTATAGTACTTATGTATGACTATTCTATATTATATATTCTTATTCTATACTATATATGCAACGCTAGTCCTGTATCCCGATGTTACCTGCCGAACAATAACAACCGCGAATAATGCCGTCGGTCCAGCCGTTACAGAGATTAGCCGGAACAAACAGACACAGACCAAAATTTTAAAAATTGTTTTGAAATGTAAGTACCGTATTTACTTTCATTTGATGAAAAGCTGTTAATTTGAAATTACAAACAGATACTTAAATTTTGTTTATGTATACACATTAACAATCAAGAATCAATTTGTTATTACACGCGTCATGTGTTTTTACCAACCTATGTATGCTTAAAACAGCGGAGTCTGCGCTACTATACCTACATCAATTTTAAATAGATAACATCATTCGTATTCAAATAATAATTACCTACACACACTAGTTTCCAATGACCTTCTACGTAGATAACGATCCAACCGTTGCTAATGCCGGTATTGTACACATTTTTTCCTTAGTGTTCCCTAGTCGGCTCTTATGACATGGGATTAATAGGATCAAACGGACGTAATTAACACCCTTTTTTGTGCGGGTATCCCTCGGGTGCCATCAACTGGTGGCTATATCGGACTCGAACCGACTAAATACTGCACACTTTCTCGAGTATTAGAAGTCGGCAAACCAGGTGCACCCTCGAAACGAAATCCCTGGAACTCCGGGACACCTACGGTTTGATTTGTTTGGTAGGTACGGCCCCCTTCTATGTAAGAACTCTAATACTCTATTTAGAGAAGGGCACGAGCACATTGTAGAGCTCGCGGCACCACCCCAGCCTGCATCTGCTAGGGTGACTGGTGGCCTCACCTGTCCCCCCTTTTATCAAGCTTTTAGTAGGTATAATATTGAGAATATTAATTTTTATTTCTACTAAAACAAAATTTAGTGTTCCCGTAATGAGTTACACTACAAACATTAGTCAGATAAAATCAATGATGGTATCGAATCCAAATTCTCTTCCTATTCCAATTATAATTGATATTACCATGTGCTGTCCTATCTGTTTACAGGGGTCTACATATAAAGGATTGTAACATTTATAAATAAATTAGAATTCGTGAAGACTGATCGTGATGATCATGCTTGTTCGCTTTTTATTGTTTTTATGTCTGACAGTCCAAATAATTCAAGTAAGTAACATTTCTTGTCATTCATTTAAATTCATTTAAACTTTTGGGTAACCGAAAGAATACTGATATAATTTTGTTATCCCAATCACTTACATTTTTGAAAGACTTACTTAAGAATTTTAATCAGAAATTTAAATTTTTAAAATTCTCCATTAAATCTCAAAATTGCTTGAAATAAAAAATAATATCTGTAGGTACTTAAGCGTTTATATATTAAGTTACCTATACATTAATATACATTTCAAATTTATTTGCCTAATAAAAAGTTACAAATGTTTTCTTTCCCATTTTTTTAAATGTAGGGTAAAACTGATGAAGAAATAAGGGTTTGGTTTTTCCGTCAAGCGTTGGAGTGCAACAAGGACCATCCAGTGGCCAAGGAGGAAATGCAAATGCTTCAAGAGTACAAAGTACCGGACACCAAGAATTCTAAATGTTTGATGGCATGTGTATTTCAAAAAGCTAATTACGTAAGTACCTAAATTTATGTAACGAATGTCATAACGTCATATACTTACGACTACAAAAATATAAGAACTGTAATAAATCCTGTGTGAATTGGTGAAGTATTAGGTATAAAGTAACTGCCTAGTAGTTAGTTTATAAACAAGCATTTAAAAAAAGTTTGGAAGGAATGAAGATGGATTACAGAAAAGAAGTTAGATGGTTTCGGAGTTCATCATGAGCAACAACGTGACACAAAATTTATATTTTATAGATATATTTTCATATAGGTAGTAGAGGTACACCCCTCATGAATCTTGAAAGATATACAGAATAATTATTATAATAATGATTTATTTGTTCTCTTCAAAAAAGTTCATTTATATCAAGAGCTTAAAAGTAGAGTGGGAAATACAAATAAATTACTAATACATAATCCTTTTTGAGAGACTGGAGTCCATACTAAAGACAGCCTGTATGACGAATCTCCATGTCCTTATCTTAGACATATATAAATATTGATGGTAAATTATCTGCACCTTACAAAACTCAAAGTAGCTCGGAGTTTGGAAGTTGTTTGTTTGACAAATCACATTTCTTGAAAGATTAATAAAATACGGTATAGAAAAAAGTCGTTTTGAACTAATTTTTATCTTTTAGATGGATAGTAAGGGTATGTTTGATTTGGAAGGTGCAACAGCCCACGTTGCCAAAGATTATGAAGGTGATGCAACAAAGCTTGAAAACTCTAAAAAACTTATGGAAATCTGTAATAAAGGTTCGTTCACTTGCTTTGTTAATTAAACATAAATTAAAGAAAAATAAAGATCTGTGACCACTAACAAATAAAAACTTTTAACCATTTGAACATAGGTATCATTGTAGCTCTCGTAATGTTATATCATTATATCAAAAAGAATAATTAAATTTTTAATAATGGCGTTTTAGTAAACTCTGAAACTGTTGGCGACGGTGAAGCTGGTTGTGAGAGAGCATTTCTTCTATTTCAATGCTTCAATGAAAACGCACCTCAGGTAAATCTAGTTAACTCATTTAATCGAGTTGTTATAAATCGAGGTTATAATGACACAAAAAACGATCCCATCCTAATCTTAATGGTGTTAGACATTAACGCGCCATTGAAGAGAATTCGTGCGAGCGTCTTCAATCGAACAGAGGGCCTAGTGTGAGTTTGTTTTAGTTATTTATTTTTCTTCAAAACAAACAAACAAAAAAGATTTTTCTTCAATGCGTACATAATACAAAATAGTATGAAAAAGTTTGTTACCAGTGTGAAACAGCGCTGTATTTCACCAACCCCTCTCCTCATCCCCCAAAGGCCGGCAACGCAATTATACGGTAATCGCTTACCATCAGGCGATAAGTCTGCTTGTTTGCCCTAATACATAAAAGAAAAAGTTTAGTCCACTGCTATTTAATCACGGTGATAGCATTTGGCATTGCAATTGGTCCGCACAGAACACTCAACGCCAAACGTTGTCACTATGATTGAATCCATGGATGAAAATTAAATAACACTAGACCCTCAGTTCTAGACTTTTGAGGGACATGACAATACAAAGTAGATACTATGCCGAGCTCCTGAAATAAAATTAGTCGTTAACATATAAATAACCTTATAGGTATCCAGTACTATCTTACATACTAGTACTGAAAGTATAGTAACGCAAACTTTTGAAAAATATCTGACAACTTTATTACAAACAATTGATGAAATGTTTATTTTTCAGCTGGGGTTCACGATACACACAAAGGCATGATATACTACAGTAAAATATCCTGCACACATTCAAAATATAATACTGTAGAGGTGTAGTATTCAAATAAAATAACATTCATGACCAACAGTAATTTTATTTATTCGTTTACCTTACAAAACACTTTAAACAACAAGGATACTAAAATATAGAATACAAAATATTTATATAGGTAGTAGGTACGTATGTATTATGATATATACATACTGATATACCTCGATATATTGGTATCACACTTCTACATTATAACTCTACAGCCATATTATAATATACACAACATTAGAAATAGGTATGTGACGTTAAAAAAAAACAATATAAGTAAACAAAAAGCCTAGTGCGAGTTTATTTCACATCGCTCTTTCGTTACGGTCACATCGTTCGGCATTGTGATTGGCCCAATCTGAACTCTTCACCAATCGCATTGTCGAACCCTATCACTATAATATCATTATTATATTTTTGCTATTTGTGCTAATATAATTGTCTGTCCGTCTAGTGTGAGTTTATCTTGAATTCCACCTTGGCATATAATATTACAACCAGTTTAAATACTGAAGGGACTTTAAACTAACGTTATTTAAAATGTCATGTAACTAGGCTAAGAAGGTCTGTAGAAAATCACCTTCATTCTATAAGTAGTTATCAGATCGAAATATTACAACAGATATATCCATATTATGATGATTATTAGTTTTTAAATCTAATACGTTATACGCTAATTTAAAAAAAATATGGTGATTGTATGCAAATTATTATATCTAAGTTGACGTTGCTCGGTTTATAAAATTGATCGATAACAGCAAGATATTATTTTTATATTTAACATGACGATTACATAATATAATATTTCAACAATGCCTTATAAACGAAATTGACGACAAATTGATTGCTAGTGTTGATAAGAAATTTTAAGAGTTATGTTTGTTCGTCTTATGATAATATAATCAACTTAAATTTTTAGAGTGTGTCGCCACAGTTTTACATAATATACATGTAATAAATTTGAAAAAAAATAAAACCTCTAACTTATTAATAAATCCTTATCAAAAGCTAATTCAATTCATTACTCTTCTCTTTTGCTTTTTATAAATATATATATAGTATTATGGGTACGTGACAGTAAAAAAAAAACAACAAGCTTGTAATAGTGCTTAGTGGTGTAACTAACAATGACTAGTGCTTACACAAAATCACACTATTTCATAAATATGTTAAGAGATTCTAATTTTTCTATAAAACTTACTTCAGATAATATATATTCTGATAAATGGTTATTTATATTTTGTGCTAAATGGTTGATGCTATCTTAATTACCCGAGATCAAGGCCAGATAACTGGCACTTAGGCATATTCCATTCCAACAGTGTTATATATAATTCATAATAAACCATTATAGTCTAAGATACATCTACTATGTAAAGTTCATTATTATGCATGTCCACATTAATCCCAAATTTTATTCAAAATAATTTAAATTTTCAACAAATACGAGTACACTTCTGATATTGACATTTTAATATAGTATACTTTAAACTTAAGAACGCCAAGTTTCAACTATATTTCTACTCGTGTTTTATACTATATATGAATTATACACAGTTCATAGTACCTATTTTACATAGATTATATAACTACATTACATAGATTATGTAACTATATATATATATATATATATAGTTACAAATATATGAAGTAAAAAATTATAAGCGTGTATGAAAATTTCGATATATTGGTCCAAGATTAAGACAAAAGGACAACATCAATTTCTTTGTTTCTACAAAAAATATATATAAAAATAGTAACCATAAAAATTGTTTATAACTTTTGTAGGTAACTAATTTAGAGATTCTAAACTTAAATATTTTGAAGCGAAGTGATCCACTACTATACTTTTCTGATGTTATTTTTTACGTGATAACATCATAAGAAAACATTGATGAAAAATATGCGCCACAAGCCAAACGCTTAGGCCGATCTTGTCTCTCTATCGCTTGTTTCACACTCTTGCTTGCACGCTCGGCTCAGGCAGAACGTGACAATGAGTCATGCTTTTTCGTGCGTTCATCGATTTTTAAGACGTTATCACGTCAAAGTGATCAAATCGTGTCGTACTTATAAATATTACATACTACCTTGTGGCACATTTGAAATACTACCTTGTGGGTGTTATAGGCGAAAATATTATAATATAATACAATACGGACGACTGTGACTGTTGAAGGAACGGACATCTAATATTAAAATTAGCTACTCTCAAAATAGTAAGGTAGCATTAACTATTAAAAGCTTACAATAAAGAAGAAAATATATATATTTTTTATAAATGGCAAGACTACCTTTCCGTTTTGATTTTGTTGCACTTTTTTAAACATGCTCTTTTTACGAAAATTTCTTTCCATTTTTTAATTTTCCATTAATTTACTGATATGCCTTTAGAGCAAAATTTTTACCCGACTACGGGCTAAGCAAAACGGAAGGATAAAGTTTTCTGCGTATTTTCTACCATAACGTCTAAATTACTGAACCTATTTTAATGAATGCGGTGTCAATAGCTTGATAATAATAGCCCGGGTGACATAGGCTATATAAATTTTAGTTTTAAAAATGCCGTAGTCAGGTTATATTTTCAAACTTTTTTTCAACAGTAAATTTGTAGTTTATCAACTGTTTTGTGAAAAAGGCCTTCGTTTCTTATTTCAATTACAGACCTAGATGATTTATAAGACTTTTAATTCTGTTTAAAAGTTAAGAACCCTTTAAAAGTATTGTTATTTTTATACACATAATTATAGCACTTATCTGAAGTACTTATAGAGTTTACAATTGCATTTATTGTTCCACGTATGTAACTATAAAGATTAAATATAAAGAATACCCTACATTTAATATGAAGAAAATCACTGGTATATAAATTACTCACATACTACAATTATTTGACTACATTTGCGTTCAAAGAGAGTTGGACACTTTTACTTTGGACTTACATCGATAGCCCATGACGTCTATATCTAAGTCTAAACACGGTTAAGTAATCCATTAATACGATGTCCCAATCTAGTCTAGCTGAAATCGAATAACCAGCATGCAGCAACGCCATCTAGCGAAATTAAGCCAAATATTTAGTTTTTCATTATCATAACTAGATGGCATCGTGTTTGTAAATTGTAAATCGCACTATTGAGTTTATCACGTAACTTGCTTAGATATGTGAAGTTAGGTTTTGCCGAGCTGTCTGTTAAATTGCATAAAAATAATGACAGTACTGTTTTAAAAGTGTCCAATGACTAAGCTAAAAAATTAAAATAACGTGTTATGATATATAAATTAATGCGTATTATTGTAATCATTAGGTTAGTTTGTATAATAACAGACTCTTCTAATGATTTTATAGACCAATAATATAATAAGTAACAAATGAAAAATATGACATCATAGTTTAAACAACAGCAGCTAGAAGTTAGTTTGTGTGTACGTAAGGCAAATACAACATATAAGTTTATTACGAATGATAATTCGAATTATATGACATTAGCCAAATTAACCGACCCCCTGATAGTGAATAAATGATCAGGTTTGACGCGCAATTTAACATTCCATTTAGTCGAGGAATGTGACGAGATTGTACACTTTCAATTTAAATAACAAATAGTAAAAATATAGATAGATAGCTATAGAGTCGTTTCGTAATATTGGTCTAATTTTATAAGGAGAATTTGAATCTGCATTCCAAAATATGCATTTGATTTTTATCAAGCATTTTATTTAAAAAAACAAAAATATACTTATTACATTGTACGACTCATATGCTGATAATAATGACGTAGAGCAGATATATAGTAGATAAGTTCTCACTGCAATACTCTGCCGAGATTCCGAGAAGATCTATTTGAATTCTAGTACAATTTAAAAAAACTAGATAAGATTGAACTATTGCGTCATGCAAACATATATATGAGTTTAAAATGTCTAAGCTAATAGTCTAGCGGATTAATCCCGCATATGAGTGGTATGACAATTTAAAGTAAATTAGAACTTTTTGTTTACTTGCATATACAAAAAAGAAACTCTTATGACCTAAATAATATCCAGACGCATCTAATATCTGAAATCGCTTAGACTCATTATGTAGGAAATGGAGAACGTTCAATGAAACTTAATTTCAAGGATACAAAAATACAAAAAAAATGTTACGAAGGAATATCGTAAACCAATCCTGAATTTAATGTAAATATCAGGCTTCAAATAATGACGTCGTGGTTTTACACGTTCACTTTTTTAAAATTTGTAATGTTTTCAAATAATTGATCAAATAATAATAATGTTTTCTAACGATTTCCTTCCACAGAACTATTATTACTATATCTCCGGTCACGATAGCACAAGTAGTACAATGAGTTACTAAATCGTCTGCACTTACAAATAAACAATGTGTAAGTTATTCGAGCGCGTTTTAAGTATACACTCGGTGGGTACAACTTGAGGGAAAATAAATTTGGACATACCTTTTAAAACAATATTGCTTGTCACTGGTTTACTGCCTCGTTGGTCCAGTGGTTATCGTATATGACTGCCGATCGTGAGGGTTCGATGAAACTGGTATTTACTTTTTAACTGATTTCATGAAAATGAATGGGATAAAACATTTCAGAAACTAAGAATTATTAAGTAACGCGAAGTAGGTAAATATCACCTGCTCACTAAAGGTAGAGTAAAATTCAGAATCCGGTACATCCACGGCAAAAGTCGCTCTAACCAAAAGGTAATAATAATATACAAGAACTGTTTTTCATGCACTTTGGAATCAGAATCATAATAAATAAGAAAACGATATTTAAAACTTGACGCAAATGTAACCTTACGGGCAAAAAATTAAAAAAGTAAAGTAATTGTCTATTCCAGCAAGACCAGTTGACCTTCAGAGAGGGTCTCTTCCTTCTGATGTTATATACTATCGTAGCTATTGGGGTCGGGTGACACAGTTTGTCCCGACGCCCTAGCTGGCAACTTGAAGCCATTTGTCATAAAAAGCCAGCCATCCTGAAAACAATAAACAATATTTGATTAACATAAATTTATAATGGAGCAATAAATAATATCAAATATTGTATCAGGCTCAAATTTTAACACAATATACAACCCGGTTCAAAATTTTTCACGTTTTAGATACCTCACCTTAGAAATGAGGTGTTGGCCTACTCTATACAAGCTGACACGACGGAAACGCTATACCAGGGTTTGTATCAAGTGTTCCTGATCGTTGCAGTGATTTTGCCTGCAGTGAACTGCTCCCTTAGTAACCTCTTACCGGCACCCATTGCCATTATTCTTAATCCATCACCACACAGAACAATGCTGTGCTTCAAGGATTGTTTTTTTGTTATTTTTTTCATTAATTTTGTATTCATTTCTCATTAAGGTTAACCACAATTTGCCAAAGCGTGGCAAGGCAGTGCTAGTTTTACTTAAAATATTTAGATTTTTGCTTACCTTAACGAGATTTGGTATATCCGACCAGAAACCAAGGTTGGGTATGACTTCAATACCCGTCGCACCCATAAGGAACTTTTTCGTACAGATGCCCAGAACAAGGTAGAATATGAGGCATGAAAAGAATATAATCAAAAGCGTTGAACCAGCTGATCTTCCGACGTCTTCGATCTGCTTCAAACACGCGTCTTTTGAATAGAACGATAACAGCTGTAAAAATATACACGATTATTTCAATATCATTTTTTTTTTATGGAATAGGAGCCAAACGAGCAGACGAATCGCCTGATGGTAAGCGATTACCGCCGCCCATCGACACTCGTAACACCCGAGGTGTCACAAGTGCGTTACCGGCCTTGGGGGATGGGGAGGAGGGGAATGAGGGGAAGGGTTGGAATATGGGCCTCCGGTATCCTCACTCACTCGGTGAAACACAGCGCAGGCGCTGTTTCACACCGATTTTCTGTGAGGCCGTGGTATCCGGTCGAGCCGGCCAATGCATGCCAAAGCGTAGCTCTCCCACGGTCTCAAGTAAAACTAAAACTACACGACATTTGGAACTTATCTGTTAGCGACATTTTTTACTTTTTTGTTTGATATTTACTAACTTAATTAAAATTAAGAACTATTTTATAAAAAGATGCCTTTTGAGTGGAAAATTACGGAATATAGAAAACATTAAAGGAATGGATAAGGTATTGAAATATATAAATGTTTTTGAAAACTTAATTATTTATTCAAGAATGAATAAACAAAAGGTCACAAACTTTTTATATTTTGAAACTAAATAATGAAGAAAAATACATACAGTGGAACTTACACCTCCTCCTTTTTTGAAGTCGATTAAAAATAGATTGTATCTGGCTGAAGCTTGTATGTAAGATCAAGAAAACAAACTCACGGCTACTTTTTAATTCACCAATAATTAGGAAATAGCAGAGCTTAATAAAACACACTAAAATAGCGTGTTCATTAAGCTACTATTATATAAAAGTAAAAAAGACCTAATTTATACTAAAATAATATTTTATAAGGATAAAAGTTCCCCACTAATTTCATAGAAATAAATCATTTACCACCTGTCTACTGTTATATTATGACGTTTGACGATTATAGAAGATGGATATAATCATAGGCAGGCTTTGCTTATGAGAGATTAAGTAACTACCGCATTATTAATAAAGTTTACAGATGTATGCATGTAAAGACTACACGGTTGGCCTAGTGGTTTCAGCGGTCGCCACACCGCTTCCTACTGCGCCAAGTGTTGTGGGTTCAAATCCTACATGGGACAACACTTTGTGTGATCCATAAATTGTTGTTCTAGGTCTGGGTGTCTTTGTGTCCGTTTAATGTGTTTGTAAAGATCCCCGTGACACAGGAATATATATTCCTAATGCGAGAGTTGTCTTTTAAAAAACAAAAAAAAAATTCCATATCATCTCAAAGAAAATATTTTTCGACTTATTATTTCATCCATATTCGAGGTACTCAAACACTTTCAACATATTGTATGTTCTTTATTTGGACGGTACATTTAAAAACATAAATCTGATGAAAAGAAAGATGATAAAGCATAAAAGAAGGAATGTATGATATCTCAAGTATTAGATTTTCTCGATTATGTATGGAATAATACCACCACACATGTGTTTTTTATATTTTTATTTATGTATTCTATACACTCATGAATGTCTATGATCACCCATCATGGCTCATTGTGAAGAGGAGCCATAAGAAAGTACATAGGCTACTCTTTACCGGGATAAACAACATACACTTTAGAGGAGACTCAGGCAAAAGTTAGTTGTACTTGAATGAATACCTTGTGTTGAGGAATCTAGTAATATAATTATCAATTGAAATTAATTGACCAGTTGTATAGTGAAAAGAATAAGCCACATGAAACAGTAGGAAAAGGCTCTTTTTTCTTTCATATATAGCACACTTTCGACAGCGCGGCAGTCTGTGAGCTAAAATTCTTTTTGTAATAATTCACTTAAAATTTAAATTAAGTGTTATAAATTCTTTATGTACACACTTGTCCTTGACAAAACACATGTTTTATATTCACAATACACACATATTTTATTAAAATATGATAAGCAAACAGAGATGACTTACAAGTTTAGATGGATCCGCTAATGAATACACTTGAAGCTGATTGTCTGATTGAGCACATTGCAGTAGAACTGTTGTTTCTCTGAAAACAAAGATTTGGGGTTTTAGAGCCTATACTTAGGTGAAGTATTGTTACAGGAAAGACCTAAAAGTCAGACAATGTCCAGGTTCAAGTTTATTGTCCAGTTAGGTGCAGCATTTTTTTGGGCAGGAATTCTATTTCAACTAGTCAGTAGGAACTAAAATAATTATACAAATAATAAAGACTTTATTATTTTATTACTATAATTTTACTGGTCTTAATATAGTTTGATTTGATTTCTGAACAGTAGAACAGATATATAATTACTACCGTGAGTATGAACTCAGGAAATAAAGACCGGTATTCACTTTGATTAGTGATTAGAGCAGGTAATTAGTGGTTAGGAGAAAATAAAGTGTGGACTGCGGTTGATTAGTGTAAGTGATTATTAGGCTATATAGTAATGTGATTAGAAGCATGATCTTTTTTTTGAGAGTAGACTGCGTGTAGCCACTTTCCGCGCGACCTTCCTGCCCCCTCACTTGCAGCTCGTAAGTATATTGCATCGTTTCTTCAGCAGTCAATTCCTTAAAGAGTTGATACCTTGCGCCATGAATGGGTCTTCTATTAATGCATTATCGAACCCATATGTTTCTTGGTATTGCAAGTTCAGCTTCCAATTTCTGCAAAAGTTCTTCGGTTTCAGACACCACCACTGTTTATGCTTCTTTCAGTGCTTCTTCCAATTGCAAGCTCGCTTCTCAATACTCATCCTTACTTGATATTCAACGGCTAACAAATGAATTCACTAAACAGAGTCACTAAACAAGAACTGGACAATACTCTCACTACACACCCTCAATTATTATCACTTGCATTCGCACTAACCAAAGTGAATACCAGCCTTAACTTCAAGTGCTACATGCACTATGGACAATATTAGCAGACAGATAAGAAGTTTATAATAAATAGATACTGTTTCTTGAACATTGAAAACAAATAAAAGAATGTGAAATTGAGGTCTGATATAGATGTATGCTAGTCACTCCATATCAAAAAAACATCTGATCCAGACCCTTCCCAGTACCTAGACAATTTTGGTATAAGCCTAACTACCAATACTACACATACCGCATGTAAAATAAGTAATCAAACACTTACGATGGCCCATTTTTGTATATGATGGAATCCCCTTGGGCAGAGAATTTTGCATCACTGGACTTTCCGAGGAAGTCATAACTGTTGTTCGATAGTGTAAAAGTTTGTGTAGTGGCGTTATCCAAGCTCATAATATTTACATGACGACAAAGCTGTAAAAAATCCATTAAATTAAATTTAATAAATGATCACCATTTATCACTATTTGACTGCCATATTGGAGCAGTAGTAGTGTATGCGACTGCTATGATTCAGGTCTCTGCTTCAATTCCCTGGTCAGACTAAATATTAGTATGATCTGCAAATATTTGTTTCAGAGTTGGGGTGTTTTCTATGTATAATAAGTATGTATTTACAAAATAAAAACATATATATATGTATTTATATCACTTGGCTAGTACCCATAACACAAGCTCTGCTTAGCTTGGGACTAGATGGCATTATGTGCTAGATGTCCTTAATATTTGTTTTATTGAGTACTTGCATTTGATTCTGGTAACTATTATTTAAACCTGAAAAACAGTAGAGCTACAATAATTTCATTTAAAGTGTATGTAGCAGTTGTAATAAAATTGTCAGCCTAGATATAAAAATATTATAGATATACAATGTGGTAAAAAAAAAAATTGTGTTTATTATACAACATTTATGTTCATATTAGAATTATTTATAAACCCAAAGTTAATATGTTTAGAAAAGATTATACTATAATAAATAAGATTACTAGTTTTGTTATGTTTATCAATTTCTGTACTTGAAGTTTTCTACTGTGTGAAAACCTTTTTTAAATGTTCAAACAAAGACACACATTTAAAATCCAGTTATTAACCATTGTTATTTTTCTATCATCATCAACATCCTATAATGTCCCACTGCTGGGCTCGGGTCTCCTCTAAGGAAGGCCATAAGGAAGGGTTAAGGCCATACGTCCCCACGCTGGCCAAGTGTGGGTTGGGGACCTATCTATGTATATTGGTAAAAGTAAAGTTCAATAATAGGTATATATGTGATAAGTTGTATATGTAACTTTTTTGTCTGATACAACAAATTTACATACATAAATTTATATTACCCACATCATACACTAAAAGATGTTTTATATATAAACTAATTTTATGGGCTCAATATGTAAATGTAGGAACCAGTTTTAAAACTTTCAAGAATAATATTAATTTTGTGTTCAACCTGCTCATCATATGGTACTAAACTCTGAGCTTTTTAATTTAAAAACTAATTATAAATAGACTTACTGATAATGCCTGATTGCAAGTTGTCTTTGCGTCTGACGGTATTGTCATATTAAATGTGGTATCAGAACAAGGAAAGTAGTAGAATGTGGTCAGTTCCATATACTTTGAAGTTGGTGAAGTTTTCAAGTTTTCGTCGTATGCTTGTGCCGTATAAAATGTAGACGGAACGGCAGGCGTTAAATCGATTCCAGTGCCGTTTGGAAAAACACACACACAGGAACTTTTCATTATACAATCATCGGCGTAAATAGATAAAACAGAGGCCAAACTAATAATAAGAAAACTAGGAATACGCAAAAATGACATTTTTATGAAATTTTTGCAGCCTATTTACGTTTATTTTTTTCTAACTGAACAGCGTACGATTTTCCACAAATATTAGATTATTGCCCAATTCAAGTTTCAACACAATGAGTAGCAATGAATGACAACTTGCATTTAATTCAACAAGTGTTGCCAGCCAGACAGTCAAAAGGTGAGTGGAGGTGTAAGGTCTGTATCTTCACTAGAGATGGGTCGTACTAAGTAAATCAAACATTAGGTCCACCTATTCCTAATCTTAAACAATACCTAATCGGAATACCTAATCCACATATTCTTCCTAATCTCATTCACAAACCATTACTTGATACAATCTCAATCTGCCTATTTGGATTTGATTAATGTGATCGTTGGAGCATCATATTACTTGAATGATTAGGATTAGGCATGCATTAGCAAACTGTGAAGAGTTATCTGTGATATATATTTATATCTTATAGAGTGAAATGCCGACACATACAATATGTCTGACTACTATTAAATGAAACTAGAATAATATAATCATAGTTAGTCTGAAGTCTCGAGATGTATTTATGACTGTATAGCTAAACCCTTAATGCGCCTGTTGCACGAATTTGGACTTCTTTCTGGTATCTGTTATGTGATCATGCTGTCCTGCGCAAATTTGATTAGGATACGGCATGTACTGCGAGTCAGCAAGAAAGACAGGTCAATAAAGTATCCTTTGTACAGCGCTGTCTCGCTTTTTACGACTCAAGATGTGTGACGAGATTGTGAGATACGTTGCAACGTGTAAGTGAGTGGGATAGTTTAGGAACCGGTGGGAACGTATGCTGAGCATTCGATTTTATGAATACGAAGATTAGGTTACACAGGTTGATTATATACATTAACAAAACGGGATTAGGTACAGCCTAATCTCGTAAAATACCTAATGCTCGCATCTGTTCTAGTAAATACGACTCATCGCTAATCTCCACTCCATTTATCTATGATTAGGCTACATGGCAATTATAGCAAATAAAAGGCAGAGTGACTGATTTTTTGTACTGGTTTCTCTGGATACATGGATACATTTCAGTAATCTGACAAATAGCATTAAATGCGTGGCTACTATTAATAATTAAATTAACGTAAACAATTTCCTGAAAAACGAGCAATTTTTACTGAAGCTCCAAATAAAAGCCTATATTCCGGCAACGGTGCAGCGATGAAAATAGTCGGCGTACTATGTTACGTACCTCCCAGCCCACAAACATTAGTAATGAGGAGCTCTATAAAAACCATCACCTTCATTTGAAATTAGGGGATTCGGTAGATTTACATAGAAAGAATTTTGGTCACCCAAATTGTGAGTTTCACATTTTTGAGACTATGTGTACTGTTTAGGTTTTGAGCGTACCGTTACAACTCGCCTTAGCTCCAATGTTTCAAATGTTTTAAATTTAAGCACGGTGCAAAAATTTAAAAATCTGCACAAAAATGTTCAATCTGTTCAGAGGAACACCACTTTAGCGAATGCATTTATATGAAAGTTGCCAAATGTATCAACAGTCAAGACTCAACCTTGCATTTTCTCGGGACCATCCTATTAAAAACCAAAAAAAAAGAAGACAAAAAACAAAGTGGCATACATTAATGTAGTCTTGAACAGTAAGAGTATTCTAACTGTTAAAAAGTACCAACACTCTTTCCAATTTTGTCCACCCCGAAATCTTGCTATCAAGAACGACACAAGGCGTTTCTGCGTCTTCTACTGTCTATACACCAATCTCAACTGCTTCTGTAGATACAAGTACGAGTTCTGCTGTAAACAAAGAACAGAATTTGTTTAATAAATACTAGTAGACGAAATATAATCTAATGACTACATTCACTAAGGGCTGATTGATGCTTTGGTTGTAATTGGTAATGAAAACGGGCTAATACTTATTCTGTAATATAAGAGATACTTAAAAACGGTTTCAAAGGTCAGTTGATGAAATGCATTTTTAAATGTTTTGTTTAATAGAAACATGTATGTTAAGTTATTCCACGTGGATCGAAACATGTATTTAAAAGGGTAAGGAGCCACAATCTCCTCTCTACTGTACAAAATTTATACTGGCCAAATAAATCAACATTTAAAACCGACAGACGTAAAGTTTCTCTAAAATTCTGTTAATTTGTTAATATGCACTGTAAATAAAAATGAAAATATTGCCGTATGTAGTTAAAATGTTGCATCAACTGAAATACATCTTTCAATGCACTTTTATTGCTACAAACTTAAATTTAACATCAGCCCAAGTAAAAGAAGTATATGATATTTTCCAAAAAATATGAGGATGTAATCTATTTTAATGACAGCCCTCTTCCTTAGCTTAATTCACAAAGATATAATATAAATTATTTAATTTACAACATTAGAAAGATAATTTACCAAATAAGTCACTTACTCACTTACTTATAAAATTATTTAAGTTTGAAGGTACCGTCTCTTTGTGGTATCATCGTTAATGAAACTGCCGACCACGCTGCAAGAAATTGGATTGGGGTTGATCACACTGCTACTGTAAAAGTTTCGCTCACTGACTACCAAGCTGCGATCACCTATGATTTGAAAAGGTTATGGCATGAATACTTAAATATAACAAATACACAAAAGGGAAAATAGTACGCGACAATCCAAGGAAGCCCGCCCGCCGAAGCTTGGTACCTCTACAAAAATGAAAACATTGACTGCAGAAAGGCCAAGTGCGGGTTGGGGACTGGCAAGACAACGTTGTGGCTACGTTACGATAATAAGGTGGCACGAGGCCGCTCGTCGAGCCACGGTTGCGCTGCTGATGGCTTCTTCACCGTAAAGGTGTTCCGGCCTGTCATTGTTGGGTGGGTAGGGCGTATTTCTAGCTGACATAGATTCTTTCCAGGAAATACTACTTCGAGAAGTACTGGCACTCGCTTGTTAGGAGTTAGTTGAATCCTGTGTGTTTGTGTATGCTGGTGGAGGTGGAGGAGTAGGCCAGAGGAGGAAGTTTTAAGCTCACAACCCAATTGGGTAAACCACGCAGCACAGGCATGAATTCTAGCGCCTCATGCCGCCCTAGTCAAGAATACTAATTTAACTTGTCTTATAAAACAGCTATTTCAATATTTTAAAAATCCATATATTGTATATATGAAAAAAATAATAATAAGAAATAGTATTAAAGTTGAAGAGAGTATTTAGTACATTGTTTAGTACTAAAGCATTCTTATTTGAGTTAAATAGTCGAAATTTCTTTTCTCCGTGTATAATGTTTTTTTTTATTTCTGTAACCAGCGACCTTCAAGCAGCATCTAATTGTGTACCTCAGAATCTGCAGGATCAAATTTTTCAAATCTCTTTATATATTCATAATGATGATAATTGCAATATTGTGACATATGTGAAGTGAACTGTAAAATGTTGCGGAAAAAATTTTTAAAGTAGAAGGCAAAACTTCAAACTGTTTTTAATTAAATCTCAACGACTTTCTGAAAAAGACGAGAAGCCAGAGCCATGAAATGTAATGATGAAAAAAAGGCAGAAGATCAATAAATGATATGTCAAGTCAAATTAAAAAATAAACGATCGAATAGAAATTTCATTACTAGTGCTTTTTTAGCAATACATTTTTAAATACTTGATTTGATAAGTATGGCAGATAAAAAGAAAAAAGTTTTTGCTGTAAAGGTACAGTGAACATTCCAGTAATCGTAATAAACCCCAAAATCTCAATATGTAGTTTAAATATAAAAGAAATGTTCTATGTTAACAGGAGCCTGCGCCAAGGAGGCCTGTGATACTCAAATCTGATCGTGAAACCGTAAAAGACCAAACTAAAGAAAAACAAGAAAAAGAAAAACAGCCAACTATTATATTAAAGACAAGGGAACAAAGCACTCCCAAAGAAGAAAGGCCACAGAGCCCTAAAATAATAAAAACTTCTACATGTGAATCAGAAGGACAACCATCCAAAATTGCACATAATGAAAACAAGGAAAAGAAAAACATAGGTATTTACTTTGTTTGTACAAATAATATCAGTTCACAATATAGGTATCATCATCAGCAGTCCACTGCTGGACAAAAGGCAGGCCATAGAACATGGGCTGCGGCTATAGGTATTCACTACATAAACAATTTAGATGAAGAAAAAACCAGGCTGCTGACTGGACCGTTTTTAACTTATATTGCTATAGTAGTCCTGGAGCAATTATTATATGTTTTGCTACCTTTGCTGCTTTGGGCCAAATATAAATTCATAACATTTTAATCAAGACTTTGTAGATAAAGAAATCTCTAAGATAACTCTTAAATATAGCTTTACAATTGGATCTCTCATCTTAAACTAGGCAGAGCCTGTATTAGGGTAACCATGCCTCATAAACATATATTTGCATGCTCTATATTGAGAATCGAAACAAACTTGTGTCTGAAATTGAGACCTCTGTGATGAGGCATCAAAGGTCTCCAATCGAATGTCCAAAGTAACTGCCAAGGCTGCCCCCTTAGTCTCAATCGCCTGTGCCCAGCGATGTGTCTGGTATACCATATCACCAGCCGAACGACCCTTACGGAAGCTGCACTGCTGTTCACTAAGCAAATGATGATCTTCTAGATACTGTACAAGTTGACAGTTGACAAACCATTATTTTTGAGAAGAGGGAAGTTATCTGCCTGTAATTGGATGGACTAGAGAGATCTCCTTTTTTTTGGATCGGGTGGACCAATGCTGCCTTCTATGATATTGGGCCTATGCCAGAAGAGTAGGAGAGCCGAAAAGATGCATTAAGACTGTTGTCAACTCTGGAGCACACACCTTTCAATGCTATAGGGGGATTTCACCAGGGCTATTCAACCTATGGATATACAGGGATAAACGCTTAATGCACTGAGAGCTGGTGAAACTGGAAATCCATTATATGGCTCTCGCACTGCGGTTTGGTAGGTGGCTCCTGTTCCACGTCATTCAAGGTCGAGTTGGATGCAAAGTGTTTTACAAGAAGATTTCTCCTTTGTATTATAGGCCAACGGATTGATTCCCAAGTGCAAAGGTGGAAGGGATGGCTTAGACCAGCCTTGGTAAGTTTCTTGCTTCTTGCGAGAAGCTTTTTTGAGAGATGGACCAAACCAGGGCTGCAACTTGGCACAAATGGTGACCACGGTAGACGGAATGCAAAGCTTCATACCCTGTAGCATAGAATCAGCAGTGTTAGGATTATCCAGCGAGACGCACAACTGTCTCCAAGGGGAGGACGCAAAGAAAGACAGCTTTACATCCCAATCTGCTGACTTGTTGTGCCGATACACACGACGGCTGTGTGCAACTAGCGATCGCGGTTAGCGTGTGAGAGGCACTGTACTCCGGACAAGGCAATGGGCTGAGAAGTGAGTGAGTGTGAATCAGTGAAAGTAGGGTGTTTACGGATACGTGGTATTCCTCTAGATGAGAAGTCAGCAGAAGGTCCAATAAATGAGGAATTCTGGGCCTCCATTTCATTTTCATGGCATCTGGGACTCGGGTGGGTGTGGTAACGTGGGATGGTCTTCGCTGTTCACATGGGGCCTTAAGATGGAGAGGTCCCCGCCTTCAAGGTTGCTGAGGCGACGAGAACTGATACCATTTCTGACGTTCACGCACCCTCCGACTTTAGACTTCAATGATTGTTCTAGGGTAGCTGACGTAAGATGTGTCCGCTGGAGACGATATCTGCGTCTCGGTCAAAAAGAGCCATTGCTCTTTTTTGTTGCTCTGGTTTTGTTGTCTCCAAGTGGTGATGTACAGCATCAAGATAACTATGTTATACCCTGACGTTGCAGAAGTCCACGACCAGAGTGTTAGTGGGTGCCGTGATGTTACTGTTCTTATCCCGAGCGTGGTTGAGCGCAGTTTTGCCCTCCCCAGAATACAGAGGCCCAGAGAGGGATTCTCCAACGCTAGCGCAGTTGGTACGCTCCTGGGCGAACAATCTGTTTTTCAGCATATTTACACTGCAAGCGCTGTTTCACACCGGTTTACTGTGTTCTTCTCATCTGTAAGATAATAGATACTCTGGTTGATAGGTAAGCGAACTTCAATTCAAGCTAGCTCATGCTTAAGTAGACTGAGAAGATCGTGGACAGTTTAACAGCTCACCTATGCGCATTCGATAGAAAGCTGCGCACCGGCAACAGTCAAGACAGCTCCACCAGCGCTTGTGACATTGCCTGCAGGACGTCAAACCAAGTATGAGTAACTGGTCTGCAGTTATTGTTCGAAGAAAAGACAAGTGGCTCGTAGATGTAGGAAACGGATTAAGGATAATGGGAAACTTCCTAAACCGAATACAAACACACCAAGATCATCAGGTCAGGCCATAATGGTGATGGATGCCCTCAATGTGGAAGTTTGCTCAGGTGTCACTTAAGAACGAGAAAGTTGGTTCGTGGACAACGGAGCACATTGCCGTAAGAAGAGACTTCTTCACAGATTTTCAAGAATTTGACTCTGATCATACTGTATCGATTGCTGAGGGATCTCCAGGCCGCGCATTAGGTAAAGGAACAGTAGTTGTTGAATCAAATGTCAATAGTAAGAAAATTTCGATCTCGCTACAAGAAGTGTGGCTAGTACCATCACTAAATAAGAACCTATTTTCAACTCTGGCAGCACAAGACAGGCTTAATAGGAGCCTTTTTCCTTTGTACAGCTAATTATTGCCGTCGAAAGGTTTCAGGCACGACTAAGCTGTTGGGAAAGAGAGTCAACAGAAGAGGACTATACAAGTTGGACATGAAGACGGTCATTCAAACCAAGAAAATAATTGCTGAAAGCAATGCTATAGAAGACTCGACTATGCTACAGCTGTACCTTATAAACTACGTTATCCGCGTCGTCAAGCGCGACTTAGGCATCAAGTTCTGTCCTGATAAGCTGAAGTGTGAAGGTTGCATATACTGAAAGCATAGAAAAAATTGGAGAGCTAATCCACACCGATGTGTGAGGCTCCTTCGCTGAAAGTGTCGGGACGAATAAATACTTCGTGATCTTCAAAGACGATTCCGGATATCGCTATGTCTACTTTATGCGTCAAAAATCTGATGTAAAGGACAAGATAATCCAAATGCTTAATGAAGCAAAAGTTGCTGGGCATACAGTTAAATCTCTACTCAGTAACAACGTAGCTAAATATGTCAATGCTGACGTGAAGAAAATTCTGAACGAACACGGAATCACACACAGATTGGATGCAGTGAACGGGAAAATAGAACTCTGGTCGAAGCAGCAAGGTCAATCATGTATACACGAGGAGAAATGCCTAAGGCGCTCTATGCTGAACTTTTCAGCAGCCGCATACTTCTTTGGTCTTTTGCCCTGATTTGGTTATTACAACGAAACCGCGATTCGCCTCACGCATAATTCGGAGTTCCAGAAACGGGCTAAGAAAAGAAAAAAAGAAGAAAAAAAGTGAGAAAGTGAGTGGAAGTTAAGAAGACTAGCTCCGCAGACCAACTGGCTGATATCCTTACCAAGGCAGTCTTGAAACCATGTCTCCAACGGATTCTAGACAAGTTAGGACTGAAACTCATTGATGTGGGAAAGTGTTAGAGGTTCATCAGTTTTGTACATAGTGTGATAACAATATCTAATCTTTGGACATTTGAACTTCTCTATTATTTTTTTAAATTATGACTTTTTGTGACATGAGTGTTACTTCTTTTGTCAAACATTTTAAAAATCGCGGTCGAGTTTTGCTAAAATAAATAATATAAAACGTGTTTATAATAATAATTTTCGTGTCGCACTTAATAATAGTTCATTGGGAAAGTAATAAAAAAAGTGATGAACATACTCCCTATTTACATCTTAGTCATATACGTAAGTCTGTTATTTAGACTTTATTATGATTTGACATAGTAATGTTACATGCAAACCTCTTACCTTCTTTTACGTTTTGTTTCTGGTCTATAAACATAATAATAATATTAAATATGCTTATCACTTGTGATGAGCATTTTATTCCATGACTCTGTTACTTCATGCATTTTTTTAAACTCTTACAAGTTACAATCAGAAAATATTTCGGACATCTGACACGACACCATCAAGTCCCAAATTAAGCAAAGCTTGTACTATAGGTACTATACAACTGATATAAATACATATATACTTTTTTTTTGTAAATATGCACATAATATACATAGAAAACACCCAATTTCCAAAACAAATGTTTGTACGATTTGGTCAAACCTGGGAATCGAACCAGAGACCTCAAGCACAGCAATTGCTTATGTTATCACTGCGCCACGAAGGCAGTCCAATGTTTTGACAACATTTGACTGTCTTGGTGCACTGAAAAGCAATAAGATGACTGGTTTTAACATCAGTCTCTGGCTTTGAAGGATTTTAAAATTATTATAATCTTTTTACCTTTTCGCCAACATTATTTGGGGTTTATCATAGCCGTCCCTACTCTTATATCTGTCCATTTGCATACTTAAAATTTGGCTTTAATTTACACGTGAAATAATTTGATTGCAGAACACAAGACAAGTCCGCCATTGAAGTTTATGACGGAGCCCGTAAAGTTGCTAGATGAAAATCTGGAGCTTAATACTGCTGCATTGGAATTCCTTCATGACTCCAGCACAAATTATTTAGTTGTTGGGATACTTGGTAACTAGATTCTACATTTTCTTAGGAAAATAATATATTGCAGACAAGTTGCTAGTAATAGACACCATCACCTAGAATTTAGCTCGATTGATTAATGAACACATAGTGTGGGCCTAGTCTGAGTTTATTTCACATCAATTCACTCTCAACGGTAGGTAACCCAAAGCCATAGATGAAAGTTGTTACGAAATAAATTGCAATTATGAGTATAAAATTTCCATTGGGGACAGAATATATTTGGAGATTATATATTCAAAGTATCTGCATGCCAAATTTTTTTGAAATTGGTGCAGTTGTTTAGCAGTCAATGCGCAGCAGACAGACAGATCTACTTTCGAATTTATAATATTAGTATGGATTATTTTTAAAACATTCTTTGGGGCCATATAACATGATCATCATCTGGCTATTACAGTCAACAGGTTTTTTTTTATAGGATAGGGAGCAAACGAGCAGATGTATTGTCTGGTGGTAAGCGATTACCGCCGCCCATAGGATGTCTATGTGCGGCGGCAACACGAAAGGCGTCACAAGTGCGTTGCCGTAGTATATAATATCATGTCAAAATTTGAGATTAATCAGAGCAGATCTTGATTTTTTTTAAATTACATAACAAACCGAATGCTCACATATATGTATATAGATATGGCTTATAGAGAATGCCAAAATTTGTTCACTTTTTTGTTTGACTAAAGATGCATTCAACAACCTAAAAAGTAAGTATTGAATTTTTTCAATACTATATTTCCTTTGAAAGATGAAGATAATATTTGCTTAATTTGTTAGCTGGTTATAATATAAGTATAGAACAATTACATCTATATAACTATCTTATTATGAATCATCCAGTTTATAAAATAGATAACTATTTCTTTCGTTTCAGGCACTCAAGGCGTGGGGAAGTCTATGATTTTAAATTTGATTGCAAGTAACGTACATGATGAAAATTTATGCACCCAAATACTAAACTCTCATGAAATAGCTACTGAACATGTATTCGAGGGTAATGATGTAGCTGGTTTAGAAAATCAATTAGAAGCCATTAATTTTGCTGAAGCACCTGAACCTAGGCCGCAACCCGCTGCCAATAATGGATTTTTTAAGTTTAAAATGCAGGATATTGAACAAATTGAAAAAGGTGTACATTGCACAAAAGGTAAAGATCAAACTGTAATTTAGTATTTTGTTGATGTTGACTTAACAACAGAATATCATAGTGTTTATCTAACAATATACTCTATCGAGTAAATAAATTTGAATGACTATAGGACTCTTCTTAAAAAAGGTTTTTGCTTACTTATACAACACTAGCCAGCTGGCAATCGGGTTGGTTTTTCTGTGTCCAGCAGTGGACTAAAAACTGTTTGTTTTATAGCGGTGAGTATATCTTCCTGCTGATAAAGAGGTCTCGAGTTCGATTCGAGTGATGTTGGTTTTTCTTTCAAGAAATTCTTAATAACATCCCAGAGTATGTAAGTTCGGCAGTGTTTCATGCCCTTGTCTTAGAATACACGTTAACCGTCGGTCCCGGTTGTCTTGAACACTCTCTTGGCAATCGTTATTCGCAAGTCGGTGCTCTCAAATATACTGAAAACGTTTTTTTTACTTTTGGGAATCCCCACGGGCCGTCACCCCACTGGGCGGTGAGTCGAAATCGAACCTAGGGTGTGCCACTCAGCGCCTGAAAAGGAGGGATCCGCAAACTGCTGTTATTTATAACACATCCGGACACCTCCCAGCACTTGCCCGCACCGAAGCGGGCACCGTCTGCTGGTTCCTCCTCGCGGCTGGCCTCTGAAGTGATCGCTGATCGATCGAAAACCTGTCCCGACCATCCGCGGCCACACTCAGGGCGGCATGAGGCGATGGTAGGTGCGGCTCCGCCAACCGGTTCGCCGGCGGCGGATCGCGTCCGACGCGGCCTTCTCCGCCGCCTCCTTTTGAGAGATTACACCTTCACAGAAGGTTCCGACGGCGATAAAACTATTGTCGCTACCAGCCATGGAGCGTATGACGGCCGGTAGCGAGACATATCCTCCTATGACTGCAGTGAGGGCCCGGCGCTGCGGCGCCCAGGCGGGGCACATCGTCTGCTCGTGCTGGGCCGAGTCCTCACTGCAGTAATAGTGGTGGCAGGCGGGACTCAATACCCTCCTGGCGACCGAGTGCAGGTACTTCCCGAAGCAACCGTGCCCGGAAAGGACCTGCGACAGTCGAAAGGAACGGGTAATTCACACCCGTCGATAAATTTCGGCGAGCACTTCAGCTTCCAGACCCCACGGGGGTGACCCGGCCAAGGCGCACGCCGCCTCGGTCGACACGGTGCGGTAACCGCGTATGACTCTGACCGCCAGTACTCTTTGGGGGCGCCAGAGGCACGCCTTATTCTGGGCGGTCAGAGGTACCCAAATATACTGTAAACTAGTGTAACCTTTGAATTCAGTTTGCCCTCAGGGTTGCGTAGGTCCGATGTCAGGCGCTCCTTGGTAAACCTGAAATTCATACTTTAAATAATTTTGGATATTGTCTATATTTCTTCCGTACAACTTTTCAGGTATTGACATGTACATCACAAACGATCGTGTGATACTGCTCGACTGTCAAGCTTTGTGGTCGCCATCTTTGATAGAAGAATCGAATACAACGATTACAGCTCGCAGTGCTAATGTAGTGACGGTAGACTGTCTTCAAATGGCCACATATCTTATGTCTATTTGCCATGTGCTGATTGCTGTACAGGATTGGTTCACAGATTACAACTTTCTAAGGTAATTACGTTAGAATCCTTATTTTAAAACTTTAGAATTTAATTTATACAAATAAATAAAGTATATGTCTGTAATTCAAAATAAGCAGCTTTTCACTAAATACATACGAAAGTTTATTGTATATAAAAAAGCAATTTTTTAATTTTTGTCTATTTGTTCTATTCATATAAATAAAATAAATCACAAAAATGTATGTATAATATGAATTATATAAAAAAATATGGGTTTATTATTGTCAGGACAAGATTTGTATAGAAGAAAATGAAAAGATAACCGGAAAATATTTTTTGTCTGTAATATTTTTAGAAAAATATGACGATAAGAAATTCGCCGGCTCAGCTAGTATTTAATGAATAGGGTAGGATTTCGCCGAAAGTAATTAGAAACGATGATATAGTGAGCAACATCCGATAAAAAAGCAACGAAACCCGCTGATAATACGCAGGGTGAAGCTAGATTAAACCCCATACCAGCATCGCCCAATATATATAGTTACGACTTTTAAAGAATTGATTTGTAATGAAATAACGAGTTAAAATCACCTAGTATATTATAAAATATTTCCGCTAAAAAGTAATACAAAGTCAAATTTGCACGTTTTTACATATTGGAGGCAAATAGCATAGAGAAGTAACATTCTTTTTTCAGATACCATAAACAAATAACATGGCATTTTACTCTTACATATACAGCCAATAGTAAAAATCATTATAGCACTAGAATATAATATTACTATTGTTTACGAGCTGCCTCCTGTAAAAGTTACTTACTGGCCTGTCGCAGTCCAATAGAAAAAATAAATTAGCGTTGGCTTTATTATATTTCAGTTTGTTTTTTCTCTCCATAAAAACCTTACTTGTGTCTATCATATTAAATTTAATAGTGTATTAAAGAAAAGAAACCAAATTGGTCGAGCGGTTCTGGAGTTTTACACCTAACTGTGTTGATCATTTGGCGATTCGTTTTTATTTACATCGATTTATTTGCATCTCTATGTAACCCGTAGGTACATTCAAGCAGCAGAAATGTTGAAGCCATCGTTGTCAGCCTCTAACTCAATAGCTAGTACTCAAGAGGGTTCGGAGTCTACGGGCGTAGGAGAGAGTCATCCGCACTTGCTGCTATTACATAACAGATGCCAGCTTGAGGACTTCTCTCCGGATTCTATTGGTATTATACAAGATTTCTATAGGTGAGTAACGTTTGGCAACAAATTAAGAAACCACCCCTGGTTTCCCACAAAAACGTCATGGACAAAGTGACAATGAAAAGACTAATTCAGTAACAATTTAAATAAAATAATAATAATAAACATTTCGGACAACTTACAGTCAACGCCATCTAGCCCCGTACTAAGCAGAGCTTGTATTATGACTAATACTATAACTACTATAAATAATACTATAACTACTATAAATAATACTATAACTACTAGACAACTAATATAAATACATTAATACTTTTTTTTTTGTAAATACACACATATTATACATAAACACCCAACATCCGAAAGAAATATTTGCAGATCATACAAACATTTGGACCAACCTCGAGAATAGTGGTCGTTTTAGCTACTGCTGCGTAACCGAGGCAGTCTAAAGTTCTTCAGAATACCAGTTGTTTATTGTATTTGATGCAACGAAATATAATAAACTAACGGCTAGCGATGCAAGTTTCGCTTTATTTCGTTGATTTTTAGTTTCTGTCGTGGCTGTAGTAATGTAAACAAATAATGAAATGAGGAATGTACATTCACACCCAAGATAAACCACTACAGGTTTGATGGGTGTTTTATGTCTGTAATTGTATATTGTTTTTTAACTTAAGTAAATAAAAACAAAATTGTTACTGAATTAATCTCCTCGGTCTCCAATACGTCTGTCGGCACTGACTCTAAGGGAACAAATTAAACAAACAACACTGCAAGAAGGAAAACATGATACAAAACTTATACCAATCCGTTTGGCAAGCGGCTTATAGCAGGCTATAATATTATTCTATAGTAGTAGGTCGACTATTGTAGAAAACTGTTGATGATAATGGAAATGATTTGAGTAAACTTTCTAAACTCTCTTTCTTATTATAAATTCTTATTATGAATAATATTGGGAGTAATCCCTTAGAAAATAGAAGACTAAACGATCAATAGTTTATCTGAGGCAAATCTGATGTTAGCGCCTTTTCATGGCTATTTTTATGAACATTTTTTAATAGTTCATTGATGGACTTGTATCTGTCCTTGGAAAGGAGGTTTCAGTCCAATCAATTCATTCTTCCAATCACAGATTATAGGTTAAGGTGTACCCACGTTTACCTGATAATGATTACTAAATTATAGTCATACTAGCTATTGCCCGCGGCTCCGCTCGCCTTTATGCCGGTTATTTCGGCAAATAGTAGCCTATGTGTTATTCTGATGCATAAGCTATATTATTGTAAAGTTTTATTAAAATTCGTTCAGCAGTTTTTACGTGAAAGAGTAACAAACATCCATTCATACTTACAAACTTTCGCATTTATAATATTAGTAGGATGTTAATGGAGACTATCGATATAATTCATAGCTGGTCTAAAATAAACAAAATAAGGTCACTATAATATAATTTATTATTTTATGACAATGCCATGTGGCGTCTTCCACATACAGCGACAACAAAAACATATGACAACACCATCTACCGAAGATACACTGAGTAACGTAGTGTACGAAGAAGGTACCAATCCTGCATCGCACAATAAAAGTTCTCGCGCCGATTAACATATATACAACTTCCCAACGTCAACCGTTGGGCAGTGGCCTGACAGGCATGATCACCTCGCCTGGTCGGAGGATCCTCCCTTTTTGTTGGAGGGACATGACACCCGTTCCTCCACATGCCAAAACTTCAAAAGTATAATATTTTTTGCCCAAATCTGTTAATTCAAAACTGAGAAATTTAGTGTCGTTTTTCAATTATGTTGTTAAATGAATTCAAGGCAGTACTTAAAATGACAAGAGTTTATTCTTATATAGAAATTATAAGTGAAACTGCGTACTGGAAGATTACAAAATTTATTCTTGAGTAAAATTTAAATTCTCATCATCATTATGAGCCTATTATAGTAAACTGCTGTCCAGTAATAAATTCACGATCAGATATAAATAAAAGTTTATTTTTTTTCAGGCAAGCATTCCGAAAATCGAATCTCCAACTACACACAGGAATGTACATGTACAGCGACATAAATAAGAATGGTCTAAATGTAGACAGCGTTTGCAAAGGTTATAATGTGGAGCATTGTGGCATGCCCCTTAACCTCTTCCTTCTGCCGGAGATATATACTGATTTTGGTGAGTTGAAAGAAAGTGGTTATGGTTGAACAATAACACATTGCAAGGTTAAGCAATCTTAGCTAGGTCAGTCTATGAATGGTGACCATTTTTAATATATGGCGATCTTCTTGCCTCGTAGAGCACGTTAAGACACACTCGAAGACGCCTTTGGTCCCGGTTGTCATACGAATATCTTCGACAATCGTTACGGGTAGTTGGAGTACTAAATAGTATTAAGAAAGAAAAAAGAAACATTGATTCTGACATTCACAGGATAAACATATGATTAAGATACTATTTTAAAGTAGTTATAGTGCTCTGTGCATGCCTTGTGTTTGGTAATGAGTAAATGTTTGTCAGTGGTCTAGTTGCCCGGCTTGGGATCGGATGACTATGAATTCTTAAGGAACACTACTATACAATAGTATTATAATATTACTATTTTTGTAATACCAATGTTTTAATGGATCGCTACACGTATTGGGTAACTGTAAGTGAGCAGTTGATATGAATAAATAAATGCAGTGTCAGAAAAGGGGTCTATCTCAGCTTATTGTTTCACTCTGAGGAACTGCAGCGCTGGTATTCTGATAGGGCCGGCGTCCGGTAATATCGGCGTGTCCGTTCGTGTATGTTTGTGTTTTGTGTATACAATACCAAAACGTATTGTATAGAATTTCGATATCGCCACTCCACGTTAAAAATTGAAATTAAATCGTATGAGACTTAAATCCGACTCCAACCTAATGTGAGAAAAATGTTCGAAGGAAGAACGTGAATTGCAAGTTGCATTTACCGAGTAAAAGTTGAAGGACAGTAAAATAAATAAAATAAAAAAAAAATATGAAAAAACCTTTTTATTTCCTGTAAATTTACAATGCTGCATATATTAGTATCGTTCTTATCCTTTGTTTATATTACTACTTTTTTTAAAATAATTTCATGTAAATATCTTAACAATGCCCAAGATTGTAAAGGTATCCATGTGGTTACCATCCAGGTGGTTAGTTCTCACATAAATAATATTAACAATCTAATACTAATTAATAAATTGTTGTATAACCTAAACTATAAGTAACATTAACATCTGTGTATTATAGGTATAAGACATTTAAGATCATATTATGACTATTTTTGCTACATGTAGGTATTCATAAAACTAATTTAATTTATTAATTAATCTACAGGAACCCCAGAATGGGTAAAAAGGCCTGCTCCATTGGTGCCCATTTGACTCTGTCTTGTGTTACTTGTCTCCAGTCTGGACCAGCTTTTCTTTTGATATCGTCCTCCCATCTTGTAATAGGTCTGCCTCGTGCTCTTTTGCCTAGTGGAGCCTTCCTAAATGTCACATTTTTGGTCCACCTAAGATCAGTTTGACGCGCAACATGTCCTGCCCACTTCCATTTCAATTTTTTAAGCATAACTCACAGCGTTTGTTGCTCTGGTTATTTTTCCTTATATTCGTGTGTCCTATTTTGTCAATCTTTTTAATTTTCACCATGCTACGCTCGAGTCCTTTCTGATAGACGCTGATCTTCTTTTTTGTTTCAGCAGTGAATTTCCACGTTTGGCATCCATATGTCAAGCACGGCAGACTTGAGTTCATGACTTTTGTTTCAATAGTTTGTGGCATGTTACTTTTAAAAATTTCTTTGAGATTCCAGTATTTGTTCCTTGTTAATTGTATTCTTCTTTCCAGTTCTAAGTTTTTATTTTTTCTATCAAAACTGATAGTTTTTCCCAGATAGACATATTTATCCACATATTTTAGTGGTGTGCTATTGACTATTATTGGTCTTTCCAAGCTATTTGTCATCGTCTTAGTCTTTGTCATATTCATTTCCAGTCCCACTTTGACACTAGCTGAGTGTAGGGTTTCTACTATGATCTGTAGCTGGAAGAATGTCTCTGGAAGTATCACTAAATCATCAGCGAATCTTGGCGTAATTGTGAATATATTTGATTTGAGGATTTTTAAATATATTTCCTCTAGTCCTTGTTCCTTCAGACTTTCCCCGATGCTTGTATGTATTACCGTGTCAAAAGTTTTTTAATCAATAAATGCTATAGAGTGTTCTTTGGTTTTCCTGATACTTTTCTATGATTAATTCAAGTGTATGAATGTGATCAACGGTTGAGAAACTCTTCCTTAAGCCTGCTTGCTCCACCGTTTGCATTTTTTCTAATATACTACTAATCCTTGTATTTATAATTGAAGAGAATAATTTGTATAGACTTGGTAGAAGACTGATTTTTCGAGAGTTTCCGACGTCCTTCAGTTCACCTTTTTTATAAATTAATATAATATTTTATTCAGACCATTGGGACGGTGTTTTAGAATTTTGTAGGATCTTATTAAACAGTTCAGCCAATGATGAAGCTAGAATCGCGTGTGCCTTTATCAATGCTTCGTCGTCGTTTGTTTGTTTAATAGCTAATCTCAGGTTCGATTTAAAAAAATATTTCAGTGATAGATAAGTCAGTTATCGACGATATTTATAAGCTACATACCATCACGCTACGACCAAAAGGAGCGGAGTATCGACAAGTGTTGCAAATATGAGAGAAAATAACTTTTTAGAGTTTCTATTGCGTACTGTATATATACAGTATAGTAGACTGTATATATATACATACAGACGAGGTTGCGTGAGTAAGCAGGTTAATATTATAATAATAATATATCGCTTTATTGTACATCAGATAATGCTATGCTTAATGCTAGGTCAATACAAATGGCGGCCTTATCGGCAAATCGGCAAAAAGACAATCTCTTCCAGGAAACCGTGTGATGGAAATTCATTATATAGGATTCATAGGGTAGTGTCTATTAGAGAATAGATTGGTAAAGGAAAAACAAAGTACTAAGAATTATCTCCTTCCTTACATTTTTATGTTGGTTTTGCAAAGGTATTGGAAACTCTTACAACCATGTGATTACTACAGCTCCACAATATTAATGTAATTGCCTTTTAAAATAATATATAGCCTCTATTAATCCCGGGATTATTAGGGGTATATAAATAAATAAATAAATAAATATGTTCAGACATTTTAACCCACAACGCCATCTAGTCCCAAACTAAGCAGAGCTTGTACTATGGGTACTAGACAACTGATATTAATACTTATATACTTTTTTTTTGTAAATACATACATATTATACATAGAAAACACCCAAACTCCGAAACAAACATTTGCAGATCATACAAACATTTGGTCCGACTCAGGAATCGAACCCGAGACCTCTTGCACAGCAGTCGCATTCGCTACCACTACGCCACAGAGGCAGAGGGGCTTCTAGTTCAGTAGGTTTTACCTGAATGTCAGTTTTTGCACAGAGCGATTGTCAACAACCTTAACCCTGACGGTGAACTGAATTCGAAGATTGAACTAGTTGTTAGTTAATTTCAAGGCACTGACTTTCAAATATCGATTGCTATGGATGTTCATGACAACCGCGAGCGAATGCTCAATATAAATTATATATTTTCTAATGCAAATAATCATGTGTTGCACCAAACGTGTGTAACTGACAACGTGAGTCTCTTGTAGTACCGATTAGCAAACGAAGGTGGTCGGTACTACAGAAGCTGTTTAAAGCAGAACTCGGAGTCCGACTCGGAAAACAGAGTCGGACTCCACTCTAAGTAGCTGAGTTGACTCACTTGTTGAATTTATTACACAACTAGCTGCGTCTGCGTATATGTCAGTTATCGCGGCAAATAGTAGCCTATGTCTTATTCTGATGTATAAGCTACATTACTGTAAAGTTTCATCCAACTCCGTTGAGTAGTTTTTACCTGAAAAAGTGACAAACGTCCATCCATACTTACAAACTTTCGCGTTTATAATATTAGCAGGATAAAGGCTATTAGCCAGTAGAAATAAGAACTTTAAAACGGTACTAATCTTCGACCAAATTTTTCAGGAATTGCTAAACATCCTATTTTACTGACGTAACTAGAGTAGGACTAAATGCCGCAAAATCCTTTAAAAATAATTAATTAAACTTAAAGTATACATTTATTTCTATACAAGAATGTATCAATGTTAGATTAACAGTGTAGGCGTTAAAGACACAGGCGCAGGCATCAGACGGACTTTGTTATTTATTCCTTTTAAAACATAGGTATAGATTAAGTAATCTTCGAATTTTATCAACTGTAATTTTAATGAGCAACGCTGCACGTGTGTAATATATAATGTGTTATCACTGCTAGATAACATATGTTTAATACATATCCCTTAACAAGAAATGCAAATAATGATCTTATTAAAACAAATTATAAATATATTTTCGCTAGGTACCATAATCTACTGTATATATATATATATATATATATATATATATATATATATATATATATATACATACCTATTCTGAATGTGTACCTAGCGTCTAAAGGTACACATTCAGAAATTTTTTAAGTACCTAACACATTTAGTACTTACCTAGTTTGAGTTAAAACAGATTCCTACTACTAGTAGTCTCATTCCTTCATTATAGACAGTAGCAGTCCACTGCTGTACATAGGTCTCTCTCAATTAACACCACAGAGTCCTCTCTGTTGCTTTTACGTACTACAGTCTCATTACAGTTTTCATGATTTTCAGAATAATCTTGTCTCACCAATAATAAATTAAAATCATATCATTATCCTTGTTGTGACGGATTAAGAATACAGAATGTCAGCACCCTATTCATCTCATGGGTGCCGTAAGAGGCGAGTAAGGGGACAAACTAAGTCAGACAACAGCACTGCAAAATTAAAGAAAACTTGAAAGATGCCCAACACTTACCCGTTAGCCAGCGTGTTATAGTAGGCTCCCTGCCTCGGTGGTCTAGCGGTTGAAGTATGCGACTGCCTATCAAGAGGTCTCGGGTTGAAATCCCAGGTCGGGCCATAAGTGTTATTGAGTTTTTCTGTTTATATAAATACTTAATAACAGCTCGGAGTTTGGAAGTTGAGGGCTGAAACCCCCGTGCCTCGGAGAGCACGTTAAACTATCATTCCTGCGCCTGATTTCTTCCTGATCGTGTCGGTTAACCGTCCCATCGAATTATGAAAGTGAGGGAACACAGAGTGCACCTGTATTTGCGTACACAATTGTGCACTATAATATCTCCTGTGTAGTTGGCTGGTCTCCGTTGAGACTGGACGCCGTGGCCGTAATCGGCTAGGAGAACATTATACTAAGTTACTAAAACCTCTTTAATAAGGAGAGGCTTATGTACAGCTGTTTTAAAATACTTGTACAAATTGGCTACTTGGCAGTGGACTAGTAAAAGCAGTTGATGATTATACTTATATTATATTAATATTTTAATAATAACTAGCAATTCCTAGTGATCGAATTTATATATTTTATTTATGTACAACACATTATTAAAATATTGAATTAGTTCATTACTGCGGTTACAAAATGAGCTTAAAAATAATTCTCTTAACATTATATTATATAGGTAAGATATTTTTGGTCTATCAATTTTCTTTTTAAGCTTTTAAATTAAATTAAAATGTGAAGTTAATATACAATAAAATTTATAAATACAGTATAAACCTTAAAAATGTTACTTAATACAATAATATTTATAGTATAAACCTTATAAACGTTAATGTAGCTACTTGTAGACTATACTCTTTCATTGTCCAAATAATATGAACTGTGGGCAATTGCCATAATACTAATTATTTAAATTTTATATAAATTTTAAAATAAAATTAACCGCCTGAATTCTTTCCTTATATTTTATTCTTAACTAATTCAAAACGTATTTACAGAAAATCGTGAAATCTACCGCGGGCACCCTCCGTTTGAGCAACTCGCAAAGCGTTTACGATGGATGATACTCGGTGTCAATAGACATCAAATCACCAATGTACCAAATTTATCCGAAAGAGGCTGGTTCCAGTACTGCAGCAAGGCATGGGAGACAATAAGAAAGTGCACGTTCTTCATGGAGTACGAGAGGTTCTTACCTTGAACACGTTAATCGTGCATGATAAAAGACAAATCTATAATCTTTAAAACTATAGATAACTCACACCTGCACGCTATCTAATGATAAAACGATTAATCACAGAAATATTTAATTCTGCTTAATAATATTATACATAGTTATTGGTAAATGGATAAATAAACGTATTCATTACAAAGTTGTTGTATTTTTATTATCATTGATAAACACTTTCAATTAATGGCTTTCGTCTTTGTTCGGGTGGTTTGTAAGCGTGCTGATAAACGCTTGCCAAACGCCAATGTTCGGGGTAACCACTGGCGTTCGCGTCCCGCCAAATGCTGAAAGGAGGGGCCAACGTGGGTATTGTATAAGATTTCTTGGTGTAAGGATGTCGCATTTTTGGCATCTTGACTCCTTTTGAATCAGTAGAACCAGTCACGCTGTGCACTGAATTAGGATTACCAGCTTTAAATGCAAATTTGTAGTCCTCCTTTTGTTTCGTGTCTTGTGGCATTTTCGTCCCATTACAAGACACGCAATTCTTGTGTTTAATACTTAATGAATTACTATCCTTAGTCGACCGTCGTGAAAGCTGCTGAGATTCATTGGGTGAACTGTGGCGTAGTTTTCCTTGAGCCAATGGAGTCTTCTCGTAGGATTCTAAGCTATGACGATTGCGGCCTGTATTGTGATCGCTGTTATTTTTTATTTTGTTACTCCAGGCATCCTTTATGGGTTGTAACTTATCGGGTCTCGTGTCGTCTGGATTCGACTTGTGACTCCTCTCACTTGGTGTACCGCATCCGTGAATACCATCGCACTCTGGCTTCTTTAGCAACTGACTAGAACTCTTCCTGCTTGAAGATCGCGTACTGGATGATTTTTCGTTCGCGCTCGTATGTTGAGGACAATATTGAACATCACACGAATCCCGTCTTTTATCCTTTGTCATATCTTTTTCAAAATACGGCACGGGGTGATGCCCGGTATTTTCAACCACACGATTTTGATTAAAAATGGGATTTGCATGACCGGTTGGACTACTTTCGATTTCTTCCTTTGGTGTATGTACCATGGTAAACACAGCTGGAGCCTTCGATCCATTTGAACCGTCAATATGTTTCGGTGGTCTTGGTTCCCTTTTAGGATCGTCCGGTCTAAAGTCCCAACAAATTGCCAGGTCCATCAGGCTCATGGGCTTCTTAGATTGACCTCCTAAATCTGGAGCAGACGTAACAGGCCTGTGTGTATTGTCTTTATCACCATCAGATTTTTTCGGGTCACAAGTTTTTGGTCGGTGAACGCGCATCTTCGTGCAACACGTCGGACCAGATGCACCGTAACCTTTCCAACCGATAGCATACGGTTTTACAATAATATCTGAATCTCGATGTTCTCCAATTTTTGTCATATTCCGGTATCCTAAAGCATCAGGTAAAGGTTGATGCTCCAGATTTCCGACGTGCATTTTTTTGGCAAACTGAAAGTTGTGAGTGACATTTACGTAAGGTAATTTCGGTGTTCCACTAGTTATCGCGTTTTTCATATTCTTTCCACGAATCTGATCATTTTTCTTTGCGTTTTCTGCAACTTTTCTCCAAAATGCATCTGTGTTTTCCTCTTGTGGACCGTGCAATTTTTCTACAGCGTCTTTTACTAAAATATCACGATTTTCGTGTCTTTGTTCAGGCTCGGTTAACGCACCCGGAATGTAAGGACTGTAACCATCTTTATCTAAGGGTTCTTTCTTTACTTTTAAATCCAAAGGGTCATCATCCTTGCATCGTTCGCTATTTGTATCATGATCGTTTTGCAATTCTTCTTTATCCCATTCTTTGTGATCGATAATATAATTATTAACAGGTTCCTTTATTGCACAGACATGTAAAAAATTTAACAACAAATTTGTAAAACTGTAGATCATAAGTAGATTATATTTTTCTAAAGTATGTGAAAATTATATTAAAGGTGCTGTTGAAGTGTAAGCGTCATTTTTTTCTTTGGTTTATTGTGAATCAGGCAATGGCGTGGCTGCAATAAAAGAAATGAAGGTATAAAATTATTATAAATATACATGCAAAAACTAAAAGATTAGCCAGTACTGTTTACACTTTACGCCTACGTAAAAAAAGTTCATTACGGGTCTCAATTATTTATGCCATTTACTGGTGATAATAAGATGTTACGGCTAATCTGTGATACTAAGAAGCTTTAACATGTAATGTGATATAGGCGCAAGCATTAATAAGGTGGAGTGAGCAAAGGGTCATTTAGTAGAAAATTTCATACAATAAGTGTACCTACATGAGCACTATGAAACTATTTTCCATAACGTATACCTTGAAAGATGATCAATTCAAATCATTATTACAAAAGAGTGTCCTAGATATAATTCAAAAGTTCAAACGTTTACGGCCGTAGTAACAAGTCGATTCACAACATCACTCTACTTGAAATAAACAAGAACACATTTGGCGCGCACTACTGTCGCGACCCTAACACGTGAAACCTCATTCGCTCACTTGAAATGTCTGCTGTGACTGTGACTCAACCCCTGCCTCTCCTTTCTTAGCTTTGGCGCGTTTTCCACCGCGCATGCGTGCTGAAGCTATCGCTTTAGGTCTTTGGACACGAAGATTCAACCAATCTGGAAATCTCCCATCTGGTGGCTCTTTCGCTAGTTCCTCGGCTGGAACGAGACAAACACATACTCTATGAACACCGCTATGTACATCTTGCTGAATATAGCCTCAAATCGAAGCGTGTAATATATTTCCGGTCTACAGTTTTACAAAATATGCATCTAATCGCGTGCACCAGTATTAATAGGTCATCGATTTTAACCAAAATCCATGCTTATTCAGTCATTGAAATAATCATAAGTTGCCAAATATTCCAAAAAAGGATCATTACGTACCTTAACTACTGCGTAACACGACACTTTTGTAAGGTAGGAAGTATTTCGCGTGTATGTTGACAAAATGAGGGAGCTTTATGAGTTTTAGCAAGGACAAACAGTAATGTCACAATTTATCTAAATATCAAACATGTAATATTAATTTGCAATTCGCATCCACTCACCTACTTGACGAGTTATTTTCTTTGGAAGATCCCAAGTACCAGTGTAGTGACCGAAACATCGGGATGATCCTCTGGGAGCACCAGGAAGGAAATGTCCGTTTTGATCACATATCGGTTTCGGGTCAGGCCGGTATTCTAAAGGTCGAGCACGTGTTGGCGACCATCGCGGGACCTGCCAATTCCCCAACCTTTTCGGTGTTGATTCTCTGAAAAACTGGAGAATAGCTTTCAGCTGTAGTTAATACTAACGAGATTATCGCTACCCTACGAACATTATAGTATAGCAATAATACGTGTAGCACAATAATGAGAGGAATAGAAACAATATTTGATTTGGCAATATAACGATGATCATTTGATAACGCATGACACGCGCCGAAATTGTTTAGCCACGTGGCTTGTGGCAGGCCGTAGCCATAGGATCTTAATTTAAAATTTATAATTATTCTTTACTTTTTATGCCATGTTGAAATCTACTTCACATTAAAGATAAGAGCTTAGCTTTTGTATAAAATATGTCATTATCATTTAAGAGCACGCATTCAAAATGTTTAAAAATATGATTTAAAGTATAACAATAGAGTTGCACTAGTGTCCCATTGATCAGGTGCCAAATAACCCCCGTCGAGCAGGGCGTTATAATAATCATCCCTTCAACAAAGGGTTGCAAATTGTTATTTACCCCATACATCACTCCCATTTGACTAAATTATAAATGTGCACCATAATTTAGAATTATCTTGTCAAGTTTATAGCTCATACAATTGTAGCTAGGTATTTTATTTATCTTCAAACTTAGTTTTCTTCTGTTTCCAGCTGTCTTAAGGACTCCTTACTATTTTTTAAAACCATTTTTAATATACCATTACTTATTTACAATGCATAAAATTACGAATAACTCACGAAACATTGTGCATTAAAATATGGCACCTCCGATATCATTTAAAGTTAATATTCAGCGTTGCAAAGTGTGAAATATATCCGTAAAATGATGTGATAATATTGCATGACAATATTCTTCCAATTTTATGTAAATTGGAAGAATATTGTCATGCCACTAAGGAATACCTACTATTTAAAGACATTTTTTTCTATGATTTGATATGTATGTGATGGTGACGGATTAAGAATTTGGAGTATAACCTTCTTGTGGAGCAAACTCTGCAATACAATAGCACAGTAAAAAGATAAAAACCCTATACCAAACCGTCTGGCTAGCGTGCTAATTATAGCACGTCTTGCATATTTTATATTTGTCCTATTAGGACGAAACTTTTCCAAGGATAGGCATAGGCGTGAATAGCAGCAAATTATACATTTATTTATGAAGTTTATTGATGAAGATGATGATAAAACATTCAATAATCGACGCATAAGGTTCTGATGAACCGTCTCCTAGTAACGATTCGGTCTTTTACAACAAATGCACGCCTATATAGATAGTAATCGATCCTTTTTCACTATCAGCTAACCATAGCACGACATCTTTAATACTATCGCATTGCGTTCTTAGGTAGAAATGGAATTTAAATCTAAAATAATTAAATAGATTGGCTTATAGCGTGCTACATAAACGACATCCATTAATTCAAAGCGCCCCTGAACTTGTTCATTAGTTATGTCCAAAGTCACTATCATACAAAGACCTTTTCACCACAGTTTCACAATCAATGGTTTTCTTTAAATACCTATAACACGGCATCGCTATCATGTAGTCTAAATATAGAACTTCTATTGAAGCCATTGACGCGATTCTAATACTACTACAAAATTATTTTTGTATTCTTCTATAGGTTAGCGGAAGGATTATTCGTAGGTGTATTAATAACTTGCTTGCCGATACCTTTGCCGTGTTTTGGTTACCTTACTATTTATAAACCAACTACCGCCGTCCATGGATAAATTCTACTCAAGAGCCACAAGTACCTGCATAAGTTACTGTGCTTTGTCACCTTTAGAACCAGCTCTTCCCCAGAACCAAGGTGGAAGAGGCAAGGATTTAGGCTCCGTAACCTCATTGATTTTCTGTAAGGTACCGAACCGAAGCAGTGAATCTTTCGATTACACGACCTTTCTTTTATTCTATAAATTATGCACATGCATCGGCGGACTGCTTAAAGTATTTTCTGCCATTCGACTGATACAGAGAAAAGATGATGTAGATGCATTTAATGGGTAAGTTATTAATTATATAATTTTCGTCTCATATACTCTATTTGACCTAAAATAAGTAAACACATAGTAAAAGCCATATATACATAAATACTCACAGACATATTATCCTCTGATCTAACGGAGAACTATCTGCTGGGTTAAACTAGAGTGAATACAGCTTAAATTGTGCGTTTTAGTACACAGATTAATACATCCAAATTAATTTGGTGATTTGATTATCACTGCCTTGGTGGCGCACCGGTAGCGTAGGCGACTGCTGTTCTTTGAGGTCTCGGGTTCGATTCTCGGGTCGGATCAAATGTTTGTATGATCTACAAATGTTTGTTTTGGAGTTTGGGTGTTTTCTATGTATGATATGTATGTATTTACAAAAAAAAAGTATATATGTATTTTTATCAGATGTCTAGTACCCATAATACAAGCTCTGCTTAGTTTCGGACTAGATGGCGTTGTGTGTTAGATGTACGAAATATTTATTCATATTTGCTTTAAGACCTAGGATCCTTGAGATAAATGAGAATACATGTTAATGTTCATTTATTCTTATCGGTTACTAGTCATCAAATACGTACCTCAGTATGACAGCACTAGATATTTTTATATTATTTACCTATTATCACAATGTTAATAGTAACAAGCCGAATTTCATAATACTATTACAAACGAATCAATCACAAATGTCTGAACTTGGGAAACCATTGCGTATTTTCAATGTTAATTTCCATAATATTCGCATTCCAAATAACATTGCCTATAAAGCAATAAAAGTTTTCAAGACTCGAAGTTCCTTACTGTTTTGCATAGTTATCTATAAAAGTTACATTCTGATTGATTTGTTATGAATGTTCAAATCACAAACTTGAACTTAGTAGCATGAAATAGGGTAATCAGCTAATGTTTAGCTTTATTCAAATAAATCGTTTTACTGACAAGCAACTATCACGCTATTTAGCTTTTTAAATATATGTAAAAGTGTCTTATGAAAGTCACACATATCAAAAATATAATTGACGTGGAGGATAGTATACACTAAGAATCTTCCTTGCTTCATCTGCCCTGATCAACGGCTGGGTGAGATGCTGTTAGCTAAATAGACTCCTAATTGTTGTAACATTCGTAAATCTTGTATGTATACTAAAAATGTTTGTTTTGAAAGTTGAAGTTGAAGCTCAAATTCAATTTTAACACGATATACCTACAACACGATTTACATCTATTTATTTGTTTGCAACCACATTGTGCAACAGTGAACAGAATACAGCTAGCTACCCATAGTACAAGCTCTGCTTAGTTTGGGACTAGATGGCGTTGTGGGTTAAAATGTCCGAAAATATTTATTTATTATTTATTATTTAGTGGTGCCTACATTGTTCGTATATGGACTTTCTTCTATGGTAGGACACTACATTACTTTATAGGGGTATGTGTGTGCAAAGTACAAGTAGAGTATTTATGGCACACAAAGTCTTGATCATACCATTTCCAGTAGAATACACGAATAAATGTCTGTCGCTCATTTCATTCAAACTTCGTGACTTTGATAAACGTTGTCTACAAAAATAGCCCTCCGTTTTAGGTTGCAAAACTTAAGGTTAATTCGCGACAGTTGCAGGCGGTGGCTTCTGTTTCAAAAGCAGTAGCAAGACACGAAGCCTGGCAAGCTTCCGCTGGGAGTCACGCGTCTAGTTTAAGACTTTGTCAGTAAATAATTTATTTATTGCACATTTCTTTTAACACTCTTTAACAAGAGTTCAGTACTAAGCACAGCAGAAAAGGGGAGGGGTTGCTTAACTACGTTATCCGTGCGTTCAATTAACATGTCTAGTCTGTCAATAGTCTATTACAATACATCTAATCGAAAGGAAAATATATTTCGAAAATTCAACTTTTTTATGGAATAGGGGGCAAACGAGCAGATGTATCACCTGATGGTTTTTGCGATTACCTGCCCATGGGTACCTGCAACACCAGAGGCGTCACAAGTGCCTTGCCGGCCTTTAGGGAATGGAAGAAGTATGGGGGAGGGGTTAAGGTATGGGCCTCCCGTGGGTCCGGATGTCGTAAGAAAGCGGTTCCCGGATCTCTCCTGCCTCAGGCGCAGAGTGACAAACCGTGTGGTTTTAGTCGGTTCGATTCCGACACACCGCCCCGCCGCAAACCCCGGTGTGGTGAAGGCCCGACTTAATCATAAAAACCGACTTAGACAATATTTTCGAATATTTATCAGCTTTTTGTTAGAAATGATCTATACAAAGAAACAAAATTGGAGTGTCAGTTTGTAATATTAAAATAGCCGCTTTTTACCTAATGCATATGCATGTGTACACGGTACATATACCAAAACGTACATATACCGTAACGTTTTTTAATATTTTTATCTGTCTGTTTGTTCCAGCTAATCTATGGAACGGCTGGACCGATTTTGACGGGATTTTCACTGGCAGATAGCAGATGATATAAGGAGTAACTAGAAGTAACTTTGGCTACTTTTTCAGATTAGATTTGCGCCGCGGCGTTACCGTGGGACTTTCTATAACTTGAAATCAAATGTAAAAAATTATCCCCAATTCAATAATTTAAAAGCTCACTCGTACTAGATTTCTGTACCATAAACGTATAAACAAAAGTAAATTCATGGTCATTTTTCATTAGTGCCGCCAAAATATAATCCATGTATTTTAATAGAAAAACAATACAAAAGAATTGTTTATGGCAAACACACGAGAGCTATTAACTAAGGACTACCAGCACGATGTGTCAAACACGGATTAACACAGCATACAATGGCATAAAAAATTGTCATTCACTCGCAAATAAAAAAATCACCCCCCTTTTCAATGACCCTCGGCCATGATCCTAAAATACGTTAGATTTTAAACTCTACTGTCTCAGAAATAAAATCCTTATTTAGACTAAATTGTAATAGTCTATAGATGTTTGCCATGTAATTGGATGTATCTAACTTGGATTAAAGGAATTACAATTTGTAAGTAAGTAAAAAACGTTCTGCGTTATCCAATACTAGGGGAGCGTAATGGGTGTTGCAGGTGCACTCGTAATAGAATATATGGGATTACTACGTTAAATCAACTGGACAAGATGATTTGTGGCGTAAACAGACAATTTACTTGTAAATTGAACATCTTACTACCAATCTACTGTAAGACGGCTACTAAAAACATAACTACACATACAACCTTCTAGCAACCTTAAGTATTCGTATGATACGTAACGCGTGTAACGTTTTTATGCCGACACGTTTTCGATAACATCACCCGTTCAACCCCAATTAATATATGGAAGTTTCTCAGGACGCTTGGTATCAGTAACCTACAAACTGGGTGGCCCGAGGTACGTCGGGGTTCCAAGGATTTCCTTCCGAGGGTACACCTGATTCCCCAGCTTCTAGTACCAGAGATAGTGTGCGGTTTTTAGTCGGTTCGAGTCCGACAAGAATCCGAAAAAGGGAGATGGTTGGTTTGGATGATATAAATCGTAATTTCTCCTCCACTGTACATTTGAATCACCAAACTTGACGAATCTAAATGGTTCTAATATAAATCCGTTAAAATTTTCTCCGGTTGCGTCGATGACGCGTCACGTTCATTAAAAAGATAATCCTCTCTATCAAATCTAACGCTGGCTGTGTTCACATCAGCTGACGATAGCAACAATCCTTGACCAAATTTGAGCTATAGTCTCCCACCATCAACTACTCCTTACAATCCGAAATCTTTCCGAGACTTTGCCTTAAGGCCTATGTCCCGTTGTTATGTATAATTGTTCCCTTAGCTAAAATTGCAAATCCCACACTTTCCAACCATTTCGGACCGATATCGATCCCTAGAATCCTGAGTGCTCAAACAGTTCGTCTGAGTTCGTCTTTAAAAACAACCAGTTGAGCCCACTGCAATCTGGTTTCAGACCGGCCTATAGCATTACATCAACAGCCCATAATGTCCCACTGCTGGGCTCGGGTCTCCTCTCAGGAGAGGGTTAAGGCCATACGTCCCCACGCTGGCCATGTGCGGGTTGGGGACCGTGTATTTGTTACATCATCATAATAACTTTATTGATATTAAATCACGTGTAGAATATTTTACAAAATGTTACTAGCACCTGATATAATAATTCCACGAAATCAGTCATATATATACAGAAATCAACGAAATAGATAATATGTAGGCCATACCACTAAATCAACCATTAATTATAGCTTCAATACATTCAAATAAACAGAATATTTTAGAGCGCCTAACGGTACACATGGGCATAAACCCTGTTAAGATCAATCAATAATAATTTATTTTAAAATAGTCGTCAATTGATCGACCGGCCATTTTGTGAAGTTTTGGTTGTGGACTACTACTTCCGCTGTTCTCAAAGTGTCTGGCGACATTAGGGCGGGCATGAAGGACACAAAGGTTACCGTTTTGGCACTAATCGACTTCATCAATGCCTTCAATACTGTCAATCTCAATATCCTTTTATCTATCCTTTTCCATCTAAAGGTCTCACCCGAAGCAATGGAGTGGTTCTCTTCTTATCTTCCAGGATGGCAGCAGTGTGTTCGGGTCGACGAATCATTTTCGGGTTGATGTGATCTTGACTCTGGTGTACACCAGCGTGGTATTCTTTCTCCTTCATTATTCTCTGTAAATATCAATCTTCTAACCCAGGAACTTCATTATGCGTAACATCTGTATACCGACGATCTACAGCTTTGTCCGCAAAGTAAGGTTCAAGATATCTCGTTCGCAGAGGACCTGATCAATAGAAATCTGCAAATAGTTAATGAGTGGTCTAATAGGTTTAGCTTATCAGTAAATCCGACAAAAAATAGAGAACACAAAATAGACAGCGGTACTTTTTCAGCTATAATTTTTAACAGAACTCCCATACCCATTCGTCGGTCTGTGAAAGATCTGGGCTTACACCTCAATTGCATATTTAATTGGTGTGAGCAGGTTGGCAATCAGTGCTTGAAGGTCACTGGTGCTGGTAAAAAAATTCCTTTCCTCAGAAGTTTGTCCCTTGTCTTCCCTGTAATCTACTATGGTAACGTCTGCTGCATTCGATTTATCTTTAATCTCCGCAAATATGATCATGTGTCACTCCTATTTCCAACTCTTGTGTAGCAATCATGACAGAAACCTACGGTCCTATAATAACCTTTATCTTCGTTTTCCGTCTCATACGACTGAGTTTGTTGACTCATCCTTTGTTATACAGTCCGTTTTTCTTTGGAGTGAGCTCCCTCTCGAGATCAGGATGGCCACTAATACTTTCAAGTTCAAGATATAAGTAAAGCAGTACCTTTTAAAACAATTGGCAGAATCATCTGCCCCATGATTATTATCTACCATTATAATTAATCTATTTGTATAGTATATACGTATATATTTAAGTAAATATATCTATTTGGTTATGTGTATAAGTTTAAGTATATGATGTATATATATACGCGTATATTATATTCGTTCAATATTTTATTTAATTTCCTATTCTCACACACATCACAACCAAAATCCACCTACTACCTGCGTTCTCTTTATCAACCATTGGTTGACTGGTAGAGAATACCTAAGGCATTAAGTCCGCCAATGCACCAATTGTGCATGACGTATAAAATAAATAAACAAGTATTCTGTATGCATAACGTAGGAACATCCAATGGTTCTAATAGTAATTCAATGATTAGCTTATCACTTCCAGAAAAGAAACTAAAAGATTATCTAATATTTAATACGTGTTTAGGATAATATCGTTGTCAGCTGCATGTAGCAGCTTAAACAGAGTATTAACAAGTTGTGCTCTACACCTGCTGATAAAAACTTAATACCTAGATACACACGTGAAAGTCGTAAGTCATGGCAGCTGCTTTAATACGTAAATGAGCCTAGCAAACTAGAAATAATTACCTGTTTTTTATTTTTATTTAGTAAAATTGGCTTTATACAAAAATTTTAAATATTGGTACGGCGCGACCCAATTACCTATAATTGGGCTATTTCAGACGTACGTGTGTTAGTGTATATAAGGTTAGAATATCTAAATACTTTCTTGTTGCTATTGATAACTTTGAATGAGAGTAGGTTTAGTGTACCCATGGTAGCTGAATATCATAAACTTTATAATAAAACCTTGTAAGATTAGATAATAATTCAAAAGTTATTTCTTTAGGTCGATAATACGTCATCTGACAGCTTGACTAACATGAGAAACTGAATAATAAAATAATAACAAAAGTTTTGGACACTTACTTGACCGCTATCGAAGTTGAAGGCCATTCTTGAAACAAAATCAACACTTTAAATCGCAATTATAAAATATTATTTCTTATAAAATATAACACACTTGAAAATCACGCCCTGAATATTGTAAAAATGAATTAGAATGTCAAAATAACAGGGGGAATGTATTTGTTTGCCGGAAAATGGAAAAGTCTATTGGCCTAACTGCGTGGTCGGCATGGCGACGGCCAAACTTTCACGTGTGTTTGCTGAATACGTAGGCTGCAATACAAAGGTTCAATGCCTCCCCACGAATAGAAAATTCTTGCATGCGCCCCATAAACAAATAGCTTTTAAAGTCAAATATGCTATGCTATGAAGTTTTAAACAGCTAGGTAATAATACTTCTAAGTAATGACTTCTGTATGTCTTTTGCAGAGAATGTCGTTTTGTAGACTTGTTTTATATTTTTATTGTTTCAACCAAACTATTTGTAATTTTTTAAACCGTGCCCTTATTAACTTTTATTGACCTTTTTATTAACTTTTATCTTTTATGTATCTATCTATAAAACATAGTCTTGATTACGGATAACATAATTATGTGTATAATTATCTTACCGTTAGTTTTCGCTGGTAGCTGTGTTCATTTAGATTTTTTTTATTCAAGAAGAACCTAAAGTTATACCCTGTTTCTGTAGTTATGGAAACGCGTATGTAAACATGTTCACTTCATCAATTTCGGGCTCACACCTGGCATAAGTTTAGAGCTACGGGTACTTTAACTTCCTCGAAAACATAACATACTGAAATGACAAATTAAATACAAAAATTCTTGTTTTCAGTTCTTTTTATCTTGATTAACGCTCGTATGTTATTATATTCGCACGGTGAGGTGTAAGTAATAGCGTGCCAGGTTCCCAGGTCGGACCGAATGTTTGTATGATCTGCAAATGTTTCTTTTGAAGTCTCGATGTTGTCTATGTATAAAATTTATGTATTTACAAAAACAAGTATATTATGTATTTGTTTGGGACTAGATGGCGTCGTGTGTTAGATGTCCGAGATATTTATTTATTTCTTTAATGACTTATCCTCATATTGTCAGTAAATAGTAAATAATGCTGTGCCGAATAATTAAAACCTGGAACTCTACAGCGTACGTGTTACTCTCCCTCTATGATTCCGGGTCCTTCGAGTGGGGAGTGAAAGAGTATGGGTGGTTTCACTGGTGGGTAGTGGGTCACTACCCACACTATGGCTTGTTATAGCATGGTGATGCTGTATTGTCAGCATTCACAGTAGGGATGATGACCACCACTCTTGAATTCTACTCGTGCATTCCAACAGGCCGAGTAGAGTAATTTTGCCAGCAACTAACAATTTTATTTATTTATTTATCTACATTGCATACATAATAAAAAACAAACGATCCAAAAGATATCTATAAATATAAAATAATAACTGGCTGTCTAATCGCTCACGGGGATCTCTTCCAGACAAAGGTAGTTGTCACTCAAGTAAATCATTGCTACGAGAAAATTCAAAACATCAAAAGTGATAAAAGACTGATTCATATATTTGAATAATACTACAACACGTTAGTATAACTATACAACGTATAATGTGAATATGTTTGTAAATGATGTACCTACTCTCTGGAAAATACCAGTATTAAAGAAATTGAATATGGGTACAAAAACCCATGAAAGTCGAAAGAGAATATCTACGATTCTATTATTTGCAATGAAAAAATGTACTTAACTACGTTTGTAGCAATGTATCACTTTTTGTAATACAAACTCGTTTTAATAAATTCGAACTAGTTCTTTCTAATCTTAAAATTTCCAAGACATAATAGGAAAGTTATGATTGCTGATCAAACTAAACCTCAATTTGCCATGATTTATTCTTAGAAATTCTATTAAAATAATAATAATTGACATATCTCCATTTAAACATCAGGCTACAACTTTCTAATTGCAAGTTCATAATAACAAGAAAGAAATAGATTACTTTGTTTACATCGCGTGTTCTATTGTGATGTCGCAATAAACAAAATTAACGTTTGCCGTGACCTTCGTGAAATATGTTGTCAAAGTATTGTATTTGTTTCGTATAACTGTTTATTATAGTATTAATACAGAATTGCCAACTGACATTAGACCGAGGATGTCGCGGACCGGTACATGATTCTTTGCATAAATTATCTTAGTTTGTGACCGAGTAAATCAATTTCAGAGCGGTTACATGGGAATGAGCAAGCTATTTAAATTCAGGTTACAAGTTCAAATTTAGATTTAATTTCTAGAGAACCACAATTGGTTCTTAAAAACGAAGAAAACCGCAACAACCCTATGATTGTTAACCAGATACATTTTTGGCTCAATGAATTATTTTGTGAACTAACTTTTACATGAATAAAGATTATTATTATTATTGTAACTTAAAATACATGCTGTTATAAACATATTTATCAAGTCTATTGAGATTTTAGGTAAGTATTCTTCAGATCATCATCATCTTCTATCCTATTCTCCAATTTTATTCAACGTAAGCACATGGTATGCTTCTTGGAAATGTAATGATTTTTTTCCAGGTCAAGGGAAAAGGTAAATTGTGGTAAGGAAAACGTAAGTTAAGTAGGTATGTCGAATTGGAACTTAGGCTGTAGTAGCAAGTAGTCTCGAAGAGGTCGAAATTGTCTCCTCATATGTTTATCCAATTTGAGATGTAACTTGAACAAAGACATCAACCGATTTGATCAATCCTTACATGGTTTGTTTTCGTCTTTTGTTAGGTGTCTATTTTCACTTGTAAAAGTCTCCAAATCCTAAGACCAAATAAGATCAAGTCGTTAGCAAATGAGAATAAAACTTTTATATTTTTTTTTTTTTTTATATCTAAGCTGCCAAAATGACTCTGCCCTGCCTGATGGAAAGCATGAGCAGAATCCAAGAGTGGTGGTCACCATCCTCAATGCGAAAAAGAACAATGCAGCATGGTGACCCACACTATGGCGGCCTGGTGAGATGCTTCTTCACGCCCCGCTTAAAGGACCCGGGATCATAGTGGGAAGGAAACACGTGCGCTGGTAAGATGGTCAGATAACAGGTAATTAGTGAAAATTACAACTAATTGCTTCAATCTTTTGAACACTAGTCTACCTACCACGTTCCTATAGTTCTGCTTTATTCAGAAATGTTATTTAACTTTAAGTAACGGTTTTGTATTACTCTGACGTTGAAAATAATGCAGAACCGTTGCTTAAAGTTAAATTACGTTTGTAAATAAGGACATATGCCTTAAACTGGTTTAAGCTATATAATTTTAAGATATATGATTCATTTTTATTAGATACAAGAAAGATTTGGTTACAGAAAATGCTAGGTTACAAACAATTTCCATAATTTATTCAAGCAAATAACTTATTGTACTCAAATTGTAACCACAAATTAATATTTGCAGCATTATACCTATATTCGTTTCAGGATTATTCTTTTAGTCTTACATAATTCTACAAAAAATCAACTATTAAAGAAACATTTATATGACGCTTTGTCTTCAGTAAAACTTTTAAAATTTCGCTCATTGTATTTTACTTCCAACAACGAGGCAAGACTTAATTACACGACGCCTATAAACTTAGGAACTATTTTGAAGCAGTTAAGTACTAATTCCTATTAACGTCCTCAAAAAGGGTTCCTTTTATAGTGTTTTTATAACCTTATTCTTACTACTGTACTTAGTAAAAGAGACTGACTCTATTCTTTTTATCTATCCGTGTTATTCAGCTCATTAACCAATACTTATCTACCTTATCTTAATCTATATTGTATAAATAGTTAAAGTTTAGATATAGTGGGCAATTATCATAGTTTTAGGTTTATCAGATTTAAAAAAATTATCATTAATGGCAAGCTACATTTACAACGAACCTAAATAATTATTAGCAGTCTCATATTGAGGTAAAACTCAAATGTTTATTAATAAAATAGACAACCAGTTACCTTCCTATAAAAACAGGGAATTCAAGAAGGAAAAAACTGTAATTTATACTCTCGATTGTCGACACTTGATAGAACTTTCTAGAGTCTATATTCTAGAATCAAACTCACTTGTACTTATTCCACTATATTAATTGAGTTTACAGCTGACCGGGTTTGCCTTATGGTTTGGCTTGGCAATGGCTTAAGGAAAATGTCAAAACTCAAACTCAATTAAAATAGTGAAATAAGTAGAAGTGAGTTTGATTCCACAAGAAAAAAATTATTAATTGTTTTTCAGGTATATGTATTATATTAGAGATAGGATGGGATGTGATGTTGACGATGATGTTGAAAAAATATTGTAGGGTTAGTAACTACAATACTTTTTAAATTCGACTATTTAGTTCCTTAGATTAGACCATTCAACCAAAGAACCTCCTTAGCTTTGTAGTTTTAGTATCCAACCAACTAATTTTCTCTCTGTCTGTTGTGCTTTCACGTGTAAAGGACAACCGATTTGACTGTATTTCGGTTCAAAGACCAATTGGACCTTAGAGAAGGACATAGGCTACTATTTATCGCGATAACCGACAATCGTACGGACGGAGCCACGGGAAAAACTTCAACTGTATAGATTAAAAATGTTGCAATGGTTTGTTGAATGTTAAACTCTTGATTTCAACTGGCTTTTACTATCAAATATAGCTAGTTGCTATATTACAAAACAAAAAATATTCAAACTTACAAAAAGCTTTTACGAATAATGAAAAACAAAATCAAACTGAAAAATTACTTAGAAATTTGAATGTGGAAATGAGTGTAGGATCTATTTTGTGTTGTCAATTATCCAGGAACACCTGTGTCCCGGGATCGATAGGCGGAGTCGGCTGGGATTGGCACAGACTCCACTGGGCGGGACCAAATAGAGAGAGGAGACGAAAGATTCACATGGATGTGACGTAGCCCATATTAAAAATTTAAACAGATAAAATAACTAATTTAAATTTAATAAGGTTTGTTAAAAGAAACAATACTATGTACATAGTATCACTATATTCAAAAACGTTCGTCTGTTGTTGTTAACTGAAACGTTAATGAAACAACATTCTGAAACACAAATTTAGATTTTAGTTTGGCTATTGTAGATGTACATATCACCAACGAGGTGTTGCTGAAAATCACATAATGCTGAACAGCATATCTTTTTAATACACACTGCGACGCAACTTGACAGCAAATCTTTGCGAGTATCGTTTTTCTAATAAGTTTATTGAGAATTTATAGAAATTGATGTAATTTACTAGATTTCACCCACACATTTAATAAAAAGTATCCTATGTTACTTCTAATACCTCCAAGAATATGTGTACAAAGTTTTATGATGCTCGGGTAAGTAATTTTCGCGTGAAAGCGTTGCAAACAAATTCATATTCACATTTATAGTAATAGAAGCTTAGGATTACAATATTATGCTTTAAACCACACGTATTACCTACTACTGTATTTAATACTAAACTGCACTTTCTGACTGTAAATGCCTCAATACTGTATTATGTCCCAACTCTTTTTCTTTTTTTTCTTTCTATTTTAGTTTTCTGCTTAACATGGTCATAGTTCAGTGGTAAGTGATGATCCTTAGCATAGTATAAATAGGTTAGGTCACTGAGTTTGTGTTTTTTTTTCAAAGACAACTCCCGCATTAGGAATATACATCCTGTGTCACGTGGAACTTTACAAACATTTATGGAACGGACGCAAAGAACACCCAAATTCAGAACAACAATATGTGGATCACACAAAGTGTTGTCCCATGAGGGAATTGAACCCTCAATACTTGGCGCAGTAGAGAGCGACGCTGGCGACCACTTGAACCACTAGGCCACCGTGCAGTCATAATAGCCAATACAGCATAGTAAGCTCGTACAATCGCTTTATCACCTGATCTCTTCACGAACGTATCGGTTAACGGCCCCATCGGAATATGAGAGTAAGGAAACAGAGAGTGCACCTGTTTTTGCGCACACACTTGTGCACTATAATATCTCATACGTAGTTGGCTGGTCAGGCTAGCCGTAATCGGCTAGAAAAACATGTATACATATAATCCATAGAATAAGACTGAAGTAATCATTTATTGCTATCTAGTTGAGTTGATGCCCTAGTTCATATTTTGCTCTTTTTTTTCTCTAAAGCTTTCATTATATGACGTGTCTACATTTCATCTATTGAGTTTTATTGTTTGTAGCGTCAGAAGGGATTAGGTACCGCCCTCCGGCAGAGAGGGTTGGACCATCCCCTTTTAGAGGAGATAAAAGCGGAGGGATGCTGCGCTACCCAATAGTATTAAGATTGTGAACATACTGTGTGGTTATTTGTGAAAAATATGAGAAAAAGTAGTAGCAATACTGAGTGAACAAAGGTCTAAGCCATATTTTTGTTGAACAAGGCTATTTATTTATTTAAGATGTGTTAGTGAAATAACTTTATCAATTTAATTTTCAAGACGTAAGTTTTTTTTAATACTTAATTTTATACCCATTGTTCAAAATTACGTCCTTCTTAATTTTTTATTACCTTCTTCCATATATAATACTGAATAGCAGTATTCAGTATTCTCGTATACCCTAAATATCACGTGTGCATCGAGCTAATCTTTATTTATAACTACAACAAGTGCAAGAGGACTTAGTCATATTCATTAATGGACAGGATAGTTTATCAAGCATAGAGAAGAGCATTTTATCTTAACGAATTTTTATAAAGAATTTGAAAGTTATTGGGGTTTTTCTTTATTAAAAGGTAAAATTGTGGCTAAGTTCCGTAAATAAAGATTAAAAAAAGGTATCTAAAGGCGTAACAACAGAGGTAGGTCGAAGAGAGAATACACGTCTACGTAATCGTAGATGCCGTAGCCATAGGCGGGTCTACGTGATAGAGAACTCGATGTGAAAGAATTTTCTTTTGTTAGAATAAACAAAAAAATTATCTACACGACATTGGCTATTTTTATATTTTCTTTACAAAAGTAAGATAGGAAAAACAATTTGTTCTTGATGGGATATTTTCGATATATATAAGAATACTAAAACAAAGAACTTTAATATGATAAATTGACAATAATTTAAAAAAAAACATTGAAATTCAAAATCCAATCCCTTTCAAACATACCCTAAAATAAGAGAAGAAGATATCTACATCTTAATAATAAAATATATCTACGAAGCCTAGATATTCTAGGGTAAGTTGAAAATTTTTGTACTTGATTTTACGGGAAGACAAGCTAGCTGCCATAAATGTTCGATGTATAAACATACACGGCAGCACAGGATTAGCGACTACTATGCCTTTAGAGTGCAGTTTCGCAGTGTACGTTTTTTATAAAAGAGGAAGCAATCGAGTATGCCACCTCACAAAAAGTGTCTATCGTCGCTCAAGAAGGTCTGCAAGTCAGCCCCCTTAGTCATGCTGCAAGTGTTTCTACAACAGCGTTGAAATATTTTCGGCAATCGGCTAATGCCTTTTATTCTCTTGTAATAATATTTTGTGGTAATGTTTTGTATTATTTTGTACTAATATTTTGTGTTGACCACATGACATATCGTTGATATGACGTCATTCCTACACATTTGTTAGTTTTCAAATGTTATATTCAGTTGACTAGAGGGGCAGGTGACACAAATCGCATGTAAATACCTGAAGACTAACAGCTATTTTTAAGATCAAGATATTATTCTCATCTTTCACAGTCACTAGAGAGTTAATTACAAGTCTTCATTTACTTACACTTACTTTATTTATTTATAGAAATACATTAGAGGTACAATATAAGTGTGATGGAGCACATTTTATATATAATTTTATATTATTATCTAACCTTTATTACTTCTAAGATTATTTGGGGTCGGATTTTAATTCAACCAGTTTAACCTGAACATCAGTTTTTCAAGGAAACACTGGTATTGAACCTCCAAAACCTTGACGGTGAATTTTAAGGTTGAACTAGTTACCAATATATATTGTGGGTGTCGGCTCTGACGGCCCAGAACAAGGCGCGCCTCTTGCGCCCTTAGTGGGTATTGGCGGACAGAGCCATACGCGGATACCGCACGGTGTCGACCGAGGCGGCGTGCGCCTTGGCCGGAACACCCCCGTGGGATTTAGAGGCGGAAGTGCTCGCCGAAGTTTATAGACGGGTGGCTGAATTTCGGGCGGAGAGCCGTTGTCACCTGTCGTTTTATCGCGGTCGCGACCTTCTGCTTCTGCTAGGAAGTCATCTCGCAGAAGTAGGCGGTGGAGAATGCCCGGGAGTACGACCTCCGCTCGGACCTGATCCGCCGCCGGCGAACCGGGCGGCGGAGGCGCACCTATCAGCGCCTCATGCCGCCCTGAGAGTGGCCGCGAATGGTCGGGACGGGTTTTCCCCTCCATCCGCTTCAGAGGCCAGCCGTGAAGAGGCGATGTTACGCGTGTGCCGTGCATTGCCTAAATTGAGAGTTATAACAGCAGACGGTGCCCGCTTCAGTGCGGGCAGGCGCTGGGACGGGTCCGAATGGCGTGAGAAAGTGATTCCCGTATCCTTCCCGTCTCAGGTGCAGAGTGGCACACCGTGTAGTTTTAGTCGGTTCGGTTACGACACACCGCCTCGCCGCAAACCCCGGTGGGGTGAAGGCCCGAGGGGAGTTCCACACGTAAAAAAAATAGTTATCAATATATATGAAGGCACTAAATTCACAAAAAGTTTTTAGTCTGATCAATCTCGCCCTTATGACCACACACCGAGTTATGACACTCGGGTAGTCCTAAGAAAAAATAAAAACTTTGGAACCCGCAACGAAATTATTTAGAAGTAAACTAGACGAGTTGAAAATATAGTAAGTCCACTTCCCTCTTTAGCAAAGAGCGAGGCAAAAGAAAATAAAAGAATGGGCAGACACTCTTTTTATCGCCTTCTTTTAAGGGAAGCACCATGGACACAGAGTCCTTAGTGAACTAAATTGATTTCTTAAGTATGTATGGCAGAATCACCTAAACGCACGGAAATACACAGCAGTTGACATAAGATCTCATTTGTAAACTAAACAACGGTAACTAAACAACTAAACAGCAGTATATTAACGATTGGCATAGATATATACAATTGGAAAAAAAATGATCTATTGTAAAAATAAAACTTATTTTAGGGTAACAAACATAGAGTTCTCAAATCGTAATGCAGAGTAACAATTAGTTTCGTATCAACGAGTATATAAATGTTTAAAACATTTTGTCAAATCTGATTAAAGTAATTGTAACTGGAAATTGTTAGAATGCTTAACAAATTAGTGATTTTGATCGAACTGATAGTCTTGACGCATACTCCTAAAATTTAGTCTCTATTCGTTAAATAATAATCCTATCAAACTACTTAATATAAGTTCCTTGAAAAACATCTGAAGTAGTTTCCTGAGCCAAACTATGTAGGTACCACAAAATGGATCGATTCGATACGGTTAACGGACATGATTCGATTACTAGGGTTACCCAAAGGGTTGCACTATTGGGGTGATATAAAAAGAATAAATACGGATTTATTATCCCCTAAAGAGCTCGCTTAAGAGTAAAGTGTGAACGCCTGTTGTATTATTTATCGATAGTTCTTCACCCTTGCGGCCAGTAAATTTGATTTGATCGGGAATCAAAACATACGCATCTCAAGGGTATTAGAAAGAAACAGTGGTTAGAATACGTCATAGCGATATTTCTGACTTCGCTACTTTGACCTCTAACTGTTTGCATTTGATATTGTTTTTTCAAATGATCAAAGCATTTTTACTTACTGCTGCTTTAATTTTCATCAAAAAATAGGGTCACACAGTTTTAGTATCACATCTTAGTCGTCAATGAAATCACCATCATCTTTTGTATCATTTGAAAAAAAAAACCTGCCCAATGAGACTTGAAGAGGACAATACGCAGAAGAAATACAGCTGTGAACAAGTAATGTTTATTTAATACAGTGCTAGTACTCATTTAAAATTTAATAAAAGTAATTAAAATTTTATGGTTATTTTTATTTTTTTTATTTTTTTTGTGACATTAGGATTGGAGACATATAAAAATAATGAAACTTTGTTACCTGCAGTTGATGTTATAACGCGGGTAACAAAGCGGGCCTCACCTAGGTTATTAAAAAGTATGCGTTCTTATTGCTTAGGATGATCTCTTATAGAGAACCGTTACAAGGATGTACCATTTTTTTACAGACTATAATGAAGAGTTGGCTTGAAACCGCCAGCAGCATGGAGGATGGTTCTCTCCCGTGCATGCTGGCTGAGCCTCGGGAGGCACTGCTACCCATTACGGGTAGGGAGAACTTGGCACCAAGGAAAAGGTAATTTACAATAAAAGACATAATATACACTAATGTTTTTAATATTTGAAAGATTAAAAAACTCACTGTAATCTGAAAACCTTTTTAACTACCATTGAGCTGTTATTGCTGCCACTAAAAACCATATTAAGATTTAGGAGGTTATTTCAAGTGAATCAATTCGACCAAATGTTGGTATAATCTGAAAATATTTATTTGGCAGTTTGGATCTTTTCTATGTATAATATGTATTAATTGAGAAAAAAAAGTATATTTTGTACTTAAATCGGTGTCTAGTACCCACAATATAAGTCGTGCTTAGTTATTGACTTGTGATAGATGTCCTAAAATATTTCTTTATTTAAACATTTCGGTGAGACAGTTTTGTGATAAGTAAAACATAATATAATTAATGATCAAAATGTTTACAATATACTTATTATTCATACCAAATAAAGATTATTAAATAATAAAGTTATTAATTAAAACTTTGACCTGGACACAAAGACAAATATTATTTTTTTCAACTAACTTTAAACTATGTCCTATGCTTTACCGCCACGCTCAAATTTATCACCATGCATTAACAATCTTATCACAGTTGCGACAATCTTGCAAAATTAAATTTATTAAAGTACCAGCTGCCTAACCGATAGCGGGTCAAATTAGATAATGGGATTATTTATAATAATAAAATTGAATATCGAGGACGTTTTATTACATAGCTCGCCCTGATGTCGTCGTCATGGGCCACAGATTCGATGTGGTCGTGTCTGTGGTATAGAATGAATTGCTAGAAAACACTATTTAAACTGTATCTCGCACTGACCAGATACTTCATTTGCAATAAAAGACAGTACTTAGATGTCCGGTTTTTTTTGATAAATTTTCTAAAATTGAATCCTCGATAGATTGATTAATCACCGAAACCAATGCACAATGAATTTCATGAAAATCGCTAAAATCGTTTCTATATATATATA
>PKRV01003675.1:0-253998 GCA_003709505.1 Hyphantria cunea | reverse complement strand
AAGGCGGCTTGACCTCAAAGGAACCGTCAAACGAATCAAACAACGCCGTTAGCTTTTGAAAACGCAATCTAGGCCTAGTTGTAATAAGATCTATTTTATTTATCTCTTTATTAGTCCACTTGCCGACACATTGACAAATTGTACCGAATGTTTTTTATTTAGGGACATATGTATGTACCGATTTGATCCGCGAATAAAGGAATCTTAAGGCGCGAATATAGGACTTGAGTCGCATTTTTTTAATCCGCGAATAGTGAAAACGCGAATGAAGGAAGCGTGAATAAAGAGCTTTTACTGTAGTCTGAGGTTAGTATCAGGAGTCGTATATAATAAATAGAACAAAATAAAGAAATAAATATTTCGTGGGAAGTTAAACTTGAATATTCGGTCTTGTATAAAATAATTATTATCGTATTGATTACTGTTTTCCAAAATAATAGTAGCTATTTATTTAATGTAGCATTTATCTAAACTAATATATTTTATGTCCATAGGGACAGGACCCTAGAGCCATGTTCAATATCGGAAGAAGCATATCTCTCTAGTGGCACTGGATCTCCATGTGCTGGACTCTCCCGCGAAGAACGCCGCAGGAGACGAAGAGCCACTCTCAAATACCGAACGGCCCATGCTACCAGGGAGAGAATACGCGTAGAAGCCTTTAATGCTGCATTCGGATCTTTGAGGAGATTACTTCCAACTCTGCCACCTGATAAAAAACTGTCTAAAATTGAAATACTTCGGTTAGCGATTTGTTATATCGCTTATCTCAATCACGTGTTAGATGCATAGTCATGTTTTTATTATCACTATTAACGATTTGTTGTTATCTTATTTTATATTACATTACAGTAGAATTATTAAGACATTGCGTACACATAATTGATTTTTTTTATGAAAATCCAGAGTAATGTGTATTTATATATTAATCTAACATTATACAGGTGTACAGTGTAAATCAAGTTAAATCATAGAGTTAAAAAAAGTAATCTGTCATTTGTATTAGTGCTAAGGCAAGAATCCACATAAGTTAATAAAAAACATATGTTAAAGTTTGTGAAGAGAATTGCTCTCTTCCTGATCTATTGTATAACATATTTTTTTTATCTCTGTCTGTCTGTTGTGGTATGAAAAAAAGAAAAATGAAAAGAAAGAGTATATAATTATGTATTTATTTTTAGCCTATAGTAGATAGAAATAAACCTAATTACAGTGGTATTATTTACTCTATACATAGCAAATAGTGATTTATGTACACAGCACAATTAACTTAATCAGACACATTTCATTCTTCAGTTAGTTACTATATTAATACAGTTGTTATTAAATAATTATTACTTCTTTTTAATAAATAAATATTCCAAGTAACTCAATAACACTGGGAAGAACACCATACCGTGTAAAAACGCTAAAATAACTAAACTAAAGTTCATCCTAAAGAAGAATATCTCAATTAATTCCGTGTAAGAAAACGCTAAAACTATTATTGGAATATTAGTGAAAGTTATGCCAGTTATAATTGTAGGCCCTACTGCCTGTAGAGCAGCTTCTGTTTTTTCTCCAGGAGGACGGTTGCTGGTGGCAAAGGCGTAGGCCATGTGCGTGCAAAATTCCACAGCTATACCGATTGATACAATTAAGTTTACAAGAGAAACAGCGTTCAGTGGAATACTCCAAATGTACATCACACCCATCATATTTACAAGGACGAGGACTGAAGTAAAAATTACCGCAAATGTTGTCAATAAATTGAACCCAGACGCTAACAGCTTAAAACAAACCGCACCAAGGAGGCAGTACCCTATAGAGGCCCACGTATTACCCCACATGTATAAATATTGTTCATAAAACACGTAAAAGACTGAATAAGGGAATACTTCAACATCGACACCTGTATGTCTTACAATCGCTTCTGTTATATTAGCACTAACTTCATATCCATATTTTATGGCTGTTATGTAATCTTTCGAAGTACCCAATGGTGAGTGATAAGCCATAAAATTAGTGTCATGTACAGTAGCTATTCCTTCGGAATCTAACACATAGTTAACGGAACTGGAATAGCTGGCTAATCCGGCACTGGTACAAACCTGGGAGGGTGAATCTTGTAAAAAGAACGGTATATACTTCTGAAAAGCTTCTTTACTTGGTCTTAAACCATTAGCAAAATCTTGATACCTATCGATTACACAGGGTGCACATTCTGGTGAAGTATCTGTACTCTGACAAAAGCCACCGTTTGTGATATTATATCTACAACAAGTAGCCAAATTAGTCCAATCTACGAAATCATCCAACCAAGAGTTCGAACCCCTTTCGAGGTATGTAATATCACTGTGTTGCGCTGCTAAAAATACTTGTGTGAATAAGGAGTCAACGTTACACAATTGACCACCACAAATGACATTTTGATGTTCAGGATTTGTCATATTTAAACCCCCTTTGAGTACAAAATATACTGGGGGCCCAATCATCATTATATTATTAACAGCTTCTAAATATGAATAAACATAAGAATCTCTAGGTAGGGCTAGTTGTTGATCTAGTCCGATTTCTATCTGTGGTATCAAAACTGTGCTAAACGAAGCTATAAACATGAAAATAATTACTACAATGATTTTTACTCGCCAGTTAAGGATAAACTTAGAATAAGGCTCCATTAATCTTTTGGTAACACCCTTGTGAGGTGTTTCGGAGTGCAAAGGGTCTTCATCATCTAATATCTTTTTTTGAATACAACAAAATAGATCATACCTATTTTGAGAAGATCGTTTATAGTCAATAGATAATATCGCCACTACTGTAGTGATTTGGAAAATAAAAAGGTACGTTAATGAAAGAGATGCAAATATAGCGAAAGTCACAACAGCGGGGAAATTGGCAAGACTGCCAATTGCGAAACAGGTAATTTGAGTAACAGAGGACACAAATATAGACGGACCAATGCGTTTGAACATTTTCTCGAAGATCAATCTTCTCTTTTTTTCAAAACTCATGTCTTCATTGTACTCTTTATATGTTTTTATTTCGCCTTCTATATCAGACAGTGCGTTGACCATGAGAAAAACGTTGTCAATACCAACCGATAAAACAAAAAATGGTATAACATTAATAGCTAGCAATGTTAACGTTATACCCGCATAACCCATCGTACCAATTGCACTAGCAATGGCACCGAGAACTACTAAAATACTGCACAAACCCACTGCTATTTTACTGTCAAGAAACCACGTCTTACAAGATTTAATATTGCCCAAAGCTACCATTACGTAAATAAACATAAGAACATAACTAATAGAAATCGGCACTACTTCTGCAACGGATACTCTTCGAATTTCGTCTTCAACTGACCGCTCTGCTCCAAATGCTACAGTGACATAGTCAGGTTTCTCATTCTGGATATAATTGTGTAATAAATTTATGAAATTCTGTTCCCACTCTAGTACAGGTTGAAGTTGTTCCTCTAAATTAAAATTTGAAATAGGAAAATTAATGAGTAGAGTATTAGCACTTAAAATATTGTCTCCTTCATATCCCCCAAATGTAAGTTCCGGATCTGAACCACCGCCCCACGATGCTAAACAATTTAAGCCGAAGTGGTTGTTTAAACATGATTGAATTGCATTGAGATAGGTCGAATTATCTAGATTGTCCCTGCTATTACCTAAGTAAACTGATACAGACATAGAAACACATTCATCTAATCTTTGCTCAGCACCGCGTGGTCGTACTGGTGCGTAGCAAACTTGTTGTAAAGTAACGCCACCGTCGTTTTGTCCTATGTCTATTATGGCATCTTCCAGTTTTATTAATTCTTTAATGGCCTCAAATCTAAAAGCTGGTCCATAAGTTACATTATTAACCTCAAAAGGATCTAAATCGAATGTTAAGAAAACTTGAGCAGCACGGTAGAATGGACCAAACCTTGAGTTGAAATAATCTAGTTCTTGACGACTTCGCGAATTAGGGGCCGACCAAAGCTCTATTGGGTTAGCTGTAATATTTAAGCTTAATATACCACCCGACATTGCAAATACAAGCCAAGTAGTTAACATAATCATAACAACTGGATAACTTGCGGATATACCACCTATTTTCGAAAACATAGTTTGAAAAAATGTAACTATAGAATTTTGACTTGAATCAAAAGTCTGATTTTGAGACTTTGTATTAACAAGTCTATTTGATCTATATTCAAATAAACATATAATTATAAATATTATAACAGTCAGTACAAAGAATGCTATTCCTGCACCGAATCCAATACAGTTCACGGATAGAATAGTACATTGTTCTGAAACCACAGGCTCAGTACCTATCGGACATGATGCGGAACAATCCGCGCAGCTACAAGGAGGGTCGTCACCATATGTCTCATTACATGTCAAAGCTGATACACTCATAGAGTCTTCTGTAGTGGGCCATCTCAAAATATCAACTTGCACTGGAGCTAAGGGGTTGTTTGTTGTGTCGCCAAGGAATCCGAACCAAGCATCGGCGTCACACACCGGAGCAGCTCCACACATCAAGTTTATAGCAGGCACACCTGTCTGAGGCACAACGACACCCGCACACGATGCGTGAGCATTTACCATGAAATCTTCATGTAGTCTGTATGCAATCGTCTCAACATAGGCTATGCCATCTGCAGTTGTCTCGGTTTCGACTTCAAGAAACCGTGACTGGTCTGGGGAACAGTTCATTTCACAAATTTGTCTTGCAAAGTTCCTGAAACATGCTGGACAGCGGCCAAGAATACCTTCGGCAAGTTGTAAAGATTCTGTCATCCCTATTAATTGGGGCAGTGTACAACAAGTACGTACTTCATTATCAGGTATTCTATTGCCCTCGGAGTCATGAGTAAATGTCGGGCATCTGTGGTTGAGAATTTCTATGGCACGCGTCGCATCTTCACCCACCAAGTCGTCTATTAGGACTGGAGCTTCTATGTCAACGGGGCATTGTCTTGGGAATCCTCCGATTGTAGCGCAATTATCCCGCATACGACAATTTGCCAACGCACCACACCACAGGTTCACAAATAATAATAGTAAGCCACAAAACTTCATTTTGGTTGGTTAACATGTATTGTTAGTAATTATTTTACTTAAACATGGTCGCAGTCGACAGACGCGCGCGTCAGACTACACTAAACTCATTGAAAATAACTTTTATGCTTACTTTCGAAATTAATCTAATAGCTAAGTCCGTCGATAACATATCACATTAATACAGGTGTAAGATAAGCCCATCACGATTAGCAATTTTGTTGCTTTATATATTACTTATATTTCTATCTTCAGAAAGATGATTAACGAAATTGCCCATATCTAAAATGACTGTAAGTGTTTTAAAAATTAAAAAGTCTAGGCCAGTCTAAAATTTTAATCTTTTTAATAAGTGACGGTTAATTTCTAACGTTATATTTTGTCGTTTAGTCATATAATCTTAAATTACAAGATTTCTTTGGAGTTAAAAACATGCGCCCAGTTATATTTGAATGATACTTTAAAAAAAAGTGCAAACGAACTTAAATAACTTAATTTGGATTTAGAAAATAGATTTTATTACATGTCAATTCGTATTGAATATATTCGTATGAATTAAGAATGAATTTAATCTAAAGTGGTTATTGATACAAGATTGAATTGTATTAAGATAAGTCAAATTATTCAAATTCCGGCGATCATTATATGGAGATAGAGTCAAACATAAATAAGCTCACGCTAGTGTAATGTAGTTGTAGTTACTTTCACAACACTGGGAATAAAAATAAATATATTTAAACAAAAAGAAGCCCTGAAAAATACACAATACACAAAGACTATCCTGAATACGTAATTGAAAAAAGGAAAGAACTTTAGGAACAGTTAAAAATAGAGAGAGAAAGAGGAAATACAGCTTTCATCAAATATGATAAAAAATTATCATTATAACAACAATCACAGCAAAAGGAAACGTCCAACGTCGCCAGAAAATGGCAAGCTACCTAAACAAGACAAGTATACTCAAGCTAGTAAGAAAAAACAATAACAGTATGCCACAAAACTTCGTTTTGATTAGTTTACACATATTATTAATTTATTGGTTAGACATTACCATCAAACACACGCGTCGGGGTACACTAAAGTTACTAACATGCACTTTTATACTTTATTGGATGTTAATTTAATACCTGGGTCCATAATAATATCAATGATCGTTACTTTCTTGATATGTTACAGCAATTGTTCCATTTTTAGATAGATTACTTATATTAAACAAATTACATGAAAAACGACTACAGATGCTTTTCTCACGTTTTCTTATGTCTAAAACAGACTTTAATCGATCTTGAGTTTAAATAAATTTTGATAAGTTCTTAATATAAGCACGGTAATATCTAAAACTCTAAATGTAACTTCATAATTTAGAATAGGTACGTGTTTTCAAAAAATAAACGAAAGGTCTAATAGGATTTAAATTTCAACAGTGAGCTGAACGAATTTGTTTTCTTGAACAATACTACTTTATTACCTACGTACTACGCACGTAATAGGTGCATATGGCAGTTGTCTTGATTTAATATCTTATGTTTCCAAGAAAGGGCAGAAGGCGTTCACAGTAATGGACCTTCTCTTTTGGTTCTGAGATTGCTTACTTGAAATCCGTAATGTTTATTTAAATTAGAATGACAATTTCTAGCTTAAGGTCGGTTCGATTTATGATGTTTGTTCAGAATTTTAAACACACAAACGCCATCTAGTCCCAAACTAAACAGAGCTTGTACTATGGGTGCTAGACAACTGATATTAATACTTTTATATTTTTTTTTGTAAATATATACATATTATACATAGAAAATACCCAAACTCTGAAACAAATATTTGCAGATCATCGAACCCGAGGCCTCTTGCACAGCAGTCGCATTCGCTACCACTGCGCCACAGAGGCATAATGTTATATGCGGGTTATAGTTCTTAAACCTTTTCTTGTTTAATTTACTACTTGTAAATAGTTTTCATTATGCTGGTTGTCCAAGACAGCGTGGTGTACAGTTTGCAATACTGTAACACCTTGTATTGCTCTGTTTTACATGATTTTTATGATCGATAAAAGAAAATCGAATGTAGTGTGTTCGCAGGTGTGGAAAGATGGGAGTGATAGAACTAGTCCCTTGAGAGAGTCCCCGTCCCCTGGCTGATGTCACAGCTGTTCTCCGCTCAGTCACGTTTGCCGAAGTATTCATCAATTTATTATAAGCTAATAATTTGCGGAAGCCGTAAATATCAAGTTATGGAGTAATCGTTTCTCATACAGATTGGTGTTTATAATCACAAAATAAAGTCGTTAACGCTGTATATTGAATTCGATCTTTTAAACTACGCAACTACTACAAAAATTTGGATTTTAATGTAGTTTTTACAATAGAAACAGCGATTCATTAGGAAGGTTTACATGTATAATACAAGCATATTATAGTAGAGGAAATCTTAGGAATTCAAAGACTTCCGTGCGAAGCGGGGCCGGGACGCTAGCAATATATTCTAATAATTTTGTATTTTTCAAAAACATACCTATCATATATAGGTATATTTTTGAAAAATACTTTATAATAAATATTTTATTGATTATGTTTGTGTTTTATATTGTACGCCTCCTGTAATTGTTACATCTATGGTATACAATATTTTAAAGTGTTTTTATTGTGTTTTTTTTAAAGTCCTGCACTGTAAATACATTATGTGACGCGGGGGACTTTACTAACATAAAACAGACATAAAGAACACCAATATTTAAAACAACAATTTGTGGATCACACAAAGTGTCGTCCCATGTGGGGCTTGAAGCCACAACTCTCAGCGCAGCAGGAGGCGGCGAGCTGAATACTTAAACCGCTACACCATTCGTGCAGTCACAAGCTAAAAGCAAGTTAAAAGCATTGATGTTTTTTGATTTTTTTTTAACTAAGTAAATAATAGTAATTTATTTTTTTGATTCTAATTTTAAGCGTTACTGAATTTTCGTTATGTGTGATTTTTGTAACAACAAACTCTTATTTATTAATTAAAACCCATAGCTGCTGGTTCGTAACATTTTGCACAAATACACAACAAAATATTATAACTCTACAATATTAAGAAAAACGAAATCAATATTTCTTTTCCACAAATTAACAGACAGACTTTTTTCAAATTTACGAAGCCACGCTAACGAGTAACATTCTAATTAAGTTAGGTTATTCGAACACGCGTTTAATTCCATTTGAACAATAAGGTAAGTAGCTGACGACAGGTCACGTGCTTTAGATTGATGGCCAAGGAATTATTGCCTGGGGAAATCAGACGTTAGGACGCTACGCGTGAAATGATGGTAATTGTGATGTAATTGATACTCGTTAGGCCGAGGGGAGACTATCGAAGTCACAGTTCCCACAAATAATAAATTAGGTACATGACATAATAATATCTTTCAAGGAGCAGAGCTTGTATATACCTATATAATCTGAATCTTAGAATCATTTACCAAAAAAATACCTGGCAAAGCTCGGTCATCCAGGTACTAGAATGTAATCTACTATGTGATATAAAATAAATATTATATTTTACGATATTTAACATTTGAGAAGTTAATTAGATAGGTACCTAGGTAATGTCTCTGGATTTATTCGGAGATATTAGACACTATGAATCACAGAACTGCGCCAAATCATCATTGTCTTAATTGAATTAGTCAACTGCTGGGCATTACATATATGCAGTGGATGAAATATAGGCTTCCCCCAATGCTGTGTGCTGTCAACAACAACCAACTCTGTACTGCCCTTATGCAACGGCTACCCGCAACCGTCGCCATGTTTTCGGCCTTCCTTGTAGGATCTCTACCCAAGTCCTGCCCTCCGGTACGTGGTCACCGCATCACTTTTTGGCTTCATGGAACATTCTGTCTGCGAGTAGTTTGCTACAAGATTACAAATACAGCTCCGAAATCAATAATAATACTTTCGGACATCCAACACACAACGCCATCTAGTCTCAAACTAAGCAAAACTTGGAATATGGGTGCTAGACAATTGATATAAGTACAAAATACAATTTTTTTTGTAAATTCATACTTTTTTACGTAGAAAACACTTCAACTCCGAAACAAATATTTACAGGTCATACAAACTTTCAAATAAGTGAGTGAAGTTATCAGAGACCAAACCTTGTTCCAGATCCCTTTTTTTAGGGCTTCATACTCAAAGGGTAAAACGGGAAATTATTACTTAGACTCCGCTGTCCGTCATCCGCCTGTCGGTTCGTCTGCTAGTTCTGCACCAGGCTGTAGCATATAAACCGTGATAGTTAGACAGTTGAACTTTTCACAGATGATGTATTTCTGTAGCTGCTATAACAACAAATACTAAAAATAGAATAAAATGAATATTTAAGTGGGCTCCCAATATAATAAACGTAATTTTTTTGCCGTTTCTGTAGATAACGGTACGGAATCTTTTGGGCGCGAGTCTAATTCGGTTTTTTTTTGCAGTTCTCAATGGACCTTTTTGCAGTTTGAAACTTATTTTCATTTGCTCGATATCCCTTAAAATAATCGCGTACTAGCCTACTCCACCTTACCCCAGATGCAAGTTTTTCTCGTCTTCTTTTATTGTATTTGTTAATATTTTGTTTTGTTCATGTGACTTACCGTTGGAGGCGACATTTGCATATTTTGTTTAGTTTTCTATTAACGTATATGATTGTAGAATTTCAACTTGGCTGTAGACTTGGCTGCTTACACTAACCAACACTTTGTGTGATCCACAAATTGTTGTTCTGAGCCTGAGTGATCGTTTTGAGTCCCTTACAGAAAAGTGTGTGTGTGTGTGTGTGTGTCAGTACATTAGATATCTTTCTAGTGCAGGGTTGTATTTTAAAGAAACAGAAAATAGGTATATTCTACTGTATGGTGGAGAGAAATACTACTTATTTTTATGCCAGTTCTTCTTAGTAGCAGCCAAGTCACTCATCTAGCGGAGCGTTAGGAAACGAACATAACAGTGCGAAGTACGAATACTGTACGAAGTTTGTAGGAAATAAAAGTAGATGATAGCATCGTATAAATATACAGATGCCTCCTTCATGAAAAGGAACATTACAAAAACACCTAGGAAAATCTTATTATTAATAATAATAACAGCTTTTCATTTCTGTAAGAAATTTTAATCAAACAAACATTGAATTATATTGCTCAATTGAGTAGTCTAAAAAAGTGACGTTGACAAGTTTTTGTGTATGTAGTACATTTTTCATACAAAGTTATCGTTCGGACCGGTGATAAAAAGTAACTGATTTGACTAAGGTGTCATCTATCCTATTTTGAATGTACATTAACTTATATGTAGCAACTGCAACTTATACCATTAAATTAAAGTAGTACTACATAGTACTGCTAACTTTTCCGCAAACAGACACCTGTTTACAGTGAATGATAAGATTAATTTCACCACCTGAATATTTATGATTAAACGTAATACGAGTTTAACACATAGAAGACCTGTCATAAAAACTGTCATATCTGACTAATCTATGCATACTTTTAATTTAGTTTTTTTTATGGAATAGGTGGGCAAACGAGCAGACGTATCGCCTGATGGTAAGCGATTACCGCCGCCCATGAACACCCGTAAAACCAAAGGCATCACAAGTGCGTTGCCGGCCTTGGGGGATGGGAAAAGGGATGAGGGGAAGGGTTGGATTATGGGCCTCCAGTATCCGAACTCACTCGGTGAAACACAGCGCAGGCGGTGTTTCACACCGGCTTTCTGTGAGGCCGTGGTATCACTCCGGTCGAGCCGGCCCATGCATGCCGAATATCATTCATACCGTTTTTATTTAGGTTCTGGTCGATTTAGCTTTTAGTCCTATATGTGTTGATGTATTGATCTAAGTCCAAGCCATCTTAATCGGCCTCACTGGTTCGATTCCCCGGTCTGTCCAAATTGTTGTTGGGATTTCTAACTAGAAATTCTTAAAAAGAACTTGAAGTACGAAAGTTGACGGTGTTTCATATCTAGGAAAGCTAGGAGAGCGATCGGTACGGGCAATCAAGGATAGATGTAAGAGTGTGAAATAAAATAGTCGTATACAGCTGTAAGTTACCGTGCTGCCATCTATTATACAATACGCAAATCATTTAAACTAAATTGTGAGTCATCTTGAATGTCAAACTCATTAAATCGAATGATAAATGAACCAACAGATGGCAGCACAAATTAATGAAACCAGTAGTAGTTTATTGCTGTCCTCTATTATCTAATAGCAAATATTTTTTTACTTTGGCTACTAGCTGCTAGATGGCGTTACAGATGTGAATTGTAGGTAAATATTTCAGTAAACTAAACTATTAAAGTTTTTCTATTATTTAATACAGGATAATTTACTATAAATAATATTGAGTTAGTTACGATACAATTTTAAAGGGGGCATTTCGGCACGCCTTTTCTTCATATCAAAGACCTACTTAGATATTCTTACAGAGATACTTTCAGTAACCTAGCTAACTATTCGCTTTTCTAGAGAGTTCCTGGGGTCTTGCGGCCTGATATCGTTTTCTAAACATTTTGCTTGTGAACTCGTAAGGCAAAAGACAGACTCCATTTGGATGTTTAGCAATGAACTCTATCAACCTACACAGATTAAGTAAATTCACGGGCACGACGCCGGGATAAACAAATCCCGTGCCAAAACGTGACGTAATGGCATTTGACATCGTCTTAAGACGTTTAATATATATCCAATAATACATACAACACGAACTGGATGTATTTTAATACTTGAACCATAAAAATCAACCGTACAGATTTATTCAAGAAAATTTATACACTACGTATATATTTTATTAGGAAATACATTTTGGATACTTCAAAAGAACATCGATATTAAAGTAAAGTGTAAATAAGTATTCAGTTAGTAACATTGCAATATTTCATCGTGATCTCACTAACTTATCACGAATACCAACGGCCAAATTCCGTTCCGTATTAAAATAAATTTAAACCATCTCATCCCGTGTCGCGAGAAGTACCTACCTACTCTGAAGATTTTGCCAATAATGTTACTAAACTTCCGATTAGAAATTACTAAACATGTAGATAAATTTTCATAGCATTGCATCTTTCGTTTGAAAGCAGTTGGAAATATTCCATGATGTAGCGGTATTGTAACGTGGCGTGATTACTTTTACTTTTGAGACACCTACAGTTCAGTATTTAAGTAAAAGGAGTGATAAGGAATTATTTATATTTATAAGTAGACTTTATTAAGGAGCCTATAAATTTGTAGCAAACAAAATATTTTCGCAAACAGTGTAAATTATTATGGGGATAAAATAGGTATTCATTGAAGACGTTCTGTTTATGAATATTAACCCAAATATATAGATTCTCACTCCTACCCCACTCATTTGTATATCCACCGACGTTGGAAATAAATTCAATTTATTTTATTTTATTTAGTTATTGCTTTAATTTTTCATAAAGATCAATGCGTTTATTAGCAGCAAACATTTTGGAAAAGATATCGTTTCATTTCAATAAAAAATTGAGTCGAAAAGCTCAATACAAATCTATCTATATTGAGAACAGTTTTATTGAATTTTTTGATTTTTGATTAGTTTGATGTATCAATTGATATAAGTAAAACTTAATTTAAGTACTTAGAGATTTGATATACCTATCTATAACTTATCTACCAATTAATTAATTGTGATGTCAGAGATACAGAGATATACCTAAGTCTGCCAATATAAGTCCATACTATACCTACAATACGTCTCGCAAAAATATTTGAAGGAAGGGAGAAAGCTACGGTTTCGTGGTCGCAATAACACTCTCCTGATGACTCAATTATTATTTATTTATTTTCAATGTTATCTGTTATATCAGTCGTTAACCTCCAGAGCACGTGGCCGTAGTAACTATAGTATTTTGTTGGATTTGAAGCTGTAGCTCTGCATCAAAATCCATTTTTGCTTCATTCAGGCTCTAGAGAAAGACAGGTAACAGAAATCATTTGGCCGACGACCGAGAAGTATACATAGCACAGAGCTATTCGTAAAATAGAACGATAAGTTGCCGGAATCGAAAGAGACAGACTTATATGCTGTGTTCTGTGTTGAAGCAGTATAAACCGGTTAGGTCAGAGCGTCTGCGTTGATTTCGTGGGACTGAAACATAAATACATTAAGTCCGCTGCGTTAGAGCAGTATATCCGAAGGTTACATGTATTGCTGTGGAAATTTCCACTGCAGACAATTGAAACTTGAACGTATGAGAGACTTAGTGATGGGTTTTTAAATATCGAAAGTAATATAAAAATATTTAGATGTGTATTTATTTGATATTGTATTATTAAATTTTTTAAATTCAATTTTTAAAATGAACTACCTTTTAAACGCGAATTACTAATAATAATGTAATAAGCAAATAAATATTACCAAAAAACCAAGGTTACTTCTGAGTATATAATAACTGATTAGTTTATCTCCTGTGAAAAAGAAGAAAATGAACCTTAGGTGCAAATATTTTATAGAAAGTTTATATTATGCGACAAGTCAATGTGTTATTTAATATAATTTTAATACGTAATAATTGGGACTATATCGTTTCATTCACAAGCATACATTTATGGAAATTCTTTAGTAGTACTGGAACTTGTGGGCTGGTCATAGGATATTTTATTTTGAGACACACCTCATTCTCACCGATGGTAATCGTTGCTAAAGAGTGCTGAAATACACACTATGATTCAAAGTGAATAAAAAAGTATTTATAGCAAACCTTTTAATATTAATTTGGTTACGGCTAACTAAACTATTTTTTTTTATCGATATCGATGTAACAATGACCTCGAAGAATCGTCACTAACGTCGGAGCCCTCGTTCGCGAGTGCTTGGTCATCTATTCGCCGCCGACTTGCAACTCGCAGGCTTGCTTGCATAATTATTTTAACGGTCATTATTCCATCTGATAATATAATATAGTACCTTATAGATAATCTTTCTTTTAATAAGAAATTCACATAAAATACTGTCTGTAATATTTATTAAATTAATTTTGATACATTCTTAGAAAAAGTTACCGCAATTTAAACACAAATGCAATTTTAATTAGGTAGGTGTAGTCTACGAGTTGAAACGCTTAAAAAATATTAAAAAAAGATTTACTTTTGTCATAAAATGAAATGAAATTAAAACATCAAAACCGTTTACTGCAGTTTCATCTGTAATAATCCTCATATCCTCTTCTATAGAAGATCTTCAACAAACAATGAAATAATTTTGATCTGAGGTGCTCAAGGTTCAGAACAAACATAGTAAAATCAGTTTTGTAGGTAGGTAGTTCAGGAGAATAGCATATTTAAATAAAGAACTCTACAATTCTAGACATCTCATTTTAGAACGTGGGGTACCTGCCTAAAAACCATGAAATTTAAAAAAAAAATTAGTTATCTTAAAAATAATAAATGTAAATTATTGTTCAAATTTTATTATTATTATTTGACATATATACAAAAAGAAACATAAATAATAGGTAGGTATATACTTCTGTAGAAACTCTGTCTTCTGAACCAAGTATATTTACCTGTATTTCAGAAGTAAACGCCCAAAACAGCAAAATAAGTTTTACTCTAGTATGTGTCAGGCACACATTTTCTCTCCAGACGTTTAGAATTGATTTATACCGAACAATCACAATTTTAAAACTCCCAAGGTCATATTAAAAAGGGGTTCCTAACAGCCCGACGCGATGGCATCACTCTGTAAATATATTACGGGAAAGAATAATTTACACCTTATTCCCTAGTGCTTAGAATTCTATTCGGCAAATCAGAGAGACTTTTACTATTAATGTAGAGGATTACTTATCATTTCATTCCCTATTGAAGTATAGGACTATAGTTACCTATTGTACCTGATACATTGTTTTATGATCAGCTTTTGTGCGTGGGTTGGCAAAAGTATAAAAAGGAAATTTTTCCGTTCATTGTTTTCTAGATAAAAGCGACGTTTATGCTTTTCTGTATCCCTGGCAAATGGGTAGCATTTTATTTTTAGTATAAGCGTATCAAAGCCTGATATTAAACAGAAGAAAACCGGTGTGAAACAGCGCTTGCGCTATGTTTCATCGAGTGAGTGAGGATACCGGAGGCCCATACCCTAATCCCTCCCGCTATCCCTTATCCCCTAAAGGCCGGCAACGCACTTGTGACACCTCTGGTGTTACGGGTGTCCATGGGCGGCGGTAATCGTTTACCATCAGGCGATACGTATGCTCGTTTGCCCGTTATACCATAAAAAAAAGTATTGGTTACCATACTAATTGCGAACGCAGTTAATGCAGCATGGAGACCCACATTACGGCGCCCTATTAAGATGATCCTGCATCATTTGGCCTTCGGTTTCGCACTCACCAACGAAACACGACAGCACGAACGCTATCATTTTAGGTTAGTCTTCTGTGAGAGGATAGCTCCATGTTCTTAAAGAGGATATATTTAAAATTATCATACAAACTGACATTACATTTATACCTATGTAAAATGTTAAGATACTTTTCGGTATGGTTAAGAAACTTAAAAATTCTGCTCCGCACGCTTTCCATGAGCTATATGTATGTTTGTTTCAAATTATTTTTGGTTTGTAAAGAAGTGTTTATGATCAAGGATGAAATTTTAAATTGGTCATTAATTCTTCTTTACAAACCAAAAGCACTTGAAAACTAACAATCTATTAGCTCGAAGATACAATTCACAAGTTACTTAGTTCACGTGTATCGGCAGTCCTCGCATTTATTTTTGTGTGTATTCTTATTAATGGAATCCTACTGTACCAAGGCGAAGTATGGTAGAATACAGTTTGTTTTTTTATTTTTATATATAAATGTAGGTATAATCATTCTGTAGAGCAAATAGGAGGAAAACTTGTCATGATATACACACACTACTCTTGACATTGATAAACATACTTAGACTGTGAGACGTGGAATTACTCCGTTCGAGGCGATCCGTTTCTGCCAAGTCATGCCAAGTCTCTACCAAGGCTTAATATATATTATTTTTTATGGTATAGGGGGGAAACGAGCAGACGTATCGCCTAATGGTAAGCGATTACCGCCGCCCATGGACACCCGCAACGCCTGAGGCGTCACAAGTGCGTTGCCCGCCTTTGGGGTTTGGGGGAAGGGTTCCTCACTCACTTATGTTATTCTTTAAAACAATTACATCAACGTCATCAACTTCCTTCAAGAGTCCACTGGTGGACATAGGCCTCTCCTTGGAAATAAGATTTTAGCATACTATGAAACTAACCTAAACTATTAAAATCAATAAACGGTTCACAACTTCTCGAAAGAATGTTTTGATCAGAAATACAATATTTTTTATTCTAAGAACTGTACTAAAATACGAACTCATGAATCGTTACTTCATCATTCATAGAATAAAAACTTTAAACAAACAATTTTTGTTATAGTAAATGTATGTTTGGATGTAACTAGGTACCTATCTAAATTTACTTCGTATATCTTGGAAACGTGGAAATTTTACATGTAGATATAACACTATCCGCTAAATGAGATATAGATCGAGTGGATATTTATAAGCTTTTTAGTAAAAAGAACGCCTATTAGGAGTGTCGGATATTTAAGTGTAATATAGACACGTAAATACCACAAAAATAACTTGCAATTTTAAAATTACGGACCAATTTTTGACTTTCATACATTTTTATGAAGAAATCAAAGTTATTTGTAAATTCAACACGAGTTTTACTCCAAGGAACGCCTTTGCTTTACCCATTTTACGGGTGGAATAAAATTATCATCTTCGAATGTCTAAGTTTTACTACAGGTGCTTTTTGCTTTTAATCTATCAAGAAAATGCACTCCTAATTTACGTATACGTATGAAGCTTGAAAAGCTTGAAAAAGCTCGTTTAACGTACATTCCAATTAAGCAATAAAAATGGCCGTCTTTTACGTACTCCCCTCTCGGTAACCACGGCAGTACAAGTCTCCATGCTTCACCCAGATGGAGAACCTAGGTGGAGCATGGGTCTATCCCCAAAGAAATTGAGGTTTTCACTTAAATCAGCTGGTTTTCCTAGTCCTTATTTACTGAGTTCTCCTGCTTACCTAGCTAGCTTGATCAATTGCTGAAATGGTACGATTTTATGTTCGGTACATGAATTTTAAACAGTTTTCCTTCTGACTCTTGAGCTCTTGAGAGCATTGATCATGTCGTAAACTAAAAGAGATATTCGTTAAAATTTTCAGCATTTTGTAGTTCAGACTTTAAATACTTATGAAATAGCACTAAAGTAGCCGTTTTCACTGCATAGGACTTTCTATACTTGGCTCACTGAATTAATTAAATAATTAAGGTACAAAAAAATAAAATTTGTAATGATTAATTATTTTTTAGGTATTGGTTTAACAGGAGAGTCACCATGCGGCTTACACGCGTAAGATTTCGTACTACTGAGGCGCTCATAGCCCAGTTGCACTCGGTGATTAGAAACAATCAGCCAGGGCAAACAACGACAGCGCGGTCAGTACCTGGATGGGTGACCGCTGGTGGCATGTTACCATGAGCGTCTCCGTGATTCGGAGGTCACGTTAAGCAGTCGGTGCCGGTTGTTATTATAGGATAACAGTCGTGAAGCTTAGTTGGAGGCCTTCGGGCGGCTTAAAAACATCCAACGGTAAGATTTCGTACTACTGAGGCGCTCATAGCCCAGTTGCACTCGGTGATTAGAAACAATCAGCCAGGGCAAACAACGACGGCGCGGTCAGTACCTGGATGGGTGACCGCTGGTGGCATGTTACCATGAGCGTCTCCGTGATTCGGAGGTCACGTTAAGCAGTCGGTACCGGTTGTTATTATAGGATAACAGTCGTGAAGCTTAGTTGGAGGCCTTCGGGCGGCTTAAAAACATCCAACGGTAAGATTACGTAGCCACAACGTTGTCTTGCCAGTCCCCAACCCGCACTTGGCCAGCGTGGGGACGTATGGCCTTAACCCTCTCCTGAGAGGAGACCCGAGCCCAGCAGTGGGACATTATGGGTTGTTGATTGATTGATTGATTTCGTACTACGATGGTCGTAATAAGTTTCGGTTCCTGTACTTGTTTCTTTTTAATTTATCTCCTTTTTTAACAAATCCTAAAATGAAAAATCACTAGGTACTTTGTTGTTAATTAATAGTATCTTTATTTTCTTTGCCTGTCTGTGTTTCTCTCGCAGAATTCTAATTTATTGTGAGATCCTATTGTGTAAACACAAATACTTTATTGTTATTTTAATCTATTTAACGAATTATATCATACATGCAATTATTAACACAAAATTTTAATAATAATATTCGAATGTTTGTTTAAATTCAATTCTTAAAAAAAACATTGCACTTTTGAAAATATTTCATCCATTTGAAATAATTAATTCAATGGAAACTAGATTACTTCAACCGAGGAATAAAAATTAAATATTTTAATTCCTCGGTTAATGTAATATTAAAAAAATAAAAATTAAATATTTTAATTTTTAAGAAAAAAAAATCGACCTTCAATCGTTTTTAATATTTATTTTTCTAAGAGGTTGCCTAGTCTTTGTTTGTTCTAGGAAGCGTTTGTCCAAAGATAAAGGAGCTAAATCTAGGAGATGCGGCAAGCGGTGGATTGAACGGTCGCAGGGTCGTTGACCTACAAGTTGCTTTCTATTTCGTGTGCGCACATCGACTTCGTTCCGTTGCTCGTATTTGCGAATTTATGTAACATTTGGTTTGATCTATGAAAGCGATGACAATTTGAAACTAGCACAAAATAAATGTATGGCAGTCTAGTATTTATAAAGAGCGGCTTGTTGCTACTTACTTAATAACCGAGTATGTTAACAAATTGCAAAGTTAAGCAATCCTAGCCAGGTCATTCTATGGAAGGGTGACCATTTTTTAACATGTTTACCATTTCTTGCCTCGGTAGCGCAGTGGTAGCCTATGCGACTGCTGTGCTTGAGATGTTGGGTTCGATTTCCGGGTTGGACCAAATGTTTGTATGATCTGCAAGTATGTGTTCCGGAGTTTGGGTGTTTTCTATGTATAATATCTGTATGTATTTACAAAAAAGTACATATTAAAGTATTCTATCAGTCAATCCAACTGTCATAATACAAGCTCTGATTAGTTTGAAGTTAGTTGGCGTTGTGTGTAAAAATGTCCGAAATATTATTTTTTTTGAGGCCTTGTTGAGAGCACGTAGAGCCGTCGCGTGGAAACGAACATCTGTACAGAGTATCAGGTTTACTTGCAGCCCTGAAGAGCCAGATATATAGTCTTTCTACAGAACTTTTATATCGCCTCCTTGGTATGTGGAAGTCTGGTGGCAGTTACTCCGTGTAAAAAGTTGAAGTGTAGGCGAATAAAAAAAGTTGTTATACATACTTTGTGACTGTTCTTATTGTACCGTTTCTTACTATGTGTATACAATAAAGATAAAAAAAACCGACCCCATTCTGGTTTAGGAAAAAGACTCGCACAAAGAATTTAACCTTTATAAGCACAGAAAATCAACTAAAAATGTCAGCGTTCGTGTCGTATTTAGTTGGTTAGTGCGAGACCGGTTGCCCAATGATGCACAAGCATCTCACTGGGCCGCCATGGTGTAAGTCACCATGCTGCATTTTTCCAAGGTCTGCAAACGCAATGAGTATGGTGACCACCACTCTTGCATTCTGCTTATGATTTCCATCAGGCAGAGCAGTCATTTTGACAGGGCCTTACATAATAAAGCGATTATTACAATGGTGTTATATTATAGTTCATTGTTATGTTATAAGAATTGAAAAGTTTCTTTTATTACAAAGATTTTAACTATTTAAAAGCTTTTTGAAAAAGTTTACCAGCTTACCCGTGATTGTTGTTGTACCTTACGCATCCTATGGTTCTCATTTTGTTGTTTCGTAAACCTTTTTCAAAATTTAAAAGAAGCCTAAGTTACTATCTGCCATTGATAATCCCATCAAAATCGATTCATTTTAGGAATTAGCAGGAACAGACAGAAAAACATTTCAAAATATATTTTTGCATTTAGTATAAAGCTATTAATCTGATATTACAAACAGACACTTCAATTTATTTACTTGTGAATACTAATATGATATGATAAAATATTTAAAAATTCTTGTTAACTTCCATTATAAATACTCCAAACTCTTAAGTGTTAAACATTCCTAAAAAGAGACTTAACCACAATAGACCTTAAGCCCTTGTAAATCCTTCTTAAACTTAACCATTATAGCAAATAAACATCATCTACCCTTTTTTAGGGTCTTTATAAGAACCAGATCACCTAGTTTAAAACCAGTCAGGGTTGCTCTGTATTTGGTTATTCAAAACGTGGTCAAATTCTTTAGTATTGCTAATGTGCTGAACTAATGGGCGCTTAATAAGTACCATCTCCTTAGGGTGCTCCCCCAAGTCAACCACACCGAGTGAGTGGCTGCAATTTAAACAAAACTCTAGTGTTTACTTTTATAATTGTTACTAGATACGTAGATCACGCAAGTTCAAATTTAAAAGATGAATAGTTATAAACCTTTATTAATTAAAACTCATAAAGAATGGAACTACAATGCTGACATATTCGGCAGCGTCTTGCGATAGGTTCATTGATTGAAAGCACAGAACTTGTGTTTATTTCTCTGTTCTATAATAGAATTAGTCACATATTTAAATATGAACTGCCTTTGAATATATCTGGAACCACTAATGTCATTATGCACCAAATACCACGCTCTAATTGATGTAATAGATATAGCTATGTGCCTATACGTTTATTCGTATGACCCTTTTATTTTTGTTGACGTGGTCGAAAATCTCCGGATCTGCGGGTCCTCGGGGGATAAGAAGTCAGGTATATGGTGATTCCACAAATAATTACCCCGGCGGCCGATCTCAGGTGCCCTGCTGTGAGGAGGAGCCGGACCATGTTATTTTAAGTCCCCCTCAGGCGGCGGCGCCTACTCTGTCTCTATCCTGGTATTCATATGACCCTGTAAGGACTTAAGTAGAGCATAAAATGGAGATATTTATATATGGTTTATTAGTACTATTTAAAACGGGATTTATTAAATAGTACAATAGAATACCATGCAGAAATAACAGTATAAAATTCCGGTATATTTAAGTAAAGAGAATGGACGGTTTGGTTTAGTAGGGCTTCTTGATTATTCACTCCTCTATTTATATAATTATTTATTAACTTGCCTATTTTTTGCCAACAGCAGTCAAAGAGCCAACATCTTCTGCGGAGACAAACGATGACAAGTCGCCTCTTCTCTCTTTAATGAAATACGTATGACCTAGATCACATTCAGCTGAATGTACATATTCGAAAACACACAGAAGATTTTATTGCCGTATGAAGGTTTTAAGAGCAAAAATATGTAAACATCTGGTACAAATTTATTACAAAACCCGTAAGAAAACAAGTTTTCAAAAGTTTTTATTTTACTTGCAAAGTTTTGAATTCACATGAAAAATTGAAACAAAATATTAGTTTTAACCTTTACAATCACCAAATTGTTAAGTTCTAGCCGTTTGAGAGATTAGCTAAAAGAAAAAGACAGCCAGATAGACTAAACAGACAGAGAAATAACGTAATAATTGTTTTTTTGATGTAAGTATCGTATATACTTTAGTTTGCATTTATTAAAAATCTGTTCATTTATTTGTTTAAATTACATTACAAAAGTTTGTTTATGAAAACTCTTTAAATAGATTTACTTTAATATTTCCGTAAAATGTGACGTTATGTCCGAACCTAAGCGTATAAATAAAGAAATAAATAAATATTTCGGACATCTAACACACAACGCCATCTGGTCCCAAACTAAGCAGAGCTTGTATTATGAGTACCAGACAACTGATATGAATACATATATACTTTTTTATATAAAAACATACATATTATACATAGAAAACACTCAAACTGCGAAACGAATATTTGCAGATCATACAAACATTGGTATAAATCTTTTATGTTTGTATTTTCGTTTTAAATATAAGGAATTCAGAAAGGTGCTAACAAGAAATTAATGAGAGATGAGTAATCTACAAAAAACAGTGCTAGAAATATAATAAAATATACATAAATGCAATTGCACTTTCTAAGAATTTTTACATATTTACGTGAACAGAGAATAATGCATGAAATCCTTTTAAGCATTATGAAATTACAATTAATCCAAAAATCAAAGAGCGGAAGGCATATTATTTTTCCTAGCTTTTTGGCACAATAAAAAAACATAGAACACTTTACTTGCTTTGACTTTATTTCACTTTTTCATCTCAATTATATTTTATATATGTATTAGGTACTAAAATTATTGACCATAAATAAATAAATTACTTCAAAAATTTAACAAACTTAATTTAAATATAAGTAAATTGCAAGAAAAAAATATTAATTCTGTGTTCATTTCGGTAACTCTAACAAAAGAATTGACTTTCAAATATTTATTTCAAAATCCTTGAACACAGCAATTCTTTTCAAAACTGCGATAGCATTGTGGCAATTTAGTTAACTCCTGAGGTAGGTACAGAGAGTGACACTCATTACGTTATAAGTGTTTCACCAAACTATCCATATTTCTCCAATGAGCTGTTTAACTATTATACTGTTAAGTCTAATCGAATCAGCTAAACCAAAGGTACTTTAAAATAAAAAACCTATCCTACCCAATAAATGTTATACACGCACACTTGTGTAATAAAGCAAGTTAGTGACGTCATAACCAGAATCCATTAGAATTTGGATTAATGGTTGGCTGTATTGAGTGCGCTGACACGAGCCAAGCACGTGGTAATCAAGGTCGACTCGTCATAGCATACGGCATGCCGTTTAGTGCCCCACTTCGCATTACCTGTAGCTCTGCTATGTAACAAGCAGTATTCGATTTTCAACCTTAAAATCAACACAATAGATTGTATATAAAGTTTATATAAGGATCAAACATTTGTTGTTATGTAAATTGTCTGCGGTCGGTCTAAAGCGCATTGTTAAGAATGGATTACAACTTACTTGCCTTAGTAAAGGTTGTTTCTCTTTTAGGGCTTTCGGGTGACAGATACAGCAAGTATAGCGATCAAATGTTCCACTTAGTAAACAATGTTCAATAGTATAATATTTGCGTTATTTTTAACAGTAACTTAAGCCAAAGTAAAGAACAAACTTAAAGGAACTAAACAGGTAGAGCTCACTTATTATTAATATCCTAAGCGATTAATGTCCTTTATTGCATAATTCCAATCATTAAATTACATAATTCCAATGATATTCTATAACATTATCTGAGCCCCGCGGTGTTACGCGCGGTACAACATCAACCGCGGGCAAAGACGCAGGGCGAACCTAGTCTTTAAAAAAAAGTAGCTTAAATTATTCCTTATATTAAGAGCTACCTATTAGTGTAAAGCCCGTCAAGGTCGGTCCAGCCGTTCCAGAGATAAGCCGGTACTAACAGACAGACAGAGAAAATTTTTACAAAGTGTTATTTTGTTATAAGTACCGCGTATACATACATATATATACATTTAGTAAAAAGCGGTTATTTTAATATTACAAACATATATTCCAATTTTATTTAATTTTATAGCTAACTTCATTGCTTTGTTTTTTATCAAATTATCTTGAATGAATTTTTAGGCGCTATTCCCGCTAGACTTTTGGGGTAATAAGAGGAACTGACAACACGGATTTGTAGCATTTTCATTACAGATTTGAGTGTCTCATTAGATAGGTATTTGAAAATCATTAAGAACTTGGTATGACGATTTTTTGATTTAGTTATCATTTTGTGAAATATTTCATTTATTCTCGGAAAACTTACATTAAAGGATCTCTTAAAAAATATGCTGTGTGTGTCCCTTCTATAAGCAAAACGGCTGGTTCAGAGATCTAAAAAAAAATCATGCTGTAGGACTCTACAGCATAATTTTTTTTTGATTTTTCATCATTTAGACTTATACGATGAAATTTGGAGGTTAACTATAACGGCTTCAATAACTCTCGAACGTAACTTGTAAAATGCGCTTGCTTGGGAAATTTCGTTCAAAAATAAGTAATGGATGATCATTATGGGCACTATCGCACTTGGGTGGTTTTTCATGATTTTATCTTCAAGAGCTCAAAAGTCGTTGTTGCACTGAATTCTTTTCAGTATCAGCAGGTGGCGATGTTTACATACCACCAGGTGAATAAAGACGGAAAAATACTTTAGTTTAATCTTTGTCCTTATACTACATGCATGACTGCCTCAGTGGCATAGTGATAGCGTATGCGACTGCTATGCTAGAGGTCTCGGGTTCGATTCCTGAGTCAGACCAAATGTTTGTATGATTGGCAAATATTTGTTTCGGAGTTTGGGTGTTTTTTATGCATAATATGTATGTATTTTTAAAAAAATGTATATATGTATTAATATCAGTTGTCTAGGACTCATGGTACAGGCTCTGCTTAGTTTGGGACTAGATGGCGTTGTGAGTTAAAATGTCGGAAAATATTTATTTATTTATTTAAAAATATTTATTTATTTTATTTACATAATGATCCCTACAATTAATTCTGCCTTTTGCCTGAAAAAGACATAATATCTATCTATTTTTTTCAAAATGACCTTGTTATAAAAACAGCTGAAATTCAGAATGCGATTCGACTCCTGAAATATATTCTGAAATGTTTTATTCAAGTACATTCATCGTCTGAATCCCATTAAACTGTCTTACGGCTCTAAAATAACCAGTCAAATATCAATTCCTCGATGTATCATACAAATTAAACTGCATCTGCAGGAACTATAAATTGAAAGCTGCAACGCATCAATATTGATCTATTGCCAAATATATAAGAAAATGTCTGAATATTAATATGTATTAATTATGTCGTATATCTGCTTTAGATTTTATTCAAAATGGTAATTGAAACGACGAAATTCAGCAATTTATTTTTATAACATTGATGTAGATTCGTTAATAAAACTTTTTTTAGTAGCTCGATAAAAATGTTTATGCGTTTGACTACTAAAATCCGCAAATGTATTTTGAAATTTACATGTAGGCGTACATTAGATAGATACCAATATATGTGTGAGTTGCTGTGTATATATGTATATGTATGTATTTTAGTCTCTGCAAACTTACACTAGTATTAAAAAACAGTATATATTTTGAGACTTCGGATTACTGTACTTATTTTTTTTTCATTAATTAACACTTAAACACGTTTTTATGAAAGCCTAAGTTACATCTGACATCATCTTGATCTTTATATAGTCAAAACTTGCATGCTTTGATTTTCCAAAGTACACAGCGGTTTTCACGTGGGTTTCACTCACAAAAAGGAGTATTCAAGGGAAAGGTTTATACGTATTATCTATATATTAATACCTGAACTAACAATTTTGTAGTCCTTTTTACGAAAATTATTGAGAAGTATGAAACACGGCAAACTTTTTTCATATATGGGCCTGCCAAAGTGATTGCTTTATGTGGTGAAAAACATGAGTAGAATACTAGAGAAGTGGTACCATAATACGCATAGCGAATGCAGGCAACGCAAAAATGCATGCAGCATGATTACCCACGCTATGGCGACCTAGTATCATTGGGCATTTGGTCTCGCAATCGCCAACGAAACACGAAAGCACGAATGCTGTCATATTAGGTCGATCTTCTGTGCGAGGGTATCGGAAATCAGAACAGAAGTACTACCTTTAAAAGTTGTTATTGTACACACAAATACACTTCTATGTATTCCAGAATATAGCAATTGTAACAAAATGTAAATAAACTGATTGAAGTCATGTTGTTCGTCGTGTTCAATTATGAAACACTATAAAAAGCGTCACAACGTGACGGCGGTCAGTTCGCACAAGAGCAATCCAGTTTCAATGTTATAGTCCTATTTACTTCGGAACATTCGCATTAAAATGATTACTGAAGCCGACAAAATAGCAGTTATAATCTGTTCCGTAATTAGCTAAGCGAGTTTTGTTTGGAAATTAAATATGAGCTAAATATCCTTTGCTATTCTATATTTCAAAAAAGTTACGCAACACTTTTTCTTAAATATCCAATTTTCCATTTGGCTGAGTAGGCAAATAATAAATATATCGGGTGTATAAAACTAACATAACGTGTATTGCCTTTGAAGTTGATAAACTTCATGAAAAAAATAGTACTAGTTAGTATTTTTATTATCCCCTGATAGTAAGCGGTAATCGGCAACACCAGAGGAGGGCAGGAACTTTTTTTTATGTATGGGCCTGCCAAAGTGATTCTACTCTGTCTGATGGAAAGCATGAATAGAATCCAAAAGTGATGGTCACCTTACTCTTCCGAATGCACACCATGCAGCATGGTGACCCACATCATGGCCGCCTAGTGGTGCTTCTGCATCATTGGGCATTGACTTCTGCATCTATCAGTACCTACATGAAACTGGTACTTACATAAATGTAAGTAAATGAGTCGTAAGTAAGCATCTCTTTTACGTAAAATGGTGAACGATTTACCTCACCAATTTACATTCAATTTTTAAAAGAAGAAAGATATCTTTCTTATCAAAGTAACTTTAAGGACACGAACTTTGTAAGGTCAAATACACTTATCACTTCTCTTCGTCAATCAATCATTTGTTTATTAACAGACAGCCGTACCATTATGTTTATACTAAAAATATGTCGTTGACACGTATCTTGGCAAGAAATCGTCTTACGGATTAACGTAGAACACAAATGATTGATGTGTAAAGTTTAATATTTACGTAAAACAACTTATTGCTTTAATATCAGACCATTATTCACTATTTCATTACTTTTAATTTCGTTTTTGCTTAACCATATTTGTCTCAAAAATAGAAGTAGCCTAAGTGACTCTTTATAACGTCAGCTATCTATCTGCCTGTAAAAATCCCGTCAAAACCGGTCTATCAGTTCATGAGATTAAACGGAATAAAAGGACAAGTAGACAACAAATTTAAATAATAATGTTTTGATGTGAGTACAGTAATACTCCCACATGTATTTAGTGCAAAGCTGCTAATTTGAAATAAAGAAAAGACACTTCTATTTTATTTGTTTTATCATGTATAATGCAGCTATGTTTAAATGTAGGATACATGATAAGTATTAAAATTAAGAGTTGGATACATACAACATTACAGCGGATGATATTTTCTCACTCATACCTAAAAGCAGGCATAGGCCCAACCAAGCGGTTACTCCACTTTTCAACCATTGCATCAGTAGTGAGTGCTCGCTAGTATAAAATTGCAAGACTTTTACAGTTTTTTAACCTAAAACCTTCATGTTTTTTTCAATACAACGTGAAATCAATTAAATCTACTTTCAAAGACTATGGCCTTAATGTGTGAGTCGTACAATCAGATTCTGAAATAACAATACACTAGCGATAAGGCATTCTATTTTGTTTTATTGTCTTAGCTATTTTAAGTGACAGCCGAGCTTTATTAAGTGCTGCTGTGTGGGGTTATTTTGGCGTCTACAGCGCTGATGTCTATTCGTTCGATGTCCCGACTACGGGAAAGCGAAATGCAATTATAGGTCTGGTAGGTAGGGTTTTGGCATTCTAATTATGTTTGTATACCTTGTATTTCCACCGTAAAGCTAAAACCTAACTACTGAACCGCCTAAACTACAGAACCGATTTTAATGAATGAGGCATTGAGATTCATAATAATGGCTCCTGTGACATAGTCAATATAAATTGTATCAAAAGTTTGTGAGTAATCGGGTTATAGTTTTATAAACTTTTTTTTTGTTTAGAGTACCCCTCGTGGGTACAATTGCAAAGTAACTTGGAATGGTACTACATACATCTCTGAACATCTCTACATACATAGATATTTATAAATACATAGTTGTTATTCGTTGAACAGTTATGGATTAAACTAAGAGCATTACGTTTATTCGTATTTAATGATAAACAATCCAGCCTTTAACGAATGACATTGCATAAGAAATGATAATGTAAGCTTTTGTAGTGAAGTTGTTCACTTGACACGAGTTTACCTAGACTGATTTAATAATAAATAATAATAATAAATATTTCAGACATGTAACACACAACGCCCTTTAGTTCCAAACTAAGCAGAGCTTGTATTATGGTTACTAGACAATGGATATAAGTACATCTATACTTTTTTTGTAAATGCATACAAATATATATATGATTGTATGATATGCAAATATTTGCATATCATTCAATCCGGTGGTCCAACACGGGAATCGAGCCGATATCTCAAGAATAGCAGTCGCACACGCTTCCACTGCGCCAGCGAGGCAGTCAAATGCCTGATACACATAAAACACTTTTCTAAGGAGATGTTTATGTCCAGCAATAAACTGTTAATACCCTATTAATCATAATGTGATATGATATGAAATTTTCTATTGATCATATTAGAATAAAATATTGTTTTTATCTCATTTTTCATTTTATCTCTTTACTCATAAGCGTTAAACAGAAGCGTATCAAAAGTTTTCATTTGGCAACTGTAACCTTAATCTCTCTTTTGTAATAGGATAAGAGAATAGGAAGCCTCGTCATCATCATCATCATCATCAGCCTATCGCAGTCCACTACTGGACATAGGCCTCTCCAATTGCACGCCTCTTAGTTCGATCTATGGCTTCTCAAAGAAGATGAAGATGTTTATTTGGGCGACAGTAATTTACCTGGTAGACCATTTTGACCTTTGTGCCTGATAGACGACACCAGGTCTTAGATCTTAGTCTTGAAATACACATGACAGCGACCTTTATGTGTGTAATAGTATTTATCGGCCGATAATTGTCTGACGATCTTCTCTGGTTTGACATTTTATCAGGAACTGGTAAAACTGGTTCCAAGGGCTTAGAAATTGTTAAATGATTACGAATGTTATAAATCAATGAATGAAAACCTTCAGCTAACACAAGACATCAAGTAGTAGGATCACGTATATATGTAGGTAAGTGGGACAAGGAAACTTTCAGTACACCGCGATCGATGTATTCACATTTAATATTTTATCTAGACTATCACATATTGATCATCCTTGAAGAGAATAGTACTTGTCAATATAACGTGAATAAATTAAATAAAAAATGACGCTTTATTTGTCTAGGTCACTCATGAAAAGGACAAATCATCAATCAATCTATATAAGTAGTTACTTACTTATACATATAAAATTCTCGTGTCACAGTGTTTGTAACCAAACTCCTCCGAAACGGTTACCGATTTTTATGTTTTTTTGTGTTTATAGGTTTCAGAATACAAATACTAAATAATTAGGGGGGGGGGGGGGCAAAATTTCCATTTCATTTTTCAGACATTTTTTATTGTTTTATGTATATTTTACCCCTTAATTTTTGCCCTTCTACAGATATTTTCAAATAGCAATTTTAACATTATTACTTTATAACAAAACAACGTTTGCCAGGCCTTAGTTTGTAAGAATGTTTTGTTCTTAGCAACAAATCTAATTTACATATTTTTACATTATACTATCGTTGCCAAACACGTTATTTGACCGTAAAAAGTGAATAACAAATATACAACGTAAGAGAATGTATATCGTTTATATACTTAAGCACATACCTTACCATTTTCAAAAAACTTAAAATCTGTACTGTACCCGTTCTAATACTATACCGGCACGAGTTTTACAGGCCCGGTCTCTTAGCGTAAGCTGTGACAGTAAGGAGTTTAGAATATTATTATCTACGTTTTCTTCATTTCATCTTCATTCTATATTATATTTATCCACGGAGGAAGTTCAATATTAAAAACTTTTTAAATATACACAAATTATTATTATAAAAAAATAAAGGTAAGCATTTTATTAATTGAAGAGAACCCATTGTAAGAACTAGACCTTCCCAGCTTTTCTACAATATTTCAAAACAAAATTACTTACACTGAAACTCGCAAAATACATTTTCTTACAACATCAATTGTTGTTTGCGCACTCCATTTCAGGGGCAAACAAAACTTATCCTTGTATTCCAATTCGATGGCCTTGCCTGGATGACCTAAATACGACGCCCTTCACAAGTTCAAAGTGGCCGGTTTCACCACGCTTCGTATTACCGAATGATAACGGAATATCTGACTGATAATGTACGTGATATAAACTTATGAAATAAATACTTTGTAGTAAGTTTCTGCTCACATTTTTACAATAATTATATACAACAATAGGCAATATCAATGTTTTTTTTTATTTCTTACTCTGATCATTTACGTCTCTATAATGTAGAAAAAAAATACAAATAGGCATGAAAATAGTCCAACTAATTTTCAAAGTGATACTTGAAACAGTGCAAAAAAATTTATTCACCTTAACAAAGGTAGGGATTTATTCGTAATAAAGACTTTTATGCTCTGATTCACGATAGGAATTTAATAAAAATGATTCAAGAAGAAAAACCGATAAGAACACACTCATATTCTTAGAATGTGTAAACATTGCTGATAAGCTGGTAATCTAAAAAGCTATTTCTTATAAGTAGGTTAACACAAGGCTTGATCATAGGAATATTCTAGTAATGATTCACAATTGCATCCCCATTTCTTAATTACTTATGTCATACCCTAAAGAAAACTAAACTAATAATGTATTATTATTTTAATTTGTTTATTAAATTAAATGACAAATCTTTTCTTCTTAAGATTGATGCCAGTTTAGAAAGATCTCGTAGACCAGTTCTAATTAACCTTAGTAACATAATCAGATCCAGTTAAAACAGTAGTATATTTAATTGTTCTGCAATTAAAAGTGTAAGTAATTTTATTCACATTAATTTTTTTTTAACATTATCCCATAACAAAACAATGGTAAACTTAACTCCAATCTAAATTAGGTCTATTGAAGAGTACTTAACTTTGTTATGTGTTTTTATGTATTACTTTAATCTAGTACATGAGTTCTGTCACGTCACGACGTATGACTGCTTCAGGAATTAATAGGCATAGTAGGATTCCATGCAGTCACACTGACAGTTAAAGCCAAGTGACGCTCACTGGTTTCGCAAAGCTTATTCAATTACATCTCTACTAGGCAATATAACATACATACGAATTACTGCTGGGAATTTCTATTGACGTGTAAAAAGTGACGTTTTGGAATTATATTATCGACTAATTTTTGCCAGCGGCGCCTCCCGCTTTTATATCGGATATCGCAATAAAAGTAGCCTATGTGTTTATCTACAGTATGAGCTATTTAAAATATATTTGAGCTATAATTTAAGTAAATCCGTTCAGACGTTAGTAGTCAGTCCGTAATAGTGTCACAGATATCCCTACATCCCTTCAATATAAATATGACACAGCAAGCTCCTAAAAAATAAGTCATTGAATCGAATGTCAATATATGGTGAGGTTTTATGCGATCTTATGACAATAGAATGGTATCTTATCGTCATACTTGACCTAATGTGGCCCGATCCTATAAGCCGTAGATTTAATTTATCTAGTTTACAAACTTCCTTAATGAACGCAAAAGGTTTTTCCTAATCTGTTTTGTTCTAACTTTTAAAGGGATAAAGAGATTTAGAATAGAGTGGATTGTTATGGGCTGATGATGATAATGAAAGCGATTTCAAGTAATCATCGTCCTTTATTCTAATAAAAGAAAGCTTCTAGAAAGCTATTGTAACTTTTAAGAAGAAGTTGATTATAAAGAGAAAAGTGAATTTTTGAGACGGAATAATAAGGACAGGTACCTTAACCGTTATAGTTTCAGGAAAACGCTTGTAGGAGATTATCTAAAAAAATTAAGATATTCTAAACATCTATTACAGATTTTGAAAAAAAAATTTACAGTCAGCAAGAAAATGTTCATCATTATCAACATCAGGTTTGAGGTTTTACTATTAGAAATGTCTAAAATCGCAAAAAAAATACATACATTTCGGAAAAGGAGTTAAACCTCTAAATTAGCCCAACTCTTTATTATGGGTAGATCCGCCACAATCCGCTATAAACAATACTGGCTAAAAAAGTAGGTAAGGAAAAAAAACTTTATGAAACTCACTTATGACTGGAAATTATATTTTTTTCGTTTTTTTTATTTATTTATAGGTGTATACACCCATCTACTACGTAAAACGGAATTTGTTTGTTTATTATTAGCCAGTAATAAAATTGTAGTGGGTGTGTTTTCTTTCAGTCGGCACGAAAAATGAATAGTTGGCGCTGTTTCAAGTCACGCACAGTACCACGCTTCATAATACATCGACAACAACAATATTAAAAGGGTTCTAGATATAAATGGCCAAGATTCACTGTCAAGGTAATACTATAATGGTTTGTGTTCATGCTCATTATGTTTGTGTATAATATCTAGTCATGCCAGTAACTAGTTGAGACAACAAGGCAAGAATTTTGATGATACTTTCGTGGAATACTTAAAGGTCGTGAGATGTAACTAAGAGAGAAAGAGAAGAAAAATTCGACCTACACCCCATAGTGGCCAGCGTTGTATTGTACGCCAAAACCTTATTTTTTAAAGCGAGGCCTATATCCAACAGCAGACTATTTAAAGCTGTTGATGATTTCAAGGAATAGTTCATTTTGAGTTGCTGATGTCTCACCAGCTTAAAAATGTATCAACAAATGTAGTTAAGGATAGTTCACCAGATAGCAAAGTTGGTACTGTTACCGATACACGCATTTGTTTTCACTGTAGCTCCGGCGATTGAATTATTTAATAGTTTTCAGTATCTATTTGAAAAACAAAAGGCTTAGATAACAAAATCAACTAAGTCCGGTAGGATTTAGTTGAGTCGGTCGTATAGGTATACACTCTCAACCGGAGTGTTATCAGGACTTCACAGAAAACCGGTGTGAAAGTTTCAACGAGTGAGGATAACGCAGGCTCATAATCGAACCCCTCCTCCTATTGCCCTTCCCATCACTCATTCGCTCGTTGCGCGTCTCCATGGGTGGCGGTAATCACTTACCATCAAGTGATACGATTGCTCGTTTGCCCTCTATTCCATATAAACAAAATAAACAAAAAATAGTCAAACGTATGTTTTATACAGTAAAAAGTATTATTCTTTCTTTTGAACCTCTAACAAAAAATTGAGTCATAATTCTCTTGACGCAATTTCCTAATGTGTTTATTTTGGCACGAAGTATGCCCACGTCATATCTCAGGACGCCGCGCCCGCCGCAGCCGGCCGAGGAATGTATTTGCCAACAAGCTCAAAAGAACATTGTTTTTTCCTAATTCTATCTGCAGTTGCTACGTTGATAGATATGCCATCATCGAAAAATAGCACTAGTGTCTTACAACAAAGAAATACAGTACAGAATTGGGACTGCATTGCTGATGTTATTTGATATCGTAATATATTTGTATACGGCAAACTTTGCCGATGTCGACTTTGCCGTTTTCCGATACGATGATGTAGAGGGTTTATTGTTGATCACGACCTAGTTCTATTTTTTTACGAATTTCCAATACATGTATGTAAACACACAGGTCGGTAATATTTATACACATACTCGTAAGATTATGCGCATATAGACGCACTCAAACGCACACGCACAATGATAGTCATACAAACTCACGCACACGCAAAATTAACTAAATCTATTATGTAAGTATGTTTCAACGTTTCTACGTACGTTCCACTTGCTGATTATAAAATATCTATCATTGATTTTTGGTTGTTCAGATTGTACTGATTCCCTACATACAGCTGGGTGGGAATCAAACCGAACTAGTGTGAGCTGTATCAGGGCTTGCACTTTATTTATATGCATCCTTTGTTATAATAAATAAGGAAATAATTATAATTAAATATTATACTTTCATAAAAATTACAGTGATATTAACTTACATGTGAATAGATTGAGCGATCGAACAAATAACGATAAATAAATATAAATAAATAAATTAAATAAACTAACTTAAAAATAAAAAAGTCGTTTTCAGAACAATATCCACAATTGCGTGCGGGTGTGCCGACTATATCTGAACGAATGGGATATAACAAACTATGTCTGTCTGTGTGTTTGTTCTGATATCACTGGACTGATTTTGACGGGACTTGCACTGGCAGATAGCTGGTGATATAAGGTGTTACTATGGGTACTATTCCTTGACTTATTTGCCCCGTCACTTTACCTGGTTATTGCTATGTATCTATTTATATATATATATCATTTACGACCTAATCCTATTCTATACTTAATCAGACTGTGACAGTGAAAGAAAAAAAAATTAACTTTAAAAATATCTAAGATAAGAGATAAGACGACACCGCCAGGGCGAGTCGTGTGTTTGTTGTAAATAACAGCACAACTGTCGTACATGTAGTGAAAAACAACAGAGTTGTGTGCCAATATTATATTCGATCATCTAATGGTATTGAATTTATAAATATACTTATACATACATATGTATATTCCAAGAGAATATTTAGATCTGTCTGTCTGTTATGCTTTCACGGTTAAACTGCTAAAGATTTTATTGAAATTTAGCATGAGTATACTTTGATTATTGAGAATTACATAGGCTTCTCTTTACTGCGAAAATCAACTTACATACGGGTAAAGACACGGGTAAAAGCTTCTGCAAATTAATATTTTATCATTTTCAACGAAATCCGGATAATATTTGATATTTCACAGTTTTATCTATATAGCCTGTGAGCATTCTCTAAAGCAACAAATATAAGGGAACGAGTAGAAGTGGTGATAGCCACAACGTATCGCAATAGAAATTTGAATAAAAAGTCCAGGTAATGAATGTGAAACTACTCACACATCGAGTTCAATAATCCGCCCAAATCAAACACGATATTTTTCAAGGATTCAAAACACGCTAGGTTATAATGTGAGTGACTACGAGGGCTGGTAAAGAATTTGTTATCCGATTCATAAGTGAGCGAGTGGCAAACTGTCAGAGCATAATATACGATACAGAAGCCGACCTGAATAAATAACTACAGGCCCATCAGTTTGCTTTCACATACTTACAAACTTTTCTCTTAGGAAGTAACCAATCGCCTGACAAGAATATTGGACTTTTACCAACTTAGAGAGCAAGCTGGGTTTGAACAAGGGTACAGTATAATCGAACATATTCTGAACATGAGAATACTCATACAGAAAAGCACGGAGTACCAAATCCCGATGTGGCTCGCTTCCGTAGACTATAAAAAAGCTTTTGACAGTGTCGAAACGTGGGCTGCCTCGGCAGCCGTCATGCCCAAATACATAGCCGCTACGCAGACATTTTAGGTAGTGTATACAAGAATGCAACATTGAAGGTAGCTATTCCTCATCACATTAAGCCGGTTAAGGTCTAAAGCGACTAAAGCTTTCAATAGCGGGCACATGACTATACAATCTCCGATTCGTGGATGATATAGTGTTATTCGCTAGTGATTCAAAGGACCTCAGACAATGTATTTAACTACACGATGCGTCCCTTACTGTGGGCCTTGAAATAAATCAATCCAAGCCCAAGGTGATGACACTGACACTGAAAACACAGCAGCGATCACGATAAATTTTGTCTTACTATACCAAGCTCGCCTTGTCTAGTTTACTCCCTTAGTCGACTTTCCCGACACCTACGGGAAAAATTGGAGTGGTGACTTCTCCTCCTCCTCCATATTCTTCTTAATACGCCACCACACAAATATTCAAATTTAAATATACTCGTACTATAGTTATATTTTGCACTTAATATTGGTATTTAACACTTCATATTTATTAATAAAACTTTTGATGTTGTTCTGGCAGGAAAAATATGGGTAATAATACCCATAAAAACTTAATGCTTCCTATGTAAAAGACATATTGTTTTATAACTCTATTTATTACTACATTATTATCTAAACCATAGTTAATTTTGTAACTATGTAGTAAATATTTACTTCTGAAATTCCTATATAACAAAGAGGTAATTTATATCATTGTTATCATTATCATCGTCACCTGCCTGGCCTTTTACCTTAGGGCTTATTAATTTACATTATTAAAGGTTTGTTGACGGCAATGCACTTTATTAATGTTATTTACATGTTTACATTTTTAAACTATTTTTCTGAATCAGTAAATCGTTATGCAATTTTAGTAAGGGACAACAACCTTTCATACGCGGGTGGTTTGTTTGAGCATTTTTTCCATTGAGTCTTAGAAAATACCTTCTAGCTGTAAAGTTCGACTTCTAAAAAACATTTATGTAAAATATTTCCTAACAAAATAGTACACAGCTATGGTATGCATTGACCATCAGGTCATCCATCAAAAAAACTAATTTCACTTATACTATCAATGTATGTAACATATGGAATCATCTGGAATAAAACATCTCTAAAAGTCGGTCACAAACAAGCATTTATTAAAGTCATTATATAGTACGTTTTCTCGACTACCGATGCCTATCTCGTGATTTGTTATGATAATATAAGCAATACGCTTCATTGTGTCATCTGTGACGGTAAGGAATTCTTTTGATTCACTGTCAAAAGACTCGCTAACCCCGTATTCATAACAAACCAATAGTGTCGCTTCTTCTTCAGTATCGTTACTACTACGTACATGATAACAAAGAGTGCTTACAAATACTTGTTAATAAAAAAGTGTTTTTTTTTTTTTGAGGCGCTCATAGCCCAGTTGCACTCGGTGATTAGAAACAATCATCGAGGGTAAGCAACGATGGCGCGGTCAGTACCTGGATGGGTGACCGCTGGTGGCATGTTACCATGAGCGTCTCGGTGATTCGGAGGTCACGTTAAGCAGTCGGTCCCGGTTGTTATCATACGATAACAGTCGTGAAGCTTAGTTGGAGGCCTTCGGGCGGCTTAAAAACATCCAACGGCAAGATTTACGTAGCCACAACGTATTCTTGCCAGTCCCCAACCCGCACTTGGCCAGCGTGGGGACGTATGGCCTTAACCCTCTCCTGAGAGGAGACCCGAGCCCAGCAGTGGGACATTATGGGTTGTTGTTTGTTTGTTTGTTTTAAAAAAGTGTTTTTGAGTTTACGTCAAACTAATTTACAACATCAAATCTCAGATAAAAAATGTGAAGTCAAATGCGAGTATGTAGGTATTTTAGTTAAATTTATGCTTTTCGCAATTTTTCTTTTATCTGTGCTATAAGACGTTGCTTCGTATCAAAATTCTAAGTTCACGGGAAGTACCCTGTAGGTTTTGATTCCATTGCGAGTGTCGAATATTTGCAAAATAAATGGTTGTATTTTTTTATTGCATTAGCTCATCTTTTCACCTTTGATTTTAACAGATCTCCAAAGGACTGTAGACCTGAGTATTTGATATAAATTTCAGGTTTATACATCCACGCGTTCCTAAAAAAAAGAGTCTTGACAGACAAAGTGCTCCTATATAAGGGTTCCGTTTTTCCATTTAGAACCCTAAAGAACTCGATAATAGACTTCCGTCAAAATATAATGATAAAAATCGTTCAAGTCAGTTCTCTGACCAAAAGTCAGTCATTCATCTACCGTCTACCTCATTCAGAACAGACGAAAGAAAGAAGATACAACGAAAAAAATGAAATTTAAATACCCGCACAGATGGGCATTTCCTTTTCTTATATTTGAGTAAAGAGATAAAGGAATGACGGATTTTTTTAAATTTATTGACAAATCTGTGCATCAAAAATTTTTTATTGGGGAGAATAGGATACATTGTTGTAGAAAATTTCGGGGAAGCCTATGTCCAGCAGGACGTCCTTCGGGCGATTTGCTTCTTCATCATCATCAGATGATGACGGAACAAATTGGTTGGGTAAAAGATTGGATGGACTTTGAATTAATCTCCCATTTCCTTATACAGAAATACTAAACAGAAATCATGTTTACCAAATTCTAGTTTAAAATATAATGTTCCTTGTAGGAGGAGGCTTTCATTGCCTACGTCTGTCTATTATACTGCTTTCAGAACAGTTTATGATAAGAAAAGAGTGTCTACCTAGTGTATCGAATTCTGTACGAACAAAAGATCAGACAACCTACTCAATTTAATTGTAAATAGAATGTTATTTGCGCAACAAGGCTTTTGAAACTGTTATTGTATTAAAGGTATAACTCAAATTGTATTTACATGAATATTTACTGCCTACGTGAGGAGATGGTTTAAGTGTAGTTGGTCAAAATGGGCATTATTCTGGTTTTCACCGGACTACGTCAGAATAGATAATATAATGAAATGAAAGTAGATAATGTTTTTAGGTAAATTGTTTACTAATACACTGATAAAGTCTAACCGTTGTACATCTTACGTTGTATGTGTACGTTGTGTACGTACGTTGATTAGTGACCGTGGTGAGGTAAGACAACAACAATTTATTGATATAGTTTGTGTTTCGCTACATTTTCGCATGAAATAAACTTATCTTATCTTGTACGGATTAACCATTGTTGATTAACCCTTCAACTAAATCTTTAACTTAAGACTGTACCCAAACATTTAGGTTTTAACAATGTCTTGTCATATCAGATAACGATAATAAAATTAGTAAACTTTTACAATACCATGATTCATGTATTCGTATATATTATTTATTGCCTGCAATAAAATGAATGATCGAATTTTGAGGAAATTCAGAATGTTTGATAATTTCCTAAAATTTCTGAGAGCAATAAACCTACAAGCAACAACTCGATAGCTGAATTAAGATTTGAAATTGTAACATTTCAGTATATTACCTATAAAAATTAAAGGTATATAAGTTTATGTAATTCATTTGGTTCAACCCCTTAATTATATTTATCTCTTGGTTTGTTTCACTAATTTGTAAGTACTAAAGTTTATAATTCCATATGCAATCAGAGAAAACAACTTATACAAATTAAATAAATGAAAACATCTTCCTTGCCCCCCCCCAACCTTTTTGTTTTCCTCGTGCGGAAATCCCCTCAGAAACCACCTCCCGTGGCATGTCAGACTCGAACCGACTAAAACCGCACGCCATCTGGGGTACTATTAGCCGGGGAACCAGGTGCACCCTAGAAAGGAAAACCCTGGAACCCCGACGTAACTCGGGCCACCTACTGTTCGTAGATGGCCCCCTACTGTGTGGGAACACTTTTCTCTCCCCTAAATCTATCTTTCTGTAGAAAGAACTCCAAGTTTCCTTATTTTACGTAGAGCAGTAACTTGTCAGCAAGGGTCTACGTGTCAAAAAGATCTCTTATTCATTCGTCACAAAAACCCCCGTATGACACGTTTCTAATTTCCTCTTTAGTTCATAATAATACTATTTACGCACAGTCAAAGCATTACAATAAAACCTTCCTCTATGTTTTACTCTTTGTGTAAACAAAAGCTACGTAGAGCACCTAAATGACAGCAATGGATTACGTGTCAAAAGGAGCTCTTATTCATTAGTCACAAAAATCCCTTGTATTACACGTTGCAAATTTCCTCGTCTAGGTCATAATAATACTATTTACACACAGTGAAAACATTTTGTTAAACCTTCCTGAATTTTTTACTCTTTATGTAAACAAAATCTTGTGTTACAAATAATCTCTCTGATGGTGAATGCATAATGATAATTAAGATATTATTTTTGTTTGGCACAAAAGTACAAAGTCACAAACTCAATATTTAATATTCACGACAATCTCAATGTTCGTAAGAAGTTGTAAATCGTGTAATAGTACTGGTAATATTATCTGGTAGTGGTAATAACCGTTAACAATACAGATATTTTTTTCTAATCTCACAAATTAATGCAATGTTTTTTTGTATTCAATTGCCCTATATGAGTTAAATATGTAAGTAAATGATTAAATTGACTGCTCGTTGGTTTAGTGGATAATACGCCGACTGCTGATCGTGAGGTCTTCGGGATTCGTTCTCGGGTCGGACGAAAAAGTGTTATTGATTTTTTCTGATTTTTATAGAAATGCTTAATAACAACTCGGATTTTGAAAATGTGAAAATGGGGTGTGTGAGTGTGTGAGGAAACAGGGAGTGCACCTGTATTGGCACACACACTTGTACACTATAATTTATCCTGCTTAGTTAGCTGGTCTCGGTTAAAACTGCCGTGACCGAAATCAGTTAGGAGAACATCATGGGCTAAACATAATTAAATAAATAATAATAAATAATAAATATTTTGGACATGTTACACACAATCACGACATACACGATCACACAAAAACGAGCAGACTTATTGCCAGATTGTAAGCGATTACTGACGCCCTTGCCAGCCTTTGCAGAAGGAGGATTGGGGGAGGCGTTGGGGTTCGGGCCTCCGATATCCTCACTCACTCAGTGAAACACAGCGCAAGCTCTGTTTCACACCCATTTTCTGTGAGGCCGTGGTATTACTCCAGTCGAGCCGGCCCATTCGTGCCGAGGTGTGTCTCTCCCACGATAGAAATTGAAAACAGTTTTTCCTATATTTATACATAGTAAATAAATAGTGTTGGCAACAGTTGTGTAAAATCAGCTGTTTTGTCTAATCTTATTGGCTGTAATTCCTTAATTTTATGGCAAGTGTCCATCTTATTGTCAAAAAAACTAAAAATACAATGTTATCTATTAGACGTTTTGAAAGTAGTACATTATTCTCTAATATAAACTAGCGAGCATAAAAATTAGGCCACCCTTAAAATTTGACCCTACGGATCGTTTATTAAGTTTTTGTAGTTTCTAACTATCACATAATAAAAATGCGCCATTTCAGTATTATTCTATGGTAGAGGATGGAAAAAAATCTTTGATAAACGCAGTAACGCCGCAGATTAAAGCAAGTATAAAAAAAGTAGCCAAAGTTACTTCTTATATCATTAGTTATCTGACAGCAAAAATCGGTTTATGCATTCCAGAGATTAGGAGGAACAATGAACAGACAGACAAACAAAAATGTTAAAAATTGATTGTCAATTCTAAATTACAAACAGCCACTATAATTTTGTTTATAAGAATAGATTTAAAGATTGTAAACCTAATACTAGCACACTACCTCGAAAGCGGACAAGGCTTTCAATATATTACATCCTAATACAGTACTATACCATTCGTGAAAGTACACCTACATAAAGCACTCCATCACAAACCCAGTGTAGTTATTGTAATGTCTTCTGTTGAGAACTTCACAAAAATGTCACTCATCAATAAAACGAGTGTTATACTCGTATGCATAATTTACCACACCGCTCACCTGGTAATTTTCCATAGAATCTGTCGAATTGCGCAAGTCAGTAGAGGGCGTTGACCCCGATCGACTAGTTAAATTGTGACGTAAAGTTGCCCTAGGACGCGCGCATGGGCGCTGAGTATCACAGCCCTTGCGTTTAGGATACAAAATTTTCATTTGGAAAACTACGCGTTGCTTATATTTTATTATTTCTATGTCTTTTTTCCAACATTATATGAGTTGTAAATCGCGATGTTAATATTAGGTCCGCCGCAATTCCGAAGTCTCTTAACGCATTCAACACGCCATTACACCGTATAACGCACAAAGAAATCTATAATATTATAAATAATCGTGTCAAGTTGTTGCTCACAATGATCTTCGCAACAATCAATTCGATTTTCACATTTTTTAAATGTGTGTTTTCCTGGCATGCCTAAGATAGATAGTTAATATTACGCTTAGATCAATATGTAGTTGCGTGGGTCAGTTAGTAATTTTATGTGTATGTCTTGTGTAATCATGAGTAATTTTAGATAGATAGATAGAAAATTCTTTATTTGCACACTATAAATATTACAGTTAGAAGAGAGTACATAAAATGTGAGACGGAGTGTACAAAGGGCGGGCTTTTTGCCGAAAGCTCTTCCAGGCAACCTTAGGATGGATCGAAATGTATAGGAGAGACAATGGTAGTTGACAGTTGACAATANTATATATATATATATATTGTCAACTGTCAACTACCATTGTCTCTCCTATACATTTCGATCCATCCTAAGGTTGCCTGGAAGAGCTTTCGGCAAAAAGCCCGCCCTTTGTACACTCCGTCTCACATTTTATGTACTCTCTTCTAACTGTAATATTTATAGTGTGCAAATAAAGAATTTTCTATCTACACGTACATACATATATGCATAAATATACATAAAAACACACACATACCCATGTAACGAATACTTGTACATACCAAATACACACACACATACATACCAAAATATATAACTAAAACGAATAAAAAAAAATATTCACCGCATACCCTGATTAATGATCATCTTAATTAAGATGTTATAATGATAATGTTCACACACCATTTTTTGCATGCATTTATTAATATACACACAAGCGTACTGCTTCAACAGTGAAAGTCTGGTCGTAAAAATTTGTGGAATGCTGAGGCATCTCTAGTCTCAAATACTCAGATGACCTTAGTCATTTTATATGTGTGTCATTAAGGAACTTGAATAGTTCTTTGAGGTAGAAAGGGGCTCTGGGATTGAACAAAATATTGTAGAGAAAAATAAGGATACGAGTATTCTGGTAATTATAGTATTAATCGTTTGTTGCGAACTTAGATTATTTAGTGACAATAAATTTAAATTCAACTGATGTATATTAATACTTAACCGTCTTGCTTATAAACATATTTTATATTTTAGTATGTTCTATTAATAAAACTTGTTTTACTTATCTATCCAATTATTACATAGTAACTTTAAAGGCTTCAAGGGAGCTTCTTCTTCAAGGGTCTTATTAAGCCCTATCTAGCTTCCGTCTTAATTACAAGGTCACCTTTACAAAAAATATTTCTTTCAGTAACTCTGACAATGTACTAGGGCTGTCATAAGTTTCGTTAGTTAATTCGTAGTTAATTCGTTCAGAAGATGTTATTAAACATGCTTAATCATTTGATAAATTTTCACGTTTATTCCTATTCAGTCTTATATTAATTAAGTATCTTTTAACACAGGTACTTGTATTTAGCACAGTGAAGGCAACTTGATGAGGTTGTTAATGAAGGAAATAGTTAAGAGACTGAGTTTTGGACAGCAACAGTGCGGAGAGATTACTGAGCAGAAATAAAAATAATGCAATCTAAACTGAGGATACTGCAGGTCCATAATCCAACCCTTCCACTCATACCCCTCCCCATCCCCTAAGGCCGGCAACGCACTCGTGACGCCTCTGGTGTTGCAGGTGTTCATGGGTGGCAGCAATTGCTTCCCATCAGGTGATAGGTCTGCTCGTTTGCCCAATATTCCGTAAAAGAAAAAACATATTTTTTTTAAATCAGATTATAAACATTACTGAAGTAAAAACTAAACGCCAACTACTTTTAATAATGTAAGCATTTATTACAAACACAGCACACTTATACTAAAGGAAAATTTATAGAGGAAAAAGTAACACATTAACCCCAACCATTGTCAAGGTTAACATGTTACATAATGTTATCGCGGTCGCGACCTTCTGCGAGGAAGTCATCTCGCAGAAGGAGGCGGCGGAGAAGGCCCGGGAGGACGATCTCCACTCGGACCCGATCCGCCGCCGGCGAACCGGGCGGCGGAGGCGCGCCTACCAGCGCCTCATGCCGCCCTGAGTGTGGCCTCGGATGGGCGGGACGGGTTTTCCCCCCCATCCGCTTAGAGGCCACCCGCGAGGGGGGGCGACGTAATGCGTGTGCCGTACGTCGCCCACCTTGAGAGTTTACCATCGGAGACGGAGCCCGCCTCAGTGCGGGCTGGCGCTGGGAGGGGTCCGGATGGCGTAAGAAAGCGGTTCCCGGACCCCTCCCTTCTCAGGCGCAGAGTGGCACACCGTGGAAAAAAAGGGTTACATAATGTTATGAAGTAAAGCCGTAGAACTGATTAACAGTTGGAGTAAACGAGTTCTCGAGTGGAAACCGCTTCTCATCAAAAGGTAGTGTAGAACGCCAACAGGATACGTGAAGTATTATTTCGCAAGACAGCTTTCAAGAGCTGGATGCCACAAGCTGAGGATCAAACCCATTGGCGAGATGTAGTCCAGGAGGACTGCGATAGGTTGATAATGATAATGGAGTAATTAGATCTTTACTGTATAAGTTAAGTCTATGCAATAAGTACTGCTATAGAAATTGTAATGAGAAATTGATTAGGAAATTATTCGGACACCGTCTTTTAAAAAAAAAGAGTTCATAAATATTTTTTTACTCTTTTTGATTATTAGTTTACTTTTTATTTTTTTCATTACTAAATGTGTAAATAAGAATTAATCGCGATAATGTTTATGTGGTGAAATATACTTTTTCTACCCTTGTTTTACTTCTTTCATCATTTATTCAGCTTACCTTATAGAGGTATCGCCTATCTATGAGGTTGTTTCAGAGTTTTTTTTCATAACCTAGTAGTTGGGATACTTTTGAAGGCAGGTCTTATTTGTAATCTTTATTGTTTACATATTTTATTTTATGTAGGGGCTTTCAATCAAACATGATTATGCCAGCCAAGGAAGGTCTTCAATTCTAAAATAAATAGAAGCACGTTATTGAACTTATAAATTTGTTTTCCTAATAAATGCGTATTATTACGATACAATATCACTTACATTAGGAAAAACTCTTTCCTATAGTAATTTAGTTAGAAATAATTTCCATGTAGTTTTTGCGCGGCGCGTGGAAAATTTATCGAAGCCTCCAAGGCAAACGTGGGCTCGATCACGTAGTTGTAAAGGGGATTATTTAAAAGGGATCATAACAAAGTTTGAAGCAACTTTCTGCGTCTAAATAAATTGAATCCACCTACTGAATGAATTAAAAATAACCGTACAAGTGTTCTTATCATTTAAATATGAATATTAAATATTATAATAGTTTAAATCACCTGATATTTTGTTGATATAAAATAAATAATGAATGATGATTAATACTATCGTATTACTTACTATCGTATTTATTTATGTCTAATCTTAGTATTATGTGTATTTTTAGCATCATCAGAAGTAAGCAGGGGTTAATGTATCGTTTTTAAGAAAACCTTGATTCACACCCAATGAAATTCCGAACACACTCACCGGCTGCGAATGATTGTTCTTAATTTAATTTATTCTATCGTTTATCTTTAGAAATATTGAGTCATTTTCTTGCTTGAATATGAAAAAACTGTACCAGACAGCATACAACTTCGGTAGGGTAGCTAGTATCTATAATACAACATAATAAGTAAAGTTTACAGGTAAAATCCGGTTGGTCTCAGTCTAGTACGTGTTGCAGACGTAATGAAGTGATTCATTACAAAAAAATAGTGCGTAATTCTCGCAGCAAAGGGATCTAATTGAAGAAATTTATAACAAGCTGTTAACAACGTTTGAACAAAACAAAATGATTAACACTATACCTTATAAGATATACACTCTAATAATATTCACCTACTTATTTGGATTTATTGATTACGTATTTTGAGATGAATATTTAGAGAAATTCGACATTTCTCTATGATTTTTTTTTCTAAGAGACAACTCCCGCATTAGGAATATGTATTCCTGTATCGCGGGGATCTTTACAAACATACATGAAACGGACACAAAGTACACCCAGACTTAGAACAACAATTTATGGATCACACAAAGTGTTGTCCCATGTAGGATTTGAACTCACAACACTTGGCGTAGTAGGAAGCGGTGTGGCGACCACTGAAACCACTAGGCCAACCGTGTACTCAAGTAGATATATAATATATTAAGACCACGTAATCGGACTGAAATCATATTAAATTAAAGTAATAACTTAAAAAGCCTCGACAACTAATACCGACAGGTCAATGTTTTCAATTACTTCAAGCTTAGTGAGAAATAAAAGTATTCTTTTAATTAGTTAAGAAAACAAATGAAAAAAATAGATTTATAGATTAAAGATCAATCTTTGATACTAAATTACTACAGCAAATCTCTGAATATTGTCCGCACAAGCACAAACTGATTTTTAATTAATCTTACAGAACTTTATGCTAGCGAGTTCCACTCTCACTTGCCCAGTTTTTTCAGTCGACAGATACTAGTTGTTGTTAAAGTCGAAATAATTAGTTTTCTATTTTTGTACGTTAGTCCACATTTTATGTAATGCTCAAAAACTTTTCGCGAGGTTTTGTGAATTTTCCACATAGCATTTATCTGGAAAAAACACAAGTTCAAATTTGCATTTCGTCACTCTTCACGATTTTGTCAAGTTGTTATCATCATATAAACAGACGTGTAACACGTATATGTATAATAATAAAGCTATGTCACTATTTTCTTTGCTGTCACGCATCTAAATAGTTAAATTGATTAGATGACAAAAATTTACATCGCAGCGTCTAGCTAATGAATACCGAAGCTACTAATTCTATTTATTGTACATGCCGTTACCTCTGAAATTGATTCTAATAGATAGAGTAACTCAGTATCTCAATAAATAATTTTCGTCTTGATTGCTTCTTTAATATGAAGAATCGTGTGAATTGTTATAACTAAAACAAGACACGATTCTAGTGATAAGGCCCGTTTTAGGCCATTAGAAAAGAAGATCTAGGTAATGTGTGCCGAAGATATTAATGCCTACTGGTTCTTATTCACGCTGTTATCTGTAATTGATTCTAAATTCATCCCTTATAGACAATTGAGAAGAAGAAATTCAAAATCTTTCTTAGAACATGCTTCTATCACGTAACAAAAGTATTCAAGTACTTATCGAAGACAGCTAGTTCGGTAATCTATGTAATCGATTAACTGCCGTTTTCAATAACCTATATGTATATATTTTTACTTTCTTTTTGAACTGATTGATTCCATACGTTTATTGATATGCAAGGTCATTTTTTATTTTGACAAGTTTTCGTGGTCAAAATGAGAACAAATACTCTTTTAATGTATTTTGAAACCGTTTTCAACAAGCTATCTCTACTTGTAAACGGCATTTAATTAATCAATCGATCGGAGCTTAAGTTTGTGCGGCGCCATAGCGGGGGTTGACGCCAAACGCTTGACAATTTCTCAATGTGAAGGATATGTAAAGATGTGATAGGTCCTGTGTTAGGTAGGGAGCTGTCCCATTGACGACCTCGATTCCGTTATCAACACAATGTAGTCCTTTACTGATCACAGCCGTCATTTGTCCTGCAAGTGTTTATACCTCATAGTATATTACTTAAATAACTTTTACTTTAAAATATCAAAGCAGAAAGACATGGCCCCTAAGAGAAAGTTACTCAGTTATCTTTATAGCCTGGAAAAGTTTATGAAAGACTTAAGATGTTTAGTATAAATCGTAAGCTGTAAAATAAGTGCTTTATGTACATTTTATTACAGTGTTATACAGTAAGTACTATTCAGTTCCATTACTTACCAGTACTTCGTTAAAAATTTATGAAAAATAGGTAACCGCATATGCTTGCTTCCGTGAATGTTTTGTAATAATTATTTTTCACCGTGTAAACGGTTACCCTCTAGAAGGAGGTTAGAGATACCCTGAGCCTAACCCTGACTTTCTTGGAGGGCGTCAAATTAATCCATTCGAGCGGGTCCATGTCAGCCCGTGTGACCTAAATACTGTACAGTGCAATACTGGACATTAAAAAAATAGTGTTGATTTCTTAGTCTTAGTCTACTAATATTATCAACGCGAAATTGTGAGGATATATGGTTATTTGTTACTTTTTATACAAAAACTACTGAATGAATTTAGATGAAACTTTACAGTAATATAGCTTATACATCAGATTATCAAATAGGCTATTACTTAACGCGATGATTGACATACACGCGGGTGCGTTGAGCTGAGCTAGAATATATATATATTATTTCTTAAAATAATTTTACTGTAAAAATCATTTACGGCAAACAAAACTGTAGACAATTACCACTGCCATAGCGTTACGTAATAGCCTACCGACTCCAACAAATCGTCCAGACTAAACAAACATATTTCTAAAAACAAAGCCACTTCAAAACTCCAAGTCCAATTGTAAGAACACTACTTAGTAATATAACAAACAATAGATCACATGAAAAAATGTTTGCAAAGTATTCTGAAACACGTCTGCGGCTATGGTCGAAGAATTTCGCATGGAAATTTCCGACAGTTAAAAATGTTACCTGCATGTGTCATGGCTTCGCGAAGTAAGAAACAATAGCATGAACATAAATAGCCTTATCGTTTCATTCGAATGCGCGACTGCACTTAGTAAACTGTTTTATATGTGTGACTTTTATTTGTAAAGCCATAAAGTCGAATTGACCGTCTCAATATAAATTTTTCAAAAGATTATCCTACCGCAGTCAGGTTTTTGAATTATAATCACTAGAGACGCTATCATTGCTCTGATCATGTTTAACTTTAAAAAAACTTAGGAAAGCTACTGATTAAATTATAGTGATGTTATAGAATGTAAGGTAAACTCCTCAACAGCATTTAATAACATATTGTGTTTTATTTTATAGTTACTAATGCTAATAGGAACCAGAAGTGAGTAAGTACTGCGGGTTTCAAACAACAGTTAATTTAATGTCTTCTTAAGTAGCTACTTATCGCGCTAAGAAGTTTCGTACTGAGGCATCAAATAATTAAGAGAAAAAGATATAGTATAGAACACAAAGGGTTCTTTTCTTCATCATATACCACAACCTATAATAGTTTACTGCTGAACACAGGCCTCTCCTTAACAAGTAGGTTTGGGCCAACTATATTCGTTGGACACAATTGAAAGTCTCATTAGTAGTTAGTTCATTTGTTTTGACAGCACATTAAAATGAATTATAAAATAAAAAAATCGTATTTTTAAAAGCACTACACACACAAAATTAAGACATACAAAAACAAACTTTAAAGTGCATGTATTACTATTGAAATAGCGACCTTTGAAAAGTTGCAGTATCTTTTCAGTTAAGCCTGTACATTTATAAAACTTTTGACATTTCAAGGGTAATTAAATAACTTATATATTATTTTCCTATAGATGGCCTCCTCCTATGTGAAACCTCAATAATATGAAGGTTTTTAACATATATAGAGAAAACTTAAACTCATAAAGAGCCTTTTTTGTATGATTATTATGAATTCATGGAACTAGCGTAAAGTCTTATGACGTAGGGCGGTAGTCTCCAATGTTCTGGGGCAGATTTTCCTTTATACGTGAAAGGATAGTGGATGAACGACGACTAATTCACACGTCACCGACTTTATATCACCTGGTGACGTCCATAACGATTTTAAGAAATGTCAAAAATGTAATCTTAAATTTAAAAAAACTACTTTCATGTATTTTATATTGTTTATGTTAATAAAAAAAAACTGTTGCGGCAAAAATGCAATTTATGAATGTGGACGAAGCAAAATAGGTATGTCGGGTCCGTAGTAAGTAGACATCAATTGTCTCTGCCTATTCCTCTGGGATAAAAACGTAACGTTTAGGTACATATGTATTGTTAGGGCAACATTGTGTGCGACGTTACAAAACTTTCATAATTTTGAAAGTAAACAAACACACCTGAAACCATACACACAAAATACACGATATTTAAGTACAATATAGGTCTAGTACATACTTTTTATAGCACCAAAACAAGAACTCCATAAAAACCTAACCATGTTTACCAGAGCTCTCATAGACGACAAGGAACACATACACAGTTTGCATTACTAGTGTTCTTTCTACTTAAGCACGAATAAATCATTGCTTAGGGCATGTAGTGTTTGGTACTTTATTATACGTACAAGTAGGTATGATTGACGGAAAATTTCAGTTGTTTTATACCCAACTAGTCATCATCATCATCAAGCCAATGATCGAAATGTTTTTCATCATTTACTTTGCGATTAATTTCTTTAAGTAGGTAGCTAGTTTATGTGTTGACTTTTCTAAATCTTACTGCTGATTAATGTAATTTTATTAATTATCTTTTTTCATTAATCTTTGTTTGAATAAAAAATATTGATACTTACTTATTTTTTGCTTTAACGAATTAAATACGACAAGATTCAAGTTCTGAAATATCTGAATGTAATGGTAGAATTTATTAATTAAATCACTTACTTTACTGTGTACTTACTACTTTTTTTAATTTACTTATTACCTATACAATTATACATATAGCAAAACGAGTAATGACGTGAAATGGACTATCATTCTTTTATTTGAAAGCTATTAATATTTTATTCTCGAATTGCAAAATACATTCCAAAAGACTTAGACCTCTATTATCTAGCTTAACAGCTTTTCAGATGCTTTTAATTCCCTAGAGACTCATTGTCAGACGTAATTGCGTCTCGGTCCCGCAAATACCTTCATTATATCTTTATTTGAGACTATTTTCGTCGTATCAGCATTTGACGTCTTTGGGCGACAGCCGTTCGTGAAAAAGAATGTGATGTTCATTAGGTTTCATTTACGTGTATTCTAAGTATGTATGTAGTTATTTTTGTATATGATACGCTTTTTATTTAAAGGGACATTATTGTGAAATAACAAGTTTAATGTCCTTCGAACACAAAGAGAGAGAATCCTCTAATCAGGTGAGATTTTGTAGTTCGGCTACTCATTTATACGTACGAGTATAATATTCGGTACTAGAACTTTCTTAGTACAATGTAGGTTTAATAATTACTCCTTAGTTTACTTCTACTAGTACTAGTTACTAGTTTCTTTGTGTTTTCGTTAGATGGTACTGATGTATATTTTTGGTTCATAGTACATACGTGGAATTCGCCATAACTGGTGTAATACCTATTTCGGTCCGAAAAGATTTATGGTCCGACCATTCATAGCCCACCATATCAAGTTGAAAATAAAAAATATCGAATGTACAATAGTCAGAATAATAAAATACAACACAGAAAAAGTACGAAACGGTAAGTAATACGAATAATTAAGCAAGCCACTTGCCTGCCCCACGAGCCAACACACTTCCCGACAGTAAACCTTGACGAAAAAAGTATATGAAAAACTTTTAAAGTAATTGTTCTTAACCTATAAAAAATATCTTTGTGATTTACACAGAGTTAAATATGTCGATTAACATTTTGACTAAATAACTTAATTCATTTCTGTCTTGTTAGTTGTCACAGATATCACAGAAGAGATTTTTTTTTTACTAAAGCCTCCTTTGCATCTGTGTAAATATTTAACAATATTACCCTCTATTATTTATACATCTGTTACATTTATTTCTATATGACCTAGTCATTAAGGTCGCCTTGTAATTACTCACAGCGGCATTAATCGTAATGAAAATAAATGGGTTTATCAGCTAAGTAATACTATTGAACTTTCTGTATCCTGATTTTAATGTAATAGATATAGCTCAATTATCAAAGAACTTTATTAGTATAATACAAACATAAGTTGTTTAAAAGTGTACCCATTTGAGACGTACCAACTTCTTACTAGCAAGCTGTAAACAGTGGTCGTTAAAATTTAGTGAAATTATTTAGCAATCTGCTGCTGAAGATTTAAGCAAGCGTAAAGTAACATTCTTTACGCTTGGTTATAGATTGTAAATCGATAAAAATAAATTAAAATTAACGTTTGTTTGAAGAAATAAACTAATCTTTCATGATATTAATGGCTCTCAGAAAATGAAATACCTGAAACAACAGTTTATTTTTTTCGACAAAATACAATAGTAATAATTTATTCTCTCTTTTATTTTTTTAAGATTAGAACTGATCGAGCTCAAATATCTTCAACAGTTTTTAATATTTACAGAGATGAGAGAGAAAACCCGAAGTGTAGCAAAACCTAAGATTTTTTCAGTAAAATCTATGATTCACTAACTCTTAATGCTTAAAGTGCTTTGTTTTTGTTTCCCTAACAAACTTAAATGAAATAAAATAAAAACAAGTAGATAAGTAATTCTGTGAATTAGTGCACATTATTGTATTCGTGCAACATCAACGACATTGTTGGGCAAGCATATCTCGGTGCATATGGTAACTAAGTCCCCAACCCGCACTCGGCCAGCGTGAGGATGTATGGCCTTAAACTCTACTGAGAGGAGACCTGAGCCCTGCAGTGGGATATTATGCGTTGTTGTTGATAATGATGAATAGCAAAATTAATACTAGGCTGTACTATTTCACAGTTATTTTCTCACTAACGTAGAACTTCTAGGTATCGTGAAGCCGTATGAAAATAATATAATTGAAGAGTAGCCTAAGGAGGAGAAATAAATTATAAGGAATTTCAGATTAATATACACTAGTTGGTAACATTTTGAATTTATATATCATATAATGTATAAGTCAAACCTTCAATCAAATAGATGTACTGCGCGGTAATGTATTTTCAATCACTTTCACGAATCCCAATAGAATTGTTTTTGTGTACATTACCTAAAATCAAGGTAAGATTCAATCAGACGGATACAATTTCCCTTAGGAACACTACGTCATTCGTTCCAGGATTTTCGATTTCAGATTTTATTACTATATGTATTTTATATCAATGGAAAGTAATGGATAAAGAAGAACGAGGATCCAAAGAAATCCTATATTATTCGATCGTATTTCAATTCGATCGATTCGTTGTATGTGATATGTGTGTAAAAAATTATGTGATATAGCAACAAATTACTTATGTCATACTTATTTATGCTTTGAGACTGCTTCTACTAAATTCATTAAGAAGTGTCCATGATTTGAATTCAGCTTAAAATGCACGTATCGTTGTATAAAGGTGGTTTTTTAGAAGTTAAATATAAAGAAATTATAAAGAAGTACCTGTTTAATATTAATTTTAATAAACTTACATTCGGACAACGGAGTGATACTAAAACTTTTTATTCCCTTTTTAATACAGTACAACGAAAAAGAAATTATGAGTTCTACATTCTAAATGTTTTGAAGAAAGTCTATCACGTAAGGTTTAAGCTGTTCACACTATATAGCCCTTAATATCTAGTCATAAGAAATCAATATCCTCAGGGCAGACTTAAGTAATCAGATTCGCAAAAGGGCCAGGCTGACCTTTAAGATAAAGGCCACGAAATAATCAAATTACTTGACGATACTATAGCCTTCGTTCAAAAGTTTTAATATAGTTAATAGTAATTACACAGAGATGAACTTAAGGCTATAGAATATGGCTTGACATATAATATGTGTGGACCTCTGTATACTGTGTCAAAAACACTTTACTTCCATTCAATCAAAACTCACCCATGTTCCTCCCAATGTGTTGTAGGTACACACTAGATATTTGTTGTATATCTGTAGGTTTCTAACTATTGGTTCTGCAAAATTTTCGAAGTAAGAAAAAATAACATGGCAATTATTGTTTCTCTTCCTTTGCTTGCTTTGCTAGTTTTTACAACTTATAAGGTTCTCAAAAAACCGACTTTTGTAATTAATTAATATTTTTTGTATGCCCGATGGCACGTTAGTGATATCTGATCTGATATATATTCTGGCAGATGCATGCGAATAGCACAAAACCCATATGAAACAATAAATTAGTAAAAAAACGTTTTTTTGACCTTTGACCTTGGAATAACTCTGGACGCGGACACCCTACGATAGGTAGATTTTGAGATAAGTTTCAGGGTATCAAAATAAAGGTTTATACAAGTTTATACAAGTGATATATCTAATACTCCTGGACTAATATGAATGAGAAGCATAATTCTCTCAACTTTAAAACGTAAGGTGTTATCAAAAATGTAAATCTTTAATTTTTTAACAATAGCTACTTTACGTTGATGCGTAGTTTCAAACCTTAGTAAGGTACTAAAGAAACATCTAATAGAAATCATCTCAACACATAAGTGATAATTTACCGACGTCACTGCACTATAAAATGTACCTCAGGTCAATAGCCAATATTGATAACGATTAACACCTTTGATGGTTGTGAACAACGACATGTACTTTACTTTTCACTGTCCCCTGATAATAAGTTTTGTAGACCGAGAACTAGTTATAAGTGAAGCCATTTTGTTATACGATAATTGATATATTTCATCTCTAAACAGACATTAGCTATACAGCCCCTATGTCATTCGCAGCAACCCTTGATTATGCCATTTGGACGAAACCCGTCAGGCTTAATCTAATTAAATTGTGGAATAAAAGTACAAGTGAGATATATTTCATAAATTCATTTTTACAAGTTCCACCAAGTTTAATTCAGTTGTTCATCGACTTGGCAACCCTTGATTATGCCATTTGGACGAAACCCGTCAGGCTTAATCTAATTGAATAGCGGAATAAAACTACAAGTGGGATTATTTTCATTAATGTATTTTTATAAGTTCCACCAAGTTAAATTCAGTTGTTCATTGACTTGGGAACTAATGAAGTATTAAATCTATTTACTTACAGAATATCATCACCAACCTCAGCGTTAGCAGTTCACTGCTGATCATGAACCTCTTCTAGAAAGAAATTTTTCGTTTACTATATAACCGCGCCGAATTACCTCAATGTGAAATTGACTGTAAAATTGACAGACTTACATGACTTTAATTTATTTATTACTTCATATAATTCGTAAACAATAATATTAGTATGCCTACCAGAATTAATAAGGTGTTTTCATGACATACAAAACTATATTCTTCAAGAACAGACGAATTATATATATAGTGATTTCAAACCATTAAACTTTTTTAAATTAGATAGATAGTATAAGTACTCTGTATCAAAGACTTTTGAAAAAATATTGAATGGATGAATTCCAGGCAACCTTCAATAAACTAAGATAATAATTTCATTTAAAACCATCAATTTAATAACATAAAAATAATGACTTTGATGTTACCTTTACGTAGGTAAACATCTAATACACGGAGATCTAAAAATATATCCATATCAAATGCCTGTTATTTGATCCTTGAAGGATACTGGTAGCCACAGCCGTGGTAGACATGTTTTTTGTGGGGGCTTTATTGCGTAGGTACTATTAATATAATAGCGACATCATTGGATTATTTATGCTACAGGTGGTTTCAATCTACAACACATTTTACAATCATTCATCAACAAAAAGGTTACAGTACAGTTGATGTTTATTTAAGTGTGAGGCCTTTGCACTTACCGCATCATATTTCTATAGCACCTGAAGGTTTACTGGGAGGGATGCTTCATGGCATTAAGTTCGCCTTTATGCGTAATGTGCTATTGCATATGCATTAATTAAAAAATAAAGGAAACCCGTGGTTTAACAAAATCTGGAACATTTTCATCACTCGAATGAAAACATAAGTGAAGAAACTAAACCTGAACATAATTTAGGTACTACTTCAAATCTCTCTCTCCTTTTTTATGGTTATTCTAAATTTATTTACGTTACAAGATTCTAGTACCTACTTTTTATAAATATTTACAATCTTAACAGATAAAGTAAGTATCTAAGGCAAAACAAAAGATTGTAGAAAAAACATGTTAAAACAGACACTCCTTACCTTTAGCTTTTAAAACTAAATTAGTGTGAAGTTCTAAACGTCAAACTAATATTCGTCATACATAACATCAGATGTATATTTAGGCCAAAGATTAGATAAACCCCATTATGCTTATCTCTGATTACTTTGCTTCTTGTTGAGATTTCTTTGTTAAAAGATAAACGTTTATTTTGGCATACTGAATTTTATGTAAATTTGAAGGTCATCGATCGGACATTTCAATAACTAAGACATGGACTTTATTATTCATCAGGTCAAAGTATCGACATTATTTCAGGGAGAACAATCTTATTGTAGTCTGAATATGGAAGGCGAAGATTTAAGTCACGCTTTTTTTACTATTTAAGTAGATAAGTCTAGTAAATCAACAAAATCGCTAATCTAATGCTAATCGCTATGTTTATGTGTAGTTTCAATGACTAAATACTTCCCGGCTATACTCTATTGTCCAAATAAAGGGAACCCGTACATCGCACTCACCTGGGCGCTTTGAGTATTTACGATGTACAATATTTAAAGAAATTAATTAAAAGGAAAACGATTTTATTTATTGATTAGTCTAAGAGCAATAGTAAGCAATAGCTCTATAAAATCGTAGTCGCATAAATGTAACTCAAATTTGTTATTATTTTATCTAACTGACTGAAGAAGTCTAAATTCTTTATATGTTACTACTATAGTAGAGACTAAAAGAATACTGAAGACCTTTATTTGATTAATATAATGATAGTTGTTGAAACGAAATTCTGTCACTGTAAAATCGTATCATTTAAACGAAATGTGAATTAAAGTAAATCAAACATTTATCTTAAAGTAAGCATAGGAAAAGGGAATTCGCAAAATTAAATTTGTCATTTACGTTTTCTTTTATATATGGCCCTACCAATATGACTTTACTCTGCCTGATGGGCAGCTTAACCAGAATTCAAGAGTGGTGATCACCATACTCATTGCGAATGCAGACAATGCAACAATGAAGCATTGTGACCCACAACATGGCGGCCTGGTGATACTTCTGCATCATTGGGCCTCCGGTCTCGCACTCACAATGGAACAAAACAGTACCAACGCTATCATTTTACGTTGATTTTCTGTGCGAGGATAGTACCGCCCCGGTCAAGCCGGTCCGTTCAGGCTGAAATAAGCGTGGCTCTGCTACCTACGTAACCAAGTTCTATATTAAAACGAGATTGTATGATAGTGTCTTAAGTGTAGTGCCATCGATCAGTGCATTGTTGCAACTGTAATCAGTGTAAACATTTATAATAAATAAATCCGTAAATCGCTATTTAATAGACACGTGATAGAAATTGTCACAAAAAGAAATAAACTAACGGTGTCTACAAAGGAACCTGTTGAAACATGAAACTTTTATGAGATGCAGTTAAAGACTTGTATACCACAAGCACAAGAAAAACACTCTAGGACTAAAGTCAACCTATTTAGATGAATTTCTGAGGATAATAATCTGTGTCAATAAGATGAATTCGTTGAACCCATGAAAAACTTTTACTACTGAGAGTGCATGACTGATCACCAAGCTTTTAAGGTACTTAGTTGTCGACCTGTCGACAACCCGTGACCTGTAAAGCTAAAAGGTGAAAAACAAATTTTATGCTAGGTGCACGATTGGTAAACACCTACACTCAATTTGTTTTGAAGGCAGTTTTGGAATAAGGTTCGATCTCACACTACTCCAGAAATGAAAAATGATGGTCAAGCAACCCAGCTCAAGTCAATTAGCACATTTTTTTATTTAGAAATAACTTCACATGAGCTAAATTTCTGTCTTTTGATTTTAAAATTGATTTTGATTGACTAGCCTACGTCACAAGCAAAAATAAAATGATTACGCCATCCTGCATAATAGCAGGTAAGTGTGGCTACTTCGCGGTCTGATAGAGCAAAACAGTCGGAACAACTGACGACATCCGATAGAACTGCTTCTAACCAGTTAATGAACAAGAACATAGCGATGTATAATCAGTGGGCAGACTAACACAATTCAATGTAGAGGAACATGTATTTATATATTATAATATGTTCTTGTATAAGTCTAATGCGTGATTATTAATTAAATTTACCGTGAGAGAGCTATGCTTCGATATGCATGTCCACGACCTCACATTAAACTGTTGTGAAACAGCGCGGTGACTAAGGATACTGGACGCCCATACCCTATCCTGCTCCTCACCCCCCAACCCTTGCCTCCATCTCCCTCCCCCAAAGGCCGGCAACGCACTTGTGACGTCTCTGGTGTTGTGGATGTCCACGGGTGGAGGCAAACGCTTACAATCAGGCAAACACAGAGTATCACCACCCTTATTCATCCCATGGGTGTCGTAAAAAGCGACAAAGGGTGCAAACTACGCAAGACAAGATCACTACAGAGAATAGGAAAACTTAACACAAACGTCTGGATGTGGTATAGTAGGCAACAACCTTTTTTCTAAGGAAGAGCCTATGTCCAGCAATTGACTGTTAAAGGCTTAATAAGATAAGTAATGTCGACAGGCCAGGTGGAGCGATGATTTGCGCAAGACGGCTGGCTGGAGCTAGATGCGAGAAGCCATAGAATCGAACTAAATGGCGTGAAATTGGAGAGGCCAATGTAAATATGACTAAATATATATATATTGATCATACCTTTGATTACCATCGCATAATTATCAAGGAAACCATAAATATATAATTGAATCTTTCTTTAGAAGAAAAATTATTTTAGTCAATACTCAAGGCAATTGCTTGTTTGAGATCAGAATATAAACCTGTTATTATCTGGAAATCGTCTATTCACTTCCTAATGAACTACTTGTTAGAGATGTTATTCAAGGAACTATGGGTATAATTTTGTACGTTGGTTTTTTTATCTATGACATTTTTTGTAAGAACTAATACGATGTTTTTACATCGTTATCATATAATTTGTGTAACAACGTCTACTACCTACGAATCCAGTTACTATTTTTAGTGACTTTGTGTTTGAATTTGAATGTGAAACACTTGTTTTTAGGGGACTATTTGTACGTTCCCGTAAATGCTCCCGTATGCATGCTATAACTCAAGAATGGAAAGAGTAAGACCAATTTTTATGATTTTTGTGTTTTTGGGTTTTTCTTCGTCCGGAATAGGACAGCAATTATTAAAATATGATATTCATCAATAAAAAAAATAACATAAAATCAATATTTATGAATTTATTTTAAAATCCTAAATCTGCACAATTGTAGACTGTTAGGCGGAACGAAGTTCGCGAGGCCAACTAATCATGAAATAAAACTATTTTTTGCTGTTTGCGCACACCCTAGTCTAGTGGTTTCAAGAGAATTTCTAATCAATAAATAATTGATACTTTCATCATCAGACTGAAAGGTATGCTTAGCTGTTGTGCCAAGAAATGCTATTCATTTATCCGATCAAACGATCACTCAGCTTTCTCTGACGCATTCAATACCATAATTTTGATCATGGCATCCACGCGATGCCCTGAACATAGTGGCCTCTAAGACATACCATCTGTATTTGCGCAGCTTTAGAGTGTCTGCCTATTCAAAAGTATCACAGATATGATACTAGCGCTTTAGCACGTGCTTGACCAAAAGTCCACGTTGAATTCCATGTTTTTGGAGTTGGGCCAAAGTTAGTCATTTTCTTTGGCACTAATGGCAAATTTTTGGGATCTTTTGGATTTCCCGCCTTTAAGTTCAAGTTCATTTGGCACACAATAATTAAGTTGGTGCGAAGAAGACGCTTGTCGCAATATTAAAGTCATTTTTAGTACTTTACATTTTCTGTAGGTATTTTATGTTACAAGTTGTAAAACTCTTTTGTAAATTTAAGTTTTTCCTAAAATTCTGATTTTCTTACAAATATTCTTAAACCTAAAATTACTAAATCAGTTTAATCAAACGGTAGTAGCAGCGAACAAATGTCTAAGTAGTTTCTATTAATATAGATGTGGCAACACAATATATTTTTTAATCAAAATAAATGCACTACAAATGTATTGAATCTATTTTATAAATTTAGGTTTATATTAATAGTCTGCCTGAAAAAGATTCATGATACAATTTTTCTTGAACGTCATCACGAATTATGATCGCATACGTCAAACAGGAATAAATTGAATTGTTTGTCAGTAAGAAAGAAACACGTCAATAAGCGAAATTAATTGTTTGACATGCGTTCTTCTAGAACAAAAATAATGATGATTTATAACAAAATATAACATTATAGAGAAGAATATACTATCAATCTTTACTGTAGTTTTCGACGGCGTGTTAAAAATGTGTTATTTATCTAAATAGAACGTTATACGGCGTGTTATAGAAATTTGACCAAATTTTCGCAAAAAATTTAGGTATCATAATATTAAACAATAATTTATGAATAGTATATTATTGTCAATATATTTAATGGGAGAATAGTTACCAGTTACCCTAATGAGTACGACCTTCAAGTATGTAGAATATGTAGATAGTTCCGCTTATCGTCAAGTGGATTGCAAATTATTTAAGATAGAATAAAAACTTTGTACGTGATGCCTGTACGTATTAAATGTGTTCCCGCGTATTTATTCGATACGAGCACGATATCCCCGCATTCGTGTTTACCATTTCTGACAGAAATTCCACTACTTTAGGTGTCAATTCCCCACAGGAAACTACTCCTATTACATGACGTCTTTTGCTACAATCTTATACGGAGTACATCATGATGTATCCATGGGCATACCGAGGGAGGGGGGGCAGGTAGGAGCAGCTGCCCCCCTGGATTTGGTTACACCCCTACTATCTTCTTTTATGGTTAAAGTTAAAAAAAGTACTTTTTAGCATTTGGAGTACAATATACAACTTGTAAAAATCGTGTGTCGCGCCTTTTCTACCAACACGCTAGCAGCGCTGCTAGCAAGAATGCCGCGCTTGGAACCTCAATCGATGGCCGTCTCGGTCTACGCATTCCACGCTTCTATAACAACATTACTGAATCTAGTCGAGCCACTTTGAGTACCGTGAAGATCAGATCATCGAAGTACTGCAACTTAGGGGTCAAATCCTGACAATTCAGCACCACTTTCTTAGCGATGTAAGGAGTAACTTAGTCTAAGGAACATAATTATCCCTACTTTTTTAAACTAGCTTCGCCCGGGGCTTAACTCGCGGCAACAACTATAATAGCGGAGAACACCGCGGGACTCTGCTAGTGTATTATAAAAACCGGATTTGCCCCCCCTGGCCCAGAACAATTCCGATAAGTTTCAGCATCAAAAGAAATTCCGATAAGTTTCCATCAGGCGGAAGCCGTGCAATACGCTTCAGACTTACTCATTGATTACAAGCCTTTATTAAACAGTATTAAGTTTCCTCAGAGAGATTTTTCTTATCATGGGCTGGAAAATATATGGTGTCCAATAAAACCAATCCAGTAGCCAGACCCGGTTCATGTGATTTCAGGTCTAGAATCCTGTCATGTTTGTTTGATTTAATATTTTTTTTTATACTTTTGACCTCATCTATAGTGACTCAATACAGTGAAGTCTTCAATTACATCCTTATACTTGGTATATACAATGATAGACAAGATTCCCAAGTACTCCAAACATTCTCTATGATCCCAAGTGGGCGTGGAATCTACAAGAAGCAAGTACATGAGTACTCTTTAGACGACGATTTCATTAAATGAATGACGCGTTACTGCTATTGCGTAAATATCACTTGATTAATACTTACGTCACAAAATGTCCATTCTGTAACAGATATAAACATCACATCATCTCGTAAGAACCTGATGAACTGTAGCAATTTTGATGACTAGTTCTAGGCAGCAAGAATTTGATGCATATTTTTAAATTAAACTTCATTTCTATTCATGCTATTTGCATCTTAAACATTAGAATGTGAATCGAAATTAAAATAATTTTGGTTACTGCAAATTAAATCTGATTTTATATCAAAACCAGGAAGGTATTCATGGATATAATACTATATAAAGTAATGTGTTGCTCTCGGGACTTCGTTTTCGCAAATAGAGCAAATACTCTATTGCCCTATACAAGTAAATGTTGATTTATTGAAATAAAGAGATTGATTTCGCAAATGTATATAGACACTAGCTTTTGCCTGCAGCTCCGCCCGTGTATGTCATTAATGGCGATAAATAGTAGCGTATATCCTTACTCAAAAATCAAAGGATTTTCATTATAAATTTCAGGTAAATCAGTACAGCGGTAACCATGAATAAGTAACAGACAGACAGATAGCCATACTTTTTGAATTTACAATATTATTAATGGATTATGGATAGACAACCTTCTTAGTCGTTTTCAAGAGCTCTGGGTAATGCAGCTCATTTAAAAACTATCTATGGCTACCAAGAGTTGTAGTAAAAAAAATCCATAAATTGTCACGCAAAAATTATTTACCTGGTTTAATTATAATTTTTGGTCCAAAAATAACGTTTCAAAAATAAAATCACAGTCTTTATTTATAGTATGGCGAAGCCTCGTCAGAAACACCACACACACCACAGTATTTTTAAGCTAGCCACATTTCATCAACAAAAAGGGAGTATGTACCCTTGTAATTTTAAACTATATTTTTATCCTTATTTCGTTGACATGAAGATGTATACTTATAACACCAATACTATATACTTATAGTGTTATAATAATACTGTATACTTATAGTACTAATCGATGAACATCCAAAGAAAGAATGCAAACAACAATTCAATTTGTTTTACGATCGATTTACAGATACCAAGAAACATTGTTATCGTGTTTATAGTTTTTATACGTCACAATTGATTAAAGTATTTTGCTTTATGCACTCGATTATGACTTTAATACTACCTTAACTTACTGGAATAAAAATGGATACATTATGTATTAAAAGAATATTTTTTGTCGTCTCAAGTGCAACTTCATCTAATTGCTAGGAATGTCATTGATTGTTTTTTTGTGTTGCCGACAGTATTGCGTTACACAAAAAACCATTAGGTACCTCCGTTTTGCGTTTAAACGTTATAACGCTGTACAATTGAACTAGTGGCAGAAACAAAATTAGTGCATTACCTCACTTTAACTACTAATCTGGCTCCAACAAGTAGGTATCCACTATAGGACGAATGAGATTCACGTATATTCTTAAATATATAAACACGTAAAGCTGGCTATGTCGACTGACTATTTAACCATGAATGACATACTACGGATTCCTAAGAAAAATTATGTACTTCCTTTTTTCTTTGAGCTCTGTTGAAATTGCTCAGCATTAGATTTGTTTAGATCTATTCTATATTGAATCAATAGAAGCTTAGTTAAATAACACGTGAGTATGTAGGTATGGACATTAAAGGAGTTCCATAAAAACTAAATATGGCAGATCGTCTATGTAAATAGACAGCTTTTTACAACCAGTTTGCCGTATTTAGTTTTAATTAAGTTAGATTTATTGAAAAGGAATTAAACATAACTTCTTAACATTATATTTATTTATATGCACTATGCAAAAATTTTACCTTTTTCGCTTTCAATAACATTTTTAAATTCCCTCTCTTTTTAGGGTTTACAAAACCCTCAATGGAAAAAACTAAACCCTGATAGGATCACTTTGTTATCTGTCAGTCAAGACCCTTTTTCTCAAGAATGCGTGAAGGTATCAAACTGAAATTTATTTAATATTTAAATCTACTTTCCCTTGAATCTGTGAACAAATTAAACCTCTAAGTCAATGCACAAAAGATACAGCCGTCTATGCTGAAAATTTTTGACGTTCGCGAGGGAATCAAAGCCTACAGGTTACTTCTCGTGAACTCAGAGTCTTGAAATTTGGTACGAAGCAATTTCTTACAGTACAGACAAAGGAAAAGTTGCAAAAGGCATTAAATTTTTGCTACATCATATAATAAGCCGTTTATGCTACAAATTTTCGACCTTCGCAAGGGAATCTAAACCTACAGGGTACTTCCCGCAAACTCTGTATCTTGAAATTTGATACGAAGCAACGTCTTAATAACGTCAAGGTTTAAACGGAACCCTCGGTGCGCGAGTCTAACTCGCACTTGGCTGGTTTTTTTTCGAACACTTGATGGATTATATCTTATTTGACTCTTGATCAGATAAAGATCTGATCTAGAGTCAAATAAGATATTACATAAACCTTACGATGAACTTTAGCAGAAATGCTGAGGCTGAGGGGTCTTCACACAAGAGACTGACAGGTCTAAAGCTCTTAAGTTTTCTTTTTGTAATGTAATATAACTATTATAATGTAATATTTTATTTATATTTTATATTTATTATTAATACGCATTAAAATCTGTGAGTAAACAGTAAATTACCCCTTATGGGCCACCCTTATGGGTAGATTTTTTTTTGCAAATTTATATGGGACGTATTTCGAAGCTCTATCCAATAAAAAAGAATTATTAAAATAGGACTAAGTCAGTAAAAAGATTTGTGTATACTCGTACATAAAGAAATATACACGTCGATTTGAGAACCTCTTCCGTTTTTCTTCCTCGGTTAAGATCCACCTCGCCGAATAGAGATTCTACAACTTATGGCAACTGGAACAATATGTGACTGAGATTTGCTATGACACTGAAATCATCATTCATTTTAATTTTTATGTTCAATGAATTAAGTGTCACACAAATACATTGGCTAGTAGAATTTTTGTCAACAAATGAATAAAAGTCACAGTCGTTGTTGCTCTTAGTGGAATCTTATCTATCCCAACATAACAAACTTCATTCGTAACTAAAATAATCCAGGAAATTACATTGACATACATTCTCATGGAAGTTCTGCGTAAAAGTGGAATGGCGACATCTAAAATTATCCAGATGACCGTCGACATACACCTTTTCGCAAATTCCTTTCAATAGAAATTAAAGAAACTTTTTTTTATGGTATAACGGGCAAACGACCAGCCGTATCGCCTGATGGTAAACGATTACCGTCGCCCATGGACACCTGTAACACCAGAGTTGTCACAAGTGCGTTGCCGGCCTTTGGGGGATGGGGACGGTGATAGGGGGAGGGATTGGGGTGCGGGCTCCGTTATCCTCAGTCACTCGATGAAACAGCGTAAGCGCTGTTTCACACCGGTTTTCTGTGAGGCCGTGGTATCACTCCGGTCGAGCCGGCCCATTCATGCCGAATCGTGGCTCTCCCACGTATTAAAACTTTTAAGATCCGTAAAATTTTTCAAAGGTCTTTATTAGTACTTATTTATATTCACGATATTAGTTCATAAATTGTTATTTAAATAACAGTCACAACAGAAAAGAGGGAGAAGACAATTGATGAATTGAACTGAATCTGTTTATTTTCTTCATAAAGATGATATATTAATTATGGTTTACTCTGATTAATTTTTAATTAATGAATATCGGTGTGGTGACGGATTAAGAATATGGATAGAGGCCATCTCATCATACTCATCCGATTTGTGTCGTAAAATCTGACTATGGCACGGACTACGTAGAACAACATCACTGCAAGAAGAAGGAAAACAAACCCTACACCCATGGGAAAGGTACACTTCGTCACGAATGGGCTGGCTCGACCGGAGTAATACAACGGCCAACCAGAAAACCGGTGTGAAGCAGTGCTTGCGCTGTGTTTCATCGAGAGAGTGAGGACACCGGAAGCCCATAACCTAAGCCCCAATCCCCTCCCTATCCCCCAAAAGCTGGGAGCGCACTTGTGACGCCTCTGGTGATTCGGGTGTCTATGGGCGGCTGCTACGTTTGCTCGATTGCCCCCTGTCCCATAAAATAAAATAAAAAATAACCACTCGTCTGTGCAGCATGGTTTAGTGTGCCAAAATTTCTTGCTAGGAAGAGGCCTATGTCCAGCATTGGACCAATAATGATGAACAATTCTTGGTATGCGTGAAACTGTAATCTTTATCGATACGCCAGGCAAAAAGTGAAGAGAACAGAAAAATAACTGTTTGACATTTCCTTTAATGCTTACACTTAGTTATTAAACATACCCAGTACAATCTGCTTTAGTTTCCGATCCAGTACCGACTAGTGAAAACAATAAATTGTTTGTGAACTTCATTAATCCAGTTGCTTTAACAATACAATACCAGTTACTCACTGTGGAATTTTCCTTTTGTTTTTGAATTACTGACTTAGTCTTACTTGTCATACGTTTTTAATATATTCGTAACGTTCGTAACCTTTGAATTGCTTGATATTTTATTCAGGTGCTGAATGTAACCAAAAACACAGATTTTGACTGAATGCATGTTGACTTATGTGTATTATGCGCTCACCGAAGTGGGCACCACTTCGTTAAGCGTTTTTTTTTTGGGCAATACCTACAATTGATTCAGAGATCAACCCCGAAAAACTCACAAAGTTTACATCCTTACAATATTAGTATAGATTCATATTCTATGTTATAACTATCGCGAATCAATGATAGACCATCATCTTTAAACACACGATTATGATGTAGAAGATAATTCTATAACAAAATTATAAAGAGGTAAAGTTTCTAACTTTGTTTGTATGGTTGTAGGGGGTAATCTTCGGAAGTACTCATCCGACCCTGAAATTTTTTTCACTAACAGAAATTGACACTGCTTAGGAGTGACATACGCCGTATTTTATTATGACTAAACAAAAAATTTAGTTTAAAAATAATTGTAAAAAGAAAAGCGGCTGGTTAACGCCCAATGAAGTGGGCAAAGGTCGGCTAGTTCATTCATAAAAGTGAGTGTTTACTGAACTGCTGATAAAAAAGTTGCTGACGCAATTTAGGAATACAGAAGTAATAAAGATTCTATTAACACTTTCTTCTTTTCATTTTTAAGGTTTGATAAACCGACATTGAATTATGATTATCTAATCCGACTACGGCGAAACCAAAATGAAGGTCACAGCAGCACCTAAATTACTGAACCAATTTGGATGAAATAAAATATTAATAGATTTGTATTAATAGTCCGGATGAAACAGGAACTATTTACATTTTTAATATCAAGATACAAAGGAGTAAGAAGCGTTCACCTGAATGTAAATAAGTATTCATGGTTACCTGTCACCTACAATTCGATATTCACAAGTGCGATCGGTTAAAACCTGGAAACTCACTGGATCCCGAATCCTTTAAACGAAGCGTGATAAAGCATCACACTGAGGATGGTGACCACCACTCTTGGATTCTGGACTTGGTCTTGGATCAGGCAGAGTAGAGCCATTTTGGGAGTTCTTATATAAAAAAAACAAGTAGGAAACTAAACTGAAGAAGGACTTTTCAAACTATTTATTTAAATCTACAATTTATAAATAGTGCATGCAACGGTCACCCAATGTTCATCGAAAACTCATTTTAATTTTTTTAACTTTCTACACTCCTCCATATAATATTTAACTGAGCCAAACTTTGTACTTCTCTGATCACATAATTTTCGAAAAAGGAGTAAACAATTTTTGTTTAAATATGTATGCATATAATAAAATATTTTCTTTTAAATATTAGAACACAATGTTTCGTTACAAGCACGAACTAGTAAAAGACAAAACAATTGAAAATATGCAAAACAAATTATGCAATTGGTACCTAATTAAAATTCTCGTGAACATAAAAATATGTAATAAACACAATATAAAAGAGTTATTAACATAACACATGCTCTCAAGAATGTTTTAATGATGTTACTTTACAATTTATTTCTTAGTTTATTGACCTATTTCACTACTATGTTTAAACTACTAATATTAGACACACTTTGAATATAGCGATTCGGAGAAGTAAAACACAGCTACAAATTGATTTTCTAGGACGAGATACAATTAATTAGGTCAAGAATTATTCGCCTGCAATATATTCAAACTACGTATAAATTATGATACATCCGAAAATATACTAAATTCATACTTCATACGAAAATTGAGTTGAAGGACACAAACAAATCACTTTTTCCATTGACACTATTTTTTATGGCTTATGGGGCAAAAAACAAACGGTTCAACTGATGGTGAGTAGATAGAAAGAAAACTCTTTATTTGCATATTTACAGAGTAAATCATTACAGAGTACATAAAATGTGAAATGTAGTATAAAAAAGGCGGCTCTATTGCCTAAAATCTCTGTCAGGCAACCTTAGTAAGGAATAAAATGTATAGAAAGGATAATAGTAGTTGTCGGTGCAATGAAATTTGAATAATTATTTGCTAATGAATAACATATATGCATACACATACATATATAAACATAGATAAGTATATCAAAGACAAGAGTAAGTGCATTGAAGAAGTTGCGTACTCTTAGACCAACAAGTGGGGCAGGGGTTTGGATTTTAATAAACTTAGGTTGTCATCAGCCGAAAGGTAATGAAAGAATCGCTGTGACCATGTTGAAGGTATACATCATTTTCACCAACAGAAATTGACACTGCTTAGGAGTGACATACGCCGTTTTTTATTATGACTAAACAAAAAATTTAGTTTATATATATAAAAATTTTGTTTATATATATATATATATATATATAGCGATTATGCATTATTAATGTATAGTTTGCTTCCATATAAGCCTTTTCCTCTAAAAATAAGTCACCACACGACATATTATTATGGGTTACTGATCAATTTTCACGAATAACCGTTTTATTATTAGTCTTACGTTTACCGTTTTGTTCTAAGAGTTCGAGAAGAAACAATCTGTCTTCCAAGAATACTCAAAACCTGGACATATTGCAATGAACGACCATTCCACGTGTGCTGCTCGCCCTTGCTCGGTCACGCATCATTATTTCGGTCAGAAATCCTATATTACTCGTACATATAAACACTGTTTCCTGTTTGTTTCGTACACCGGTAACAATAATTGAAAATATTGATATTGATATATTAGCGGTACCTTCAAATATATTGATGTCAGTCTATCTATAATTACCTAAGTCAATACTTTCAAGGGCCACAAGTTCCCATAAGTGCCAATGCTGGTTTAAGGAAACATATAATCACATCATACTAAGCAATGAAGTTATCTTTTTAATTACTGATATGAGTCTAATATATTAAAATATAGTTTGTTAACATAACTGCTACTATATTACATTATATAATCTCAAAAGGTTTTTGAACGAGGCACGAGTTACTCCCAGACGACTTCTCAATGTAGATTTGTTACTTTACCTGTAAATTAAAGCGCTCATTCATTTTTTGAGATTCTTGGTTTTTACGTCCTTTATTATTTATAATTCTCGTGTCACGTTCATTGATTTTAAACGTGTTTGTGTGGCGAAGCCGGCCTAAGATAGGATAGTTAACATTACGCTAAGACCAATAGGACCTGAGCATGATTGAAAAGAGATGCACAGCTGAAGTTATATAGGTGAACTTGTATTTTATATAGGTTATATACTAAATAAATGCACGTGCACCTCGTAGCATAACCAACATACCGTTCATTCAGGTTTTAAGACCCTCTGTTCTATATTGTTGCACTTTTTGGTATGATTAATATTGAAACATTTGATCATCTATCCTTAGTCAAGGTTGATGGAGCTCTTAATTATGTCCAAAATGATAAAGTTTACTGTAAAATTGTGCAATGAGCCTACACATGTTCAAAAGCATAAAACTGCCTGATAACGTCCTCATAGTACAGGTCTTAAATATTTAGTTTTGTCTCTAAATACACCGATAAGAGCCCGGTCTTTAAATGAGAGAGTGCCTCTTTAAATATCTTAGGACTAGTATCTTAACTTTCGTTTGCCTTTTTCCAAACACTTTGTCTTATTTACTGCACTCAATGAAACATAATTGGTCATCGAAACATAATTTACTGCTAAGTATGTATCAATTAACAGACGTTTTAAAAATGTGAACAGTAATGAAAGGTAAAAACTATGTTGAATAATAAGATAACTTAATATTATGTATCAGGAAGTCGGAAGGCGAGATGAATATTATTTAGCTGTTCATCGTTGAGAGGTTCGAACAAGAATATCTGGCTTCACAGTCATACCATTATAATAACAATTTTACCCGTGCTACACTATAACTATGGTTCTTACAACCGTTGCAGTATTGGATAAGGCTAATTAAATTACCGACTATTGAAACCTTAGAAGTTACCTTAGCTCACGCAGCAGCAAAACAAACTACTCAGCGCTCACGAGTTTCTACTATTAAGAAAATTCTAAGGTGCATTATTGTATTGATTCGTACGTCACTAGAATACCTACTTAGGTAAATATAATAGTTGCATTTATGTTAATATTGACGCCTATGGTGAACATTTAAAATTAGATTTTCAAAAAATCCAACGATTAAAAGTATATGCGTAATAATTTATCCCCATCGCATCATTGGGAAGTGCTTTATCGCAGTTGACCAGCGACTAATGAAACAATATAGGGTTGGCTTAGTTTGGGACTTCCTTTCGAGGGTGCACCTGGTTCCCCGGCTTCTAGTAGCCGAAACGGTGTGCGGTTTTTAGTCGGTTCGACTCCGACATAACTGTGGCGACTTTCACATACAGCGTTAACGTAAAATATATGACAACGCTATCCACCGAAGATACACTGAACTTCGGAGAAACATAGTGCACGAAGAAGCTACCAATCCTGCATCGCGCAATAGAAGTTCTCGCGTCGATTAACATATATACAACTTCCCAACATCAACCGTTGGGCAGTGGCCCGCCAGGCATGATCACCTAGCCTGGTTGGAGGATCCTCCCTCTGTGTTGGGGGAATATGTGACCCGTTCCTCCACAATAACCACGAATCAGTGGAATCAGAGGAGATTTCCGCACAAGAAAGAAAAACGGTTGGGTTAATTAAAAACCATTAAGCGATTACATAAACATCTATTAAATACTTTACATAATTCCCACCTGTACAAAAGTCATGAATAGTCTACTTTACTGTACAGACTTTTCTAAACTGTCATTGTTATTTCTGGGCTAGATATATGTTCAAGTATTTTTTATTTTTTTTATTTTATATGTTCAAGTAATTTTATTTACAGCCCAGAAACATATCTATATATTAAAACCTGAAGCTAAACCTTCGTTCTCCTTTTTACGAAAATACACGATCGAAAAAGTATGAAATTTGGCACAGTTAAAGTTTACAGCAGTGGAACATTATGGGTTGTTGATTGATTGAAAGTTTATATCGATAAGGAGTACAGAAAGCAAAAACAAACTTAAAGAAATAAGTATTATGGTCGAATTTCAACCACTGGACGACCGCTAGTATTCATAAAATCCACAACGAACTAGGAAATATACGAAACCTTCAATATAACCACTACTTAACTAGGTAAGCTGGCAACAGCCCATTTACCTGTCTAGGCCCTGGCTAATTGAGGGCTCCAGCAATAGGCATAATGACTAATTTTGAAAAACTGTTTTATGATATTTGGAAGTATTTCCTATTGTCAAAAACAGAAACAAAATATTTAGTTGGAAAAAATTGCGATTTAAATTTTAAGTTCAAATTGACGAAAAACGTTTGATTGTGTAATGGCGTCTGTTTGTGTAAGTCGCGACGTCACTATTTGTCAAATAGTGTCAACTATAGCTCAAAAAACAGTAAAGTGATCGTCGATTATACCCAAAGAAAGTGAGATTTATATGTATAAATCTTATATCACTTATGTAAGTGACTCGCTCCGATTGGTATTCAACTTGACATGGCGGATTGCAGTGTTATGTAGTTTTATTTTTGATAATTAACTATTAATATCCCTCTAAATATGAAAATAAATAACAAATTATACTCTATGAACCCCTTTTCATTAAATAAAAACATAATTTTAGTGGTTCTTGGCGCTGATATATTACTCGAAAGCTTTACATCGTAAATAGATATATTTATAAGGCCTCAGGGGTTTTTCCTCGGCTACGTAATTTTTAATCATGATTTTATTGACTTCGCGTATAATTTACTTATGAACATGTACTATATCTTTAAACCAAATAATTTATTCGATCGTATTTATTTACATTATTGTATTTTAATTGTTGTAAAACAGAACAGGACAATTAGGTACCTACCTCTAAATTTACCTTTAAAAAACAAAAATATATAACGTTATTCTTCATTTTGCTATCCAAAAACTATATCGACGTCTTGTATTATTGAAAGTTAACCACTCAGAGTGTCCAACATGAAAAAGAAAAAAATTAAATGCTTGAAAATAATTTGAAGAAGATAATGGAAGCAATAATGGCTTTATAGTTTACTACGTCAGACAGTTTTAGGCACCATAAACCTAACTGCCATCATATACTTGGGTGGCTTGACACTGATAACATTTATGATCAAATAAAATTTGGCTTTCATTTCAAATATTCGCTGAATAGCAAAACTTACAAAGCAGTTTACAATGAAATTCAAAATTCAGTTTTCATAACTTAATCAAATTTTAAAAACTGTAAAAAACTTTTACAAAACAGGGTTATGTTTTTCGAGTTTATGTATGTAAGTATATTTCTTTGGCACTCCTTAGAGCCTAAATCGTTTGTCGTATTTTTATGTGAGTGGTGTCGTGTTATAGAATCGTTTTAGTCGTGAGAGTCACACTAAATACATCAAAATTAAAAAGAAAACAAAATGAAAGCTTTTGGCGCCAAAAATATCTCAAAAAAGAAATTGGTTTTTCAAAATACATCGAGTGTGGTACACAATGAACAATTTTTAACAATGGTTACGAATATATACAAAATATATATTTTATTTAAAAAAAAACTTAATTTTATAAAGATGACAGATATTGACCCAGTCGGGTTTTTTTTAATAATTTTACTTGCTACCTGACTACAACGAAGCCAAAAGAAAGGTTAATATTTAAGCAGTCCATATATGTTTGTATGTTTCGCCATAGCGCCTAAACTACTTAGCTGATTTTAATAAATAGAGTCGAAAGATTCGTAATAATGGCTCGCGTAAATATGTGTCATAAATTGTATCAAAAGTTTTTACGCAGTCGGGTTATATATATTTTTTTTATTTTCTTGTTTCCATCTTTAGTACAACCCGGATATGATGTCAGACTGAACATCTTTGTATGACATTCTACATACTGAGGAATATAAAATACCTACCTATTTAAAAACTGAACATTTTAAAAAGTATCCTGAAACACTTGTTCAATAATGATTTTAAACACATTCCAACATATTTTAATCGTACATTAAAATGTATTTTAGTACAGCATTTTTTCGCGCCCACCTACATCTTTAATCAAAAGTAGCGCACAGTACTGCTTATTTTAGTTCAATTTATGATTACAGAATTAGCCCTATACCATCTGTGGATTAACATTCTTTTACGATGATTAAAAACTTCTTAGAATAGATTTAAACTCAAAATAAAAAGTTAGAAAACACCTATAGACCTACAAGCAGCTTTTTCTGTCAATGAATAAAGAAAGACACTATAGTACAAGAGCCGGTGAAGATCGACTTACACCCATCTGGTAACCAGATCAACCCTTTTTTTTTAAATTGTATTAATTAATGAACAAATCTATGATGACCTATCGAAAAAGTGGCATGACATTTTTTTAATTAAATTAATTTTGAACACATTCTTTTCATCCCTTTCACTCTACTGATAACCAACTAAATTTAGTTCTAAATGTTAATTTTCAATGTAGAGAATATGCGTAAGTAAGCTTGCTTACTTATTTCTATTAAACTTCTTGGCAAAAGGTAGGAACAGGTAAATCAATATAGGTAAATACACGGAGCTAATAGCTAATCTAAGTTGGTAGCAAATTAGGTTATTTAATAAGTGATCGAATGGTATAAACGCTTGCCTGAGAAAAAAGAAGCAATAAAAATGAAAAAAAAAATAGTCGTGATAGTTTTGCGATAGGAGCAAGCCATCATAGATGCGTTCATTCATTAATTAGACTACTTGTACTACATGCATAGGTCAAGTTCATGTAATTGACTAATATTATAAAAAAGATCTGTTACATTTAAACCCAAACAACGTCGTTAATTACGATAATAAGCTTTATAGACATTGAAACAGTGATTAACCTCTTTTAGCCCAAAATTCTAAGGTAATGTTGTAATTCAGAGAATTTTACGTTTTATCACTGCTTAATGTGTTGTCGAATATTTGTCGGCTTACTTACTTAATGAATTTACGTCAAAACGAATAATTGAAAGGCAGACATCACTTGTATGTGTTTTAGTCTAAGGAGTAAACCACAAAACCACAACGCACACATTTATTAACATTGAACTAATATTACATCATTAAACATTTTCTAAAGTAGGTACATTTAAGTTTTTAAATTTGCCTTTCAATTATTCGTTTTGACGTAAATTCATTCAAATACACTTCACTGATTTTAAGCTCATTTGTAAGTATATTATTTCATGTATATGTTGAAGAGCTACGCTCTTGTCGATGCACTTTTTAATTACTCTAGGGAGTAAGAGCCCTTTCCATGACCTCCTTATACGTAGAGACCGTCACTTTTTCCTTAATTTGGTCGATGTAACTATGCCTCGGTCGTCCTCTGTTTCCTTCTATTTCTCCCTCCATGATGTAACTCAAAAAGTTATCGTGGCGTATAAGGTGACCTACTCTTGCCTCATCTAATTTCTGTAGAAGACAGCAAGAGCTTTTTCTCTTTCATTCCTTCTTGAATATTTTCGTTGAGAATATAATTTTATTTAAATTTGCATTGAATTTGAATTTCTAATTTTTGAAACAGCTCTATGTTACTTTTTTAAAATAAGTACTATACATACTATACTATATATACTATACATAATAATCATCAGATAATTACGACAATGACGACCTTTTGTTTTGTACGCACATTTATAAAATTCAAAAGACAAAACTTTTGTTTCATTCAAAAAAGTACTACTCCCGAGGCATACAATAATATTTATACCGGAAGCAGTGACGCAAGAAAAGCTAAGAAAATATATCATATTACATAAATAACTGGGTAAAAAAGTGTCTTGATTTCTTCATGTTTTATTCACAACAAAGAGTACACTAAAAGATACAAAAATTTGTATGTGCATCTCATATTACTCAAAATATTTCGTATACTACTTATCAATTCTTATTTTATGGACAAAACAATGTCAAAAAGTATATTAACCTGATGGTAGTAAAAAATACCGACTTACAATTTTTACAGTCGGTCCGGCATTTTTTCCATCTAATAAATAAATATCCAGGTTGATTCACACATGCATCGTTTGATTCTTCAGCACTTAAAATGTGTGTGGAAATTTCCGCTGTTTTATCGGAATATTTATGTAATGAAGAGTTATTGGTATTCTATTCGAGTATTATATTACATGAGGTAAATGTTATCGCTTATCTGAATTAACTTAATATTGTGCTAAGTGCGTATACTTTTGTAATTTGTTACGTTGTTGGTATGCATTGTTTAGATAAAATGTAATATGGCATCAAGTTCGGGGAAATTTCGATACGATTTCGGCTTTACAATACTTAATTTCATTGTAATAAATTTTCTTTTAAGGTTGTCGGTAACGGCGTTGACTTTTAGAAATGAATTTGGACTTCAAAGGGTTTGAAGGTGGAATCCGTTTCTACTTTAAAATATACTGTGAATTGACAAATTCTCCCTCCTACAATTCTGACTTAGTAAACTCTTCGTTCTTCGTTCAAGCAGTTCTACTCTGGAATGCGCTACCACTTGAAATCCGGTTGTTCTTTAACCGTCTCATATTTAAAAAGAAGGTACATGACCTTCTTTTTAAATATGGCTCTCACGCATCATAACGATAGCATTTCAACTCTCCACACAACACATTTCTTGTTATCCACAGTGTACTAATGTAATGTAAATATGTTTGTATGTATATATAATATTATATACATTTATATTGTTTATGTATTTGCGTATATACCCATATATGTAATTTTTTGTAATGTATATTTTATTTAAGTACGAAACCTATATGCGCCTACCTCACGTGATTTCTACACCACCCTAAGGTTGACTGATAGAGAATGTCCTGGGCATTAAGTCCTCCGATGTACAAAAGTGCATAAAGTTATAAATAAATGGGAAGAGGACTACCGGAAATATGATTTTCTATAACTTAATGGGTTTTAATCGGTTTTACCTTCTCCCGGTGTAATAACGATCTAGTCTGAAACGGAAAGCCGGTATACAGTAATCTAATCTACCGGCCTGTCGGTGGCGCGTTACTCTAAAACCATCCTAAGAGAATATAGAACTGATTTGAAAAATAAATCATCTGTATAGTGTCAGTGTCATGGTAAATGCACATTTTTTCTAAAACACATCATATTATCCCTTTTTATTTCTTAATATATATAATATTAATAATTTTAAATTTCACATTCCTTCATACACCGAAATTTCATCAAAATTAGAAAATTTTTAGATTTGAAAACCGCGCTTTTTAGAGCTTTAAACTTATAAAGAAACGAAAGCTTAGATTCAAATTCGAGCCTCATGACTGCTCCAGTCCCTCATCTATACCAAAGACACTTTTATATCCGATAATTTATATGTAAAAATTGTACCTATAATAATGTTTTATGTTAAATTTAATAAATTCTCTAAAATTACAATGCCCGAAAGGTTATGAAATTCGATCAAACTACATAAATTACAAGATCACATATACACTTAGTTGGGAATTAAGATTTTTGATTTTGACAATACAATGCCAGCATTATTATTTGAAACACTGAATAAATACTGTATTTTACAGTAAGTTGTCAAAATTTGTAATTTGGTTTAAAATTGTTATTGTAAGAACCCAAAATTACGCTTACATAACCTCCGAAGCTATTTAAAAGTTAACAAATGGTTAATATGAACCGTTTTATAAAATTAATTACTGGTATTATTGAATGATCCCAAACGCATATCAAAATTCAAAGTATACTTGTGCGTTTTATCTGTCAGAGCAATACGTATGACACGATTACGATCCACATAAATATTGTATACGATAAACAATATCGAAGAAGCGAAGATTCGAGAAGGCTGAAAAGCGACGACGGGCTATCGATCGCGGCGCAGCCTACAAATGCACTTCGCTTGGTCGGTAGGTTCTACCTTGTCGTATTTAAGGGACAGACCGCACTTAAACTATTTCCAACAGGGAGGAAAATGAAATAACTATATTTTCATTAGTCTAGCAGCAATAAATAAAAGTCAAAATATCAATATTAAATTAATTATCGTAAAGAAGGTACATTATTCACGTTTCCTGTATTAGTTGGTTGTTGCCACACATAGATTGGTTTACTAAGACCTATCTCTAGTAAAATAGTCCATCCAGCGGCGTACATCCACAAGCAAGTATGATTTGTCAATTTACACTGTTGTATAAAACAATATATTCATATTTTACAAAAATTATCACAATTGCGAGCGGGTACACCAACACTATCTAAACGAATGGAATATATATATATTCAATATGATTCATGCAGTAATTTTATTGTATTTCACAAGTTCTAGCTGTCAAAAAAGAAGAAATACCTGCTCTTTTAAAGGTAAATTCAGACCGTTTCCAATAAGCACAAAAAAAAACAACAACCCATAATGTCCCACTGCTGGGCTCGGGTCTCCTCTCAGGAGAGGGTTAAGGCCATACGTCCCCACGCTGGCCAAGTGCGGGTTGGGGACTGTCCAATAAGCAATTTTTAGTTAAAACTTGAGATAGGTTATTGAATATCCATTAGTAAGTTACGATATAATCATGTGCACTTCTGTATTAAGGCATCTAATAAGTAGTAATCGTATCTCAAAATCCTAGGTACATGGATTTAACTTTTCTTATAAGAAGAACGCTTAACAATGTGAACGCTTATGTGCTAGCAAATACTGTGTGTCACTGTTTTAACACGCAGCAATTGCTTAGTATTCTTATTACTGAAAAAGATATTCTTGATATACTAAATTGAAATAGTTTATTTAAAAAAAACCTCTAATTTTAAATCTTTGTATAAAAAGGCCATCGCAACTCTCAACAACAATCGTGTTAATATTAAATCCGCGTGCGTTATATATTTGTTTTTATATATAATTGCATGTGGCAATGTTTTACAAATCGCCACTGAGGATGCCCAATTATATTTGCATATAATTAGTCTATACAAGCTGGATAAAACCAAGGTGTGTGCCAAAATGTGCAGATGCCAACATTTCACTCAAAAATCCTGGTTAAAGTTATTTACATTTAGGAAGGTAGGTACCTATTGTAAAATGTTGAATCATGCATTCATTTATGAAACAAAACTCTCAAAAGGGTTGTTGTCAGCATACGTAGGTAGGTATAGAGAGCACGGGATTGTTTTTTTTATGGAATAGGGTGCAAACAAGCAGACGCTTCGCCTTATGGTAAGTGATTACCGCCGCCCGTGGACACCCGTAACATCAGAGGCATCACAAGTACGTTGCCGGCCTGGCATGGTGGATTATGGGCCTCCGGTATCCTCACTCACTCGGTGAAACACAGCGCGAGCGCTGTTTCACACCGGCTTTATGTGAGGCCGTGGTATCACTCTGGTCGAGCCGGCCCATGCATGCCGAAGCGTGGCTTTCCCACGAAATAAATATCCATATTAATACCAACTTACTTCAAATTAGTTGATGCGTTACATGAAAATGCATGAAATGGTATACTGGGTAAGGGAAAATAAAAGATAAGAATATTTCAGAATAGCTGTATATTTTAATGATCAATATTTTAAAACCCATCAGACATCACTGATAAGTACATGCATATCGAATAAAATTATTTGCAAACAATAACACACAATCAAAATGATAGATGTAAAATTCAGAATTTGATACTATAAAAAGATACTGCACGCGTTTAGAATTGAAATAAGCCTACCTAACTACCCACTGGCAGTTTAGGAGACACAAGGAACTTTGATACGCGAACATATAATAGACACCAAATCTTCTGAATCACCAAAGTCATAATGTTGGTATATGCTCTTATTTTAGAATTTATTAATACAACCTACTTTATATCACTTTTATCGATCTCAGTTTCACTGATAGATAATTACATAACAAAGCTGGTCCAATTACAGTCATCGGTTGACACCATATAAATAGGTAGGCGAAAATCATAACAAAATGTTGTCGGAGGTTAAACTCCTTCAGTAATTAAAACTATAATCATATTACATCGATGACTACAATACTACTCGTGCGCGATAACTTGAGACCCGCGTGGAATTCGTCACCCCTCCCCTCATACCCGCGCACCTACCCTATGACGCCCGCAGTGTACAGGTGGCACCGCATTTTTTTGTCGTGACGTCACCGCACTCAGGTCTCAACTTATCGCGCACGGGTAGTACATACAACACGGCTTACAATAATCAATATCGACAGTTTGCACTAAGTGTACATTTTCAATAATATAAGGTACTCTAATTACAACTCTAGACAGGTATTCAAAAAAAGATCCCCTTCCCTTCCTTCCCTTTCTCCTTCCTAAATGAATACACTATCCAATACAAACAGAATGATCAATCAACAACTAATAGGTACTTCCAGAAATTACCGCGAAACGACAAACAATTAAACATTCTGCTTTTAAATTAGTGTACATTTAGTTGTTGCTCATTCTCAAACGGATGCAAATTCTAAGTCAAAATTTTGTCAAAATGAAAACTGCATAATGTGAATAAATGGTTTTTAAATTAAATTCAAAAACAGACTTGAATATATATGTATGCTCCCTTTCAGCTTAAATAAATTAAACCACTTACAAATAACAAATCACAGATACCCTTCGCAATCTGCCGAACTAACCTCTAATGACCTCCGGGGTGATTTTTAATTAATACTTATCGAACCCCAGAGTGTGCTTAAACTAAACGCAGTCTTAAAATCCATACAACGTACTTTTTTGTTACAACCTAAATCTGACAACCTGATCATTATGACAAACGGTGGTCGGTGAACAACTAACAAACATGCAACAGTTAGAGGAAAGCAAATCGATATAATGTAAGTGATGACAACTAAAACTATTGCATTGTGTCGATGTGTAACGTTCAAACGTTAGGTTCTTAGCGTCCGAAACACCATAGGCGGTTAGTTAGCACATTCATCAAATGTCTACTCATCTTCTCGCGTTCACTATCGGGAACATATCACAGATAGTGTGGCGGCGCCGCTGGCGGCTCGTGTCACAGGTAGGGCACGCAGGCCCCGCATCGCGAGTGCCGCTCGGGGGACTCGGCACGCGCCCTGCACACAAGCACTCGTTAACTCACGAGCTCCTCTCCTCGCGACGCGAATCTGAGCGGCCGAGCGCTCTTTTCAGCTTCTCCACCAACCTGCTGTGGAACTTATCCTCCCGTGGTACGCCTTTTGGGCTAGCCGAACCCTTCGGACTGTCGATGGGGACTCGGAGCGAAGCACGCGAGGGTGGCGCGCGGCAGTAGGACAGCGAGCGCATAGCCGGCGCGCTGCGGTGAGGGCTCAGCGTGTGCGAGCGCGGCGACAGTGCCGGGCCCTCCGACCGCGACTCCGACACCTTGCGGACGCGCCCGCCACCCAGGCCTGCCTTCTCCGCAGACTCGGAGGTTCGTCGCGATCGCTGCGAGTTGTAAATGTCCCAATCGTTCTTCACTACGGGCATCATGAACGCCATCTCGGCGGTGGTGACGGTGACTCTTGCGCGTTAACGTTTTTGGTAAAATATCGACTTCGTCGCCGTGAAAAACTGCGTTCGCTGATAGCAGATCACGAATCAATAGTTAGTCAGTAAACAAATCACTTATGTTTTGACTTTCACGAAAATTGTGTTTTATTAAAATTGTAGCAGAGACGAAGTTTTCCAGGAAAAACAATGGTAGACTGCAGAAAACACCGGCTTTCACTTCAATGTCACACACTAGATTGATTAGGATAGGATGTTAACCCTAGGACGAATTGTGGTAGAATGAAGTATTCGTGAAAACACACACTGATTATAAGGAAAATATTGTCGCTAGTATCGCGGCGGTTCCAATCAGAAACTTTTGTTCTGTTGATTACGGGTTATCTCTTAAAAAAAGAAATACCTTGAAATTTTTAACATGTAATAAAGAGAACTGGTATTAATATAGATATCAAATTTATTTTCTAACAAAGAAATACCTCTTATTAAAGATATAAGCACGTTCATTATAATATTTATCGACTGTTCTAGTATACGGAAGATGGCGTTATATTTGTGCTTTATGCTATTCAACAACAGGTGGCAGCACTACATGAACATTACCATGACATGTGTACAATGAAGTCGCCATTCTAGTTCTAGAAAAAGCAAATAGATGTCGTTATTATAGAAATAAAATATCTTCAATAAGTTCAATACCAAACAGCTAAACAGATTTTCGGAATTTGAATGTGAAACATAAAATCGGTCTTTGAATTTTCTTGTTTTATCGACAGGTAAATAAAAGATGTTATAAAGAAATAACTATTTAATAAAATAAAGCTAAGTTGATTAATTCAGCATCAAATTTTCATAACCCATACCTAACAATAGTTAAGTTTACAACATATGCTCCTAGACATAAAATATAAATTAACTTTCCATATTAACATAAAACAAATATCACATGATTAGGTGGGATAAACTAAATCGACAATCGATAACATCATGTCATGGACATCACTCATTATTGTATTAATCACCTTATGTATCCATTTTATGAAATACGTATATTAAAATATTAAAGATAACATGTTACTATTAACATAATATTACATTTTATGAGATTAAACCTAACACGAGAGCACTGAGCTACTGAGATTAACAGAGATACCTGAAGCAGTCCAATTTGTCATCGTTTTTCAAACCGCCTAGATTAATATAAACAGTGACATATTAACAAATGTGTGGGGTACAGGTATTGTAATCTATAGAATCTATAGAAATAAAAAATTAATCGACAAACGTATCGCTGAGCGCAAAACTCAAGAACCGTTCCACCAACCCGGCTTTTTTTTATATATACCTTAGATCACAAGGTTCTCTTGGAGAGAATAAAACGTAAAAATTGAGAGGAAAATAGTTAAAAAAAACAACACATTTATTTCCCATAGAAACATTGGAATAATTTAAAACATCTGTCGATAATATCAACAGAACGTAGTCTGTCGGGGCAGCTAGTATATATTTAAATCTTTAGTTAATTCAGAAATGACGTAACAAGCAACACACGAGTACTTTTTTATAACATCTATATATAATAATATAGAGCCTAAAGAAAATACCCTGTCTGTATTGAAAAACTAAAAGGTGATTATTCATTTAATAGCAAAACATAAATTTGAACAATATTTAAGTTTTTTTTAAACAAAAACGGCGTAATAACAATAACAGTTATAAAATATCCATCCATTATGGGTAATTTTATTCTCTGAAATAACTATCTGATTCACGCAACCTCTTCTCTGCGTCTCTTGATGATCTCTAGCATGATGTTACAACAGCATTGTGGAGGAACGGGCCACATGTTCCTCCAACACAAAGGGAGGATCCTCCAACCAGGCGACGTGATCATGCCTGGCGGGCCACTGCCCAACGGTTGATGTTGGGAAGTTGTATATATATGTTAATTGGCGCGAGAACTTCTGTTGCGCGATTTAGGATTGGTAGTTTCTTAGTTTTCTTCGTTGCTCCGTAGTTCGATGTTTCTTCGGTAGATGGCACTGTCATATATTTTATGTTGTTGCGCTGTATGTGGAAGTCGCCACAGCATGAACAAATTGGTTTAACATATATTGTCATGGACTTTTTTTAAAACTAAAAGGGGAACAATTCTGGTGTAATTCTCCCCCATTTTAGCAACATTTTTTTTGGTACTTGGCTATTTTAGGTCAGAGCTGTTGAACTTCGAAAGATTTTTTGAAAGCGGACCAGTACCTCCAGAGATAAATGCGTTCAACCAAACAAACAAACCCTTCAGTATTAATATGGATAATCATAAACACTTTTTAAAATTACTATGGAGTAGTTAAGTTTTAAATATTTCATATTGCGTCATCTTAATATAGAGTCGGTTAAAAAACTTCACGAACCTATAAAAATGGACGTAAGAGATTAATAAAACATATGACTACCCTAATTTGAAAATAATTTATCTATATATATATAAAAGAGGAAGGTAACTGGCTGCTTAAGATGCCCAGTTGTCATCGCACAGCCCTAACCACTGTACCTAGAATCCTGAAATTTTGCATGTACGTTCTTTATATAACGTAAATGAGCACTAAGAAAGGAATTTTAGACATGTCACACCGAAACGGTAAAATAGGGGATGAAAATATCTACTTGTGCGCAAGCGAAACCGCGAGCAAAAAAACTAGTTAAATATATTTGTACAACAATATAACAGAAGTATACAGAGCGTAAAACTACATAACTACTATTTACAATATGTAGAATAACAATCAATACAGTAGTTAAAATGGATACGATGTTTAAAAGAACGATGACTAATTAGAAAGCCAGACGTAGAATTCAGAAGCATCATTAGGCCGCCATACTGTGGGTCACAATGCTGCATGAGTATGGTGACCACTACTCTCAGATTTAAAAAAAAAAGATCTATGAACAGATAACGATGCTAATAACATTGACGATCCAACGAGCAAAAGTTAACACTGCATTTAAACACAGTCATATAAAATTCACATCACAGAAAGAACACTGGAATTGTGTTCCGATTTAGTTTTCTCAGGGTTATAGTACCCATTCAGATTGACCATAGTCAGCAATTCCACCAGATGCCTTTGATAGCCACACTCCATAAGTTTTGTAACCACTTTATGTAGATACTTTGCAAGCTTTTCGAATAGGTGAAACAATTCTTGCAATTGTATAAAACTTGAATGTGTGAATGGTCCGTCTTTTTCTTTTTGCTGCCATTCCCTGAAAGTAATTGTTTTTTTTTATTAATTTCAAGAACACCATCCAGGCTTTGGTCTTCCAGGTTAAGTAATAAAGCTGTGAACAAAGTGATCAAGAGAATTATTTTTTCATGGAACTAAACCCAAACATGTGAATCAAACTCTTTATACCTCTGTTTAAAAAAATTATGCGATTGTAGGAGTATGCAATTGGGTACAATTAAAATTTATATGGAGGAGTGCAGATAGCAAAAACCAAAATTAATTATGATTGATTTTCGATCACGGGGCGACCACAGATATTTAGAAAACATCAGTGACCGATCATCATCATCATCATCATCATCATCAGCCTATCGCAGCCCACTGCTGGACATAGGCCTCTCCAATTTCACGTCACTTAGTTCGATCTATGGCTTCTCGCATCCAGCTCCTGCCAGCCGTTTCGCGCAAATCATCGCTCCACCTGGCCTGTGGACGTCCTACACTACGTTTAGTGACAGATAACAAAACAAAACAAACAGATAAAACCAAACAAACAGATACCAACTAACAAAACTGTACGTAAAAATACTTAATTGGAAATAAATTTAATAAGTACTGTTTCCACAAATCTTATCTTTCTTCTACAGCAAATTTAGAGGTTTCAGTTTCTAGTGTCACAATGTTTATCAACATTGATTTTTAATTCCCGAATTTAACCCCCATCAATTTTTAAAAGAGGGGTGTTATAAGTTTAACGTTGATGTCTGTGTGTGTGTATGTGTGTATGTGTGTGTGTATGTGTGTGTGTGTGTGTGTGTGTGTCTGTATGTGGCATCGCAGTTTTCAAACGGATGGATCCATTTTAGCTATGTTTGGTAAATATCGGTCCAGAAGTGTAAGAGTATCAACTATTTTCCAAAATTATGTAAGGCTTCGTATGATCACTCGATTAAGTGCTTGTGTTAGGGGTTTTAAAATTTTTTATTTTAGCTTGTAATGTATGTAATAAGTCCAATAATAGTCTCCTAAGACAATTTTCAAACTAATCCATTCCACTATTTAATACATATTTTACCAAGAAAAGTTTAGTAAGTATGTACATATTTCTAATTATATTAGAATATATGCAGGTAGTGCTTACCTACGTTAGTTGTACACTTAGATTAAGACTTGTTATTTGTTCTATTTTGTATGAAGGTTTTAGTGTAATTACAACTGGTAAACTAATAAATAAATAAAAGCAAATATATCAAATCAACTTACCCAGCCTTTAGAACTCGACTGAATTTCAAAATGACTGTAAATATATCATTTAGCAACTTCATGACGGGCGTTGATCTATTGTTCAGTAAACATCTGAACAATACCTTCTTTATATAAACGACATGACACTCGTAGAGATCGTCCAACGTTCTAGCTTTCTTCAAATCGTTCTCAAATTCAATCCACGATGTGAGAATGCAAGTAGTGACTATGTAATTGTCAAGGGCTCGGATCATGGAAGCCATTATGTGACGGTATATTTGTACAGAAATGTACTGCGGTGATTTGACAAGCCTCCGAGAGTGTTGTTTTGATAATTTTACTGATAACTTCAAAGCCTGGAATAAAATAAACAGTGAAATTTTACTCATTTACTAACTGCGCCCTGCGGTTTTAATTCAAACATTGTTCACTAATCATTGGATTTAATTTTGTTTTCTGAGAACCTTATTTTTCACCTGAAGTAAAAGTAGTCTAAATTACTGTCTTTTGACAGTTCGGTCCAGCCGATCCAGAGATTAGCCGGAACAAAAATACAGACAGACTAAAATTTTAAAAATTCATCTTTTGGTGTAATTACTGTATATACTTCTACATTATTTAGTGAAAAGCTGTTAAATTGAAATTTAAAACAGACACTGTTACAAAAACAGAGATGTGTATGATGGTTATATTTTAAAAACAAATTCTTTTGACTATTAGCTAACCGTCTTAATACTTACTTCAAAATCTTCACCCAAAACCCAGAATATCCTTCTCATCTTGACCAAGAACTGAAAAACCTTGGCATATCGTAATAATGCTTCTTGCGACAATATTATATTGAGTGGCCAACTGACGGCATAAGTAAGTGATAGGCACTGTAACACGTCAGGAGAGCTATGTTGGAAACTCAGAGGGGATTCTGTTATAGTAAATGATAGATTCTCTGAGAATTTGTGAACATCTGCAACATCAAAGAAACAATTAAAGACTCAATTCAGGGTAACACCACACTCCGCTCGCCTGTACATCGTATATAGAGTAAAATATCTATGTACTTCCTCAAGAATCAAAGTAATTCCATTCGAAATTTCATCTACATCGGTTCACCGGTTATTGATTTAAGTCTCCCTTTTTTTTTTTTTTATGTTTAAGCTGCCAAAATGACTCTGCCCTGCCTGATGGAAAGCATGAGCAGAATCCAAGAGTGGTGGTCACCATCCTCAATGCGAAAAAGAACAATGCAGCATGGTGACCCACACTATGGCGGCCTGGGGGGAAGGGGGATGGTGAGGGGGATAGGGGTTATGGGCCTCCGGTATCCTCACTCACTCGATGAAACACAGCGTAAGCGCTGTTTCACACCGGTTTTCTGTGTTTTTTTTTTCTTATATACTATTAAGAGACCTAAATCTTTCTGTATTATTATATATGATTTATGATATAAAAACTAAATCTATCCAATGTCCTTTCTCGGAACTCACACTATATATGTACCAAATTTTATCTAAATCGGTTCCGCGGTTTAAGCGTGATGAGGTAATAAACAAACAGACACTGTCGTAAGTATAATATGGTATAAATTTTAAACTAGAATCCTACTATGAATAATCGACTGTACGTATACTGGCATTTAATTTATGAACTTACGTGAAATAGACGATCCCAATGCTTTATCCAAAATATTATGTAATGTTGCAAAATTTAACAACTCCTGAGGATTCAACGTCTTCACCAACTTCGAAAACAAATTATCACAAATGCTTCTAGAAAATTCTCCATCCATTAGAAAGAAATAATCTTTAAGGCTTCTCAAATGTTCATACATGTCAAGATTAACAAGGAAGTAAGTCAGAATCGAGTTATTGACCACTTCTAGTTGATATGTTAAGGGCAACATCACAGAACTCTGCAGGCAAGCTGTAAGTGTGGCAATGTTATCGCAGGTTATTTTCTTTTCGTCATCTTCTTCAGATACATACTGCGACGCAAATATATTTTCGTATGGTCGCTTCTGCACTTCCTCCATAATAATAGATGGGTTTGTATAGCAAGATGTTGCCATATCTGTCTTCATTTTATTTGTAAAGTGATCTTTGGAATAGTTTTTTAAATCCTTAATACCAAAGGGATCGAAGTCTTTGAGAGTGTAAGAGCCATCTAATAAATTGAAAAATGAGTACTTTGTATTATTTGGGGCTTCATTTTGTAAAGTTTTGGATGGTGAACAATCCGGAGTATCACCAGTGTGAGTTGTGTTGGTCAATTCTGATTCGATATTTTCGTCATCAACGATTATTGGGAAATTAAAGCCATCAGTTGTAAGAAACTCTCTTGTTTTAGCTGATTCCAAGTCTTTACTGGCTTCGCTTCTCGGTGTAAATATGTCCGCGGTCAAAGCTTCTTCAAATGGGACCTCCGCTGTTGTTGGCGTTTCAAGATCAAGCTGCAAAGATTTGGTAATCGTATTTTAAAGTAGGCCAAATATGATTAAAAAAATAAGTAAATTTTAATGCTTACCCGTGGAAAAATGTATCCAGGAGTGATAGAACCTGCATTAGGCGTAATTGCAGGGCTACCTTCACGTGCAGATCCTTCACTGTAAGGCTTTAAATTCAACGTTAATCCCAACCGTTTCGCACTTTCACTTCTAGAACTACCTTGAAACGACTTCATCTCATGATCTGAACTCATAATCTTTTTCTTATTTCGTACTGCTTCTTCTTGTGCATTATTCAAAGGCTCTCGAATAATAATATTTTCTGGTGGAAGGTTGTATTCAACTCCCAAGACTTTCATCTTGTTCAGCAATGCTTCTTTTTGAGCATCTGTCCTTGGTTCTTGAAATACAAGTTTTGGCTCTGATTTAATAACATCGATGTCTGTGCCAAGCACCTTACGCCTATTCCGTTTGGCTTCCATAAACGGTAAATTTTGATCCTGGAAATTATTTTCTTCATCAACCGCCGCAAAGTGTACTAACGATGGACCCTTTACGGGATTGTTTTCAGAATCAATTTGGTTGAATTCATGAGCCATTACTTTTTGTTTATTTAGTAGCGCATCTTGTTTGTTTCTTTGAAACTGCAAATTATCATTGATTTCGTTTAGTTTGCTGCCTATATCACTTGACGATTGGGTGTGTTGAATAAAACCTTCACTTTTTGTTGAGACAATATTCCCTTGCTCATCAACTTCTCTGTTATTATCGCAATAGCCGTCTTGATATTTAGAGACACCGAAAAAACTCTTAGCTACATTACATATGGCGCTGATGACAGTTGAAGAAGTTTGACCGATAGAACTTGTTCGACTATTACTATCTTCAACATCCTCCATTATAATCGATTGTACTGATTCGGAAATTTTGTTGCCAGCACCTACGTTAAAATTAATTTCATCGTCTTTATCTTCGGTCTCGTCTTCAGTCTTATTGTAATCGATGCTTTGGATAGACATTGCCATAACCTCTTCGTTTCTCTGATGTTCGAGTTCTAATTTTTCCCTTTTTAGATTTCGTTCTTCGGTTGATAGCAGTTGCATTCGACTTTGATCTAGCTGCAGACGTTTGATTTTCCATTCCGTGTGCATTTTACTCTTTTCCACTTCCATGTTCAATTTTGAATAGTATTCCATTATTTTGTTCCTAAAATATAAAAAAAAAACATTCATAAATAATTAAAACATCTTTCGCTGAGTAAAAATTCAGTGCCTCATTTCGTAATCTCTGTAAAAAAAATTGGAGCTTTATCTCTACAAGTTTACCAAGGAAAGTTTTTCTTTTTGTGTAATAGGAGGCAAACGAGCAGACGTGTCGCCTGATGTAAGTTAAAACAGTGTGTAACAAAGATTTAATACATATTTTCTGAGCTATTTTTTTTCACAGTAAAGTAACAAAGCACAAGAGCCACAGAAGATATGCTTAAAATAACATTAATAACGTGCCTTTCATCATTTCTTAGTTTTGAGTCGACTTCTTCGGCTGCCTTTTCAGCAGCATGTTCCAATTCGTACCGCATCCGTTCACGTTGTTTAGCTTTGCATTTCGCAGCTTTCGCCTCTGCCATAGCAGCTTCCAGTACACGCAAGGAATGTTGTTTCTCCGCTATTATTAATTGCGCTAATCTTTTACGTTCCGCTAAAAATAATGAGTAAAAAATTGTGTATAACGTTTATTTTTTATTATTTACAAGTATTAACACTATTCTAGTTCATAACACAGGTTCATTATATTCATTTCAAATTTTTATTTTATAATTACAGTCAGTACGCGAGAGATTTACTAACTAGTAGTACCAACTACTAAATCCTAAGTTTTATAATTCAAAGGAGGTTAATATTGGTATTTTCAGTTTCAAGCCCGGAAATGTCCTTAGGCAAAACAGAGGATAATGATGGTCCGTAGTATGTTTTGGCTTTGGGATGCTAATAACAAATCAATAAATATTTTTATTGACTTGTAATTAGCATTCCAAAGTAAAAGTAGGATACCTAACAATTTTACTAAATCGGAATACATTGCTATGACTTTAGAAATGTATTCCGAGTTAGTAAAATTGAAATTGAAACTTGCGGAAACTGCTTTTAAATTAAAATAACATCACTGGACTCGTGAATTTAAAAGTAAAGTCGTTAGCAAGAATGTAATATAAAAATTATTATGATTAAATATAACATACCGATAATTTTCTCCATAGTCTCAGCTTGTTTCAGTGACGCCATTTCCGTGAACGCTTTCCTCTCGGCTTCCCTCTTCAAGAGTATTTGATCAAAGGTAACTAATTCGCCGCTAACGAACAGACATCTCGTTCGGTAAACGTCCAGCACTTGCTGCTGCTGCTCGAGGTCTTCGAAACTTACGCAACATTTTACTGAAGGATGATCTGATGATATAAGGAGTACCAGAGGATCCTGCAAAAGGATGCCAGAGTTAAGTACATAAATTATGTATCAAAGAAAACGGTGGTGGTCTACGTTACTTTTCTTAATCCAAAAAAATAATTATGTTAACTAATATCCTACACACTACTACATGCTACAGCGCTATCTACCGAAGACACGGCGAACTACGTATTAACTAATCCTAATTATATTTACAACTGCCCAACATATCGCGTTAGGCCATGGCCTGCTAGCCATGATCACCTCGCATGGAGGTAGGAGGATCCTCCTTTTGTGTTTGAGGGATATGACACTCCAGAAGCCTTTTATAAATAAATGTTTAACTATAAAAGCCTTATTGTCTAATATCCTCATATAAGTTCTTTTCCTTTTGGGGAACAGAACCCTAAAAACAACAAATTATTGCAATAAGTATTGCTTGTTTTAAATAAAGCCTACTTACATTAGGATTACAAAGTTTCAGCAGCCTTAAAGACTTCCCACAGAGTAATATAAACTTAGCAACTGACTTTAAAAATTCAGGTACAGCCACAGCTTGTGTGATGTGAAACCCTTTATCCCAATACCTCTTGGAACGACAGTTCACATACTGGCTATCTTTTCGAATGAAAAATTCATTATACCTGTCCTCCAATTCACCTTCAAATATATATCTCTCTATAAACCTAAAACAAAAGTATCACATTACATATCTACTGTTTTGATGGTGCAGTGGTAGCATATGCGACTGGTATGCTAAGGTCTGGCGTTCAGTTCCGGGTTCTAGATTCAGTCTAAATGTTGGTATGATCTGCACTGTACGTTTGTTGTACCTACGAACCAGCAGTGCTTGAGTCGCGTACAACTAAACTAAAAACCCTTCAGTTTAATAATATTAGTATATAGATATCTTGTTAACTTGAATATTAGATGAGAAGAAAAGAAAAAAAGAAGAAAGAGCTCTTCTCTTTCTTCTTTTTTTCTTCTATTCAAACTATTAAATAAAACATAGATTTCATGATCATTATTTTAAATAAGTTACAATAATTTAATAAGTACAATAATTAAAATACTGTCACGAAGATCGAACGTTTCAAAAACAGACTCCGAAGAAGGGCTTAGGCGTGAAAGTTCAAGTTTTTACCGTGGGAGAGCCACGCTTCGGCATGAATGGGCCGGCTCGACCGGAGTGATACCACGGCCTCACAGAAAACCGGTGTGAAACAGCGCTTACGCTGTGTTTCATCGAGTGAGTGAGGATACCGGAGGCCTATACCCCAATCCAACGCCCCCTATCCCCCTCACCATCCCCTTTCCCCCCAGGCCGCCACAGTGTGGGTCACCATGCTGCATTGTTCTTTTTCGCATTGAGGATGGTGACCACCACTCTTGGATTCTGCTCATGCTTTCCATCAGGCAGGGCAGAGTCATTTTGGCAGCTTAAATATAAAAAAAAAAAAAAAGTTGGTTTCTTAAGGCACAGAATAATGAACCATACGCCGATAGACATAAGATCGAATGGAATTGATTGTCGCGCGTTTGGCTCGTTTACATTTCCCGGAAACGTCTTAGTCATCGTGGGAATCGACTAGAACGTTCCAGTACCTGTCACGTCGAATATAAAAAGGCGCTTCGTCGACAAAAGATCAGTTCAATTTCAGCTACCAATGGTAGCTCAAGCTGAACTTGTCGCACTCGATAAATATCTGAGTGATGTTAGTGATTAACCTGGCGACCTCGGCGATTATTACACTGAGTTATTTTGTGGTTTTCAAAGTGTTTTTAATAAAGTCTCTTTTATGTGTCAGAAGGCTTATTTCTGGAATTCGTCGAACCTCGTAGAAATACTTACTTGAAGTAAACTTTGCAAACAGTATACAAGGAGTTGTACACAGTGAATGTGGTTTTTTTGTGAGTGATAGCTGAGGTCTCGTTGAACAAATAGGACATGAGTTCGGCTCCGTGTGGAATTGTAGTTCTGGCATCTGCAAAGACATAATTTTCACTTTCCTTTCCTAATATTTAAATATATTATAACACTTATTTTTGTCGTCGGTATTATATCGCTATAGAGTAGTATTTCCTTTCTCAAGAATCAAAGTTTTATCAATCAAAGAAATTGGTGCAGCGGTTTAGCCGTGAAAGCTTTACAGACAGATTTACTTTCGAATTTATGATATTAGTATGGATTTAACAACGCTTATTTATTGCAGTACCATGAAAAAAAATCTAAAATCATACTACACTCATTGCAATCTAAATTATTTCAACTATGATTTTAAAAAAATATAATAACAAAACACTGGTGCATGGAATTACCTGTGTTTATAACTTTATAGATAGATGCAACCGTTTCAATCTCATATTTAAGTGGTTCCATGTGGTAGAGTATTTGCAATAGTGTTGGCATGCAATTTAAACCTTCATTGGCTGCTTTGAAACAATTTTCGTATATCTCAGTAGCTGCAAGGCGGAATTCAAGTAAATATCTTCGAACCACTTCTCTTGCTGCCTATAAATAAATAAAAAATAACTTTACATAAATACTATAGCTGGGTAGGTACTAATTCGATCATGTAAATAGCTAACTCAAAGTTCTTAGGAATTCGACATACTCCGCTTAAAGAATAATACACCATAAGATATAAACATTTGCATTCTATGATAAGTACATTATGTTTTTGAACGGAAATTAAGGCGATTATGTAATAAATAATGGGTAAGTTTCAATCGTTTCATGTGTCCTCGTTCTTTATATATTCAGGTCTGAAAACTGGTCGAAACATTCTATGTGCTTTCATAAAAATGTTATTCTAAAATACGTATAAATGCTCCCACACAAAGATCATTTGGAAAAGAAAATTTAAATCGCGTTTTCCCCCTTATACCACTAAAAGCTACCTACATGCTAATAGTAACATGAAGTATGGTTTAATTAACATATCAATATTGATATGGTTGCTTCACATTAGAATGTTTTATTTGTTGATTGTGCTTTTTGATTATTGCCGTGCATTTTAATCATACACGAAATGAATTAGGTTACATTAACTTTTTTGAGGAGATTTGTTCGGCCTTTTTAATTGAGAAGAAAGGAGGAAACAATCATCAAAGAATCGTCGTCTCTTTTAAAGTCCAGACGAATTTGAACAGGACAAAATCTGAAAGGAATAGATTACCTCATATACCAATCCATTACTATGAAAATGTTCCTCCAGTGTTTCACTAAAGGCAAACTTGTATAGACGTTTGTAGTATGTTCCTACAAGCAACAATTCAGATACGTATCTCTTGATATGCTCTTGTGATATTCCCTCAAGCACCAGATTCTCCTTCATATAAAAACAATTTGATTCTTGGCTGAATGGAAAAGATTTTGTTTCCACGCCAACTGAAACCGAAATAGTTTTCGTTACTATTTAAATTAAGTAACCAAGGTTTATTTTTAAGGTTCCTTAATAAAAAGAAACTTATGTATTATTCACGCGAATATATTTTTTGTATGTATATTATTATTATTATAAAATATTTAATTATAATGTTCATGTATTAGCATTTATATCTATATATGTAATGCTGTATAATGTATATTTTGAAATAGTTAAGTACGAAACAACCTATGCGCGCCTACCTCACAAGATTTCAACACCAGCCTTTTTTTGTTCGGTGATTCCCTCGGATACCACCGAGTGGTGGTTATGTCGAACTCGAACCGACTAAAAACCGCACACCGTCTCGGGTACTAGAAGTCGGGGAACCAGGTGTACCCTCGGAAAGAATTCCCTAGAACCCCGACGTACCTCGGGCCATCCTCTGTTTGTAGGTGGCCCTCTGGACCACCCACTGTTTGCAGGTGGCCACTCCTGTGTAGGAATTACTTGCAATTACTCGCAAGAATAACTTGCTCGTAGAAAGAGACGGCAGAATTCCACGCGCCCTCGCACCGCAACATTGCCGCAATCGTGTTCCCGACCGAGAGAACCCCCACCTCGATGGCCGCCACGCCTTGGCTCGTCCCACCCCGGACATTCTGCCAGCGTGTAGAATGCCGTGTCCACGGTCTGGCGATAGCAGTGGTGACACTCAGGCGTTGGCTCCTTGCGGATCAGACACAGGTGCTCTCCGAAGCACCCTTTCCCCGTGATCACCTGTGTCAGCCGGTATGAGAGGCTCCCGTGAGGCCTCTTGAACCAATCCTCCATAACGAGTCTTACCGCCGCCTTTTACACCACCCTAAGGGTAACTGGTAGAGAATGTCCTGGGTGTTAAGTCCGACGATGTTCAAAGTGCATAAAGTTATAAATAAATAAATATATTTTTGATAAAACAAAATCTTTCAAAAAAAAAAAAATGGGTGTCGTTCCCCTATTGCCATACCTTAGAGTAAGGTAAGCATCAAAATTAAAAGTACTAATTTTGATCGTCTGCCTCTACCATCAAATCAAAATGAAGCAAATTATTCAATATATGTAAGCCTTTGTTAGTTTATGAGTAATATATGACAATAGGTGCTTTGTTATGTTTCGTACGAATGTGCAATTGGGCAGATTTAAGTTTAATCTAACCATTGGTTTAACTTATATGATTACTTGAATAAATTGTCATCTTACAGAAATCTGTCCATGTGTATTTTTTTTACTTACTTGTTAAATACATGATATGTCTAATAAACTGTTTCTCAGAAATAATATCTAGTTCATTAAGCCTGTCGCTGTATGTTTCTCGCCACAAAAACACTTCTCTGGAAGAAGAGGCTATTAATTGTCTCTCTTCGATTGGTGGTAATTTAGCTGAAAATTTAGAAAATAATATAGCTCTATTTTTCTACTAGTCTAATCATTTTTTTATTACTGAATTTATTATCTGTACGCCATATTTGTAATTATACAGATGTAAGTTTGAAACAACATTATTTTCCGTTACTAGTGCTATTTTTATATTAGAAGTACAAAACCTAGCTGATATTTGAACCTGTAACCTCTTTTTTAAACTTGTTTTTTTTTTAAATGAGACACTAGCTTTAAACATTTATAGCAATAGTCCTTATCTAATAATACCCATAAATTAAAAACAGGTTATCCAACACGAATACATGTTTTCAATTAAAACTAATTTTATAAACGCCTATGTCTAGCAGTGGACTATTAAAATCCGGTGATGAATAACAGTCATAATAATAATAAAAATTAGGAGAGTTGATAGGAGAGTCCGTACACTGCTGACTNTCTTTCTTAATAACAGTCATAGTTATTTTTAATTATAGTGTTTGTACAAGCATATAGGGGTTTTAATTTTTCAGCAATTTTAAATAGGATTTTTTTATTTGTACACCTGATATATTCAGTCCCTAACTTACAAATGTAAAGAAATTTATTGAAAAGTTATTCACAGTAATAAAATACTTACAAACGACTTCCCATATATCTTCTGGAATGTCTTTATCAATTTGAGTAGCTAATTCCCAAATATCCACTGATTTGTCATCATTAGTAGAAAATTCTTCTTTAATAACAGATTTTACGTTTGTAAGAGGTAAAGATATCTGTAAATTAAAACAAGGATTATAAGTCATTACACAAGTTTATCTGTATCTGTTTTTCTTGTTTTGCCACATTAAAAAAGGAAAACTATTTCACCCAGTTGTTCTTGTAGTTTATGGCTTCAACTTAACAATCATACTCTTCACTCACTATTTAACAGTAAGCACTATAGTCATAGGAGCTATGAAACAGTCACCCTCAGAAGCGGCCCTAAGGATGGCAGTGTAATGTTAAATTGACTGCCTTCCAAAGTCCTATTCAATACAAATACAATAAAACTGATGGAAAGATACCAGTGCCAGCACTTACCTTAACATTAACATCAGGAGACAATGTAGCAGGGATTTGTAAATCTCTTGGTGCTGTTAATCTTGGATAGTTGTACATGCTATCTTGTGAATATGGCGACACATGTGTTGATGTCATAGATGGTAGCGACATAGGACTAAGAAAAGTCTTCAATTTAGTTCGTCCTTGCGTCGTAGTTGAAAGATCTATTTAAGAAAACATATAATTCATAAGATGATATTTAAAAATATCCAGTATCGGTCAATGTTATACAATTATAAGTTGCACAGGGTAGTTATTCTAGTTTTATATTTATATGCATTAATTGTTACATTAATATTGTACACAAACTTTGAAACTTTTGTTGAAAATAAATCAGAACCATTGCTTTTAGTTAAATAATGTTACTTACAAGATTGTGAATCAAAACTATCTACAGTGTATTCAAAATTAGATTGAGATTTCTGATAATCCAATGCTGATTCTTGATGCTTCAAGGAGAATGGCAGCTCAAATACATGAGAAGGATAGTAAGAGTAGGGCTGTGGAGAGCCAAATGGCTCTCTTTTTGGTTTCGGTAACATCTCATCAAAAAGACCAAATGTGAAGGGATTCTGAAAAATATAATATTCATAAGTTATTCCATTCAGCAAACTATTCAGTGCAGAATCTTTATAACTTCAATTAAGATTTCTTTAATGCAATTACTAGAAATACTATTTAAGTTTTTAAATAAATTACACAGAAAATTCATCATGTTTAGAAAAGATTATAGAGATTTTCCATAAGAATTTAAAGTAATAGTGTTACATTATTAGATCAATAAAATATTTCCTAGCAACAGTAAAATACCTGAAACATTTCTGGTGATAGATCTTCTTTGATGGTGTTCTTCAATCCAATCAGACACCGGATAACATTATACACATTTTCTTTATTATCACCATAATCTGTTTGTCGAAGAGTACTAATTATTTTCTTCAGCTCTACACATCTCTTGTATTCAGCGATATTTCTAACATTTTGTTGATAAACAAGATAGTATGACAACAGATCAATAATAGGCTCTCCTTTACTGATACTGTAGGCCGAAGGTGATTTTTTTAATATAATCTCGTAAGCATTTGACCGCATTTTAGCTGAAAGCCGCCTTTGTGATATATGGTTTTGATTGCTGTATTTAGTTGCAGTTCGGGCACATAACTCACTAAGAAGCTGAAACACTCCAACATCTTCGAGATTGGTATTTGTATAATTGTGTGGCATGGTTCATGAATCCTATAAAAATCTCAACTATACTACTATTTACCTAAAATAAGTAAAAACAGTCAAAACCCTGCTACAATCCCCAAATTAACCATCATAAACTTTGGCACAGAATTTAGTAAATATTTTGACAAGCCGTAAACTTTGCTCTTAGCTGTGAAATGGTTGTCAAAGTTGTTAAAATTAAACTCAATGTGACCATTCCAGATAAATTCTACCACGAATTCTGATATATCATGGGAAAATTGGTATCCTGATTGAAGTACTTTGCTAGGCCGCTTCTACTCTCTAAAGAAAACAAGAAGGAAATAATAAAACACTAGCTAAACTCCTCGGGACTAAGGTACCTAGTCAAAAAAAGTTACGCCTTAAACCATCAGTTATTTGCCAGTGAAAGTCCCATCAAAACTTAAAATCGGTCTAGCCATTCCAGATAGTTGCCGGAACATACAGACAGACACAGACAAAAAAAATCTAAATTTAGCATTTAGTAAAAAGCTGTTAATTTGAAACAGACACAAATCTATTTATTTATATAATTTCTCTACATGAAATGAATGTCATATTCTACCTAGCACAGACTGAAATGTAAGGAGCAAAAATTCTTTGACACAGTGCCTGTATATGAACTGAGAGAGAGAAATACAATAATTTAATAGTATTCCGAATAATGGTAGTGTCTTGTTTTTAGGGCTCAGTACTTAAAAAGGAAAATACGGAACCCTTACATTATTTAGAGCGTCTGTCTGTATGTCAAGACCCTTTTTCTTAGGAACGCGTGGAGGTTTCAAGCTGAAATTTAAATATCAAATACTCAAGTCTACGTCCCTTAGAGCTGTGAAAAATCAAACTTCTAAGCCAACGCGATTAAAAGATACAGCTATTTAAAAGATGGATCTGGATGCAAGAATTGGAAAGTTGATCTTAGTGGTGTTTAATTGGAAAAGCATCCAGCTACGGACTGGGATAAACTGATGATGATGGGATGGGATAGGCCAGATGATGAAATGGATTATCCTGCCTTATTGTACGCTAGTAAAGCTATGTTATATTATACTAAACAAACAAAACTGACTTCAAGAACTAGATCAAATTGAAATGGCATCAAAGCGGATGCACCAGCTTACAAATTAAAACAGAATCATTCAAAACTGTTCACCCAGTCGAAAGTTATGAGGTAATGAAAGAACACAGTGGAACTGATAACCTCCACTTTTTTTGAAGACTGTTAAATATTTGGACATTTGAATCACAAAGCCATCTGGCCTCTAGATTGAATTATAAGAATTATTATTTTCCTTTTTTTTGTAAATATTTACATTCATCACATAGACAGAAAACTCCTTTTGTAGATCACAAAATCAGACAGCAGTTCTAACCTGTGAATCGAAGCGGACACCCTGCAGTTGTATAAACTACCACTCCACCGGAGCAGCCAAATGTTTAATTATGTTAACCGAAATGAAAGTTTTAGGTCTAATTTTCTTAATTATAAATAACATAAAACAAAGACTATCCACCTCAACATCACAAAAATTATATCTTTTTAATATAATACTGTAGACGTCCTGAACTTTTATTACTTTTCATAGGTCACATGAGTTAATGTCAGTAGGTTACTATATTTTTTTAAATAAAAAAATGCATATCTCTTTTCTTTAAAGTGACAAATTTAAATAGGCTATGGGCAGGTAAATAAACACAAATGAACTTCACGATCATAGTGTAACTAAAGTGTATATTACTACTTTCTTACATATTATAATTGTGTAATTATAATTAATAATTTATTATTTCCACATTAAGATTCAACTGTCACTAAGTTTTTCAGTTACTTGTTCAGCTTTATTATTCTGTTCCTGGATAGTTTTTGAATCTTTGCCAATTTTTTTTGCCATTTCTGCATACTTAGATTGTCGATATTCATTTTTGGCTGCATCAAGTAATACATTTTGAATTAGATACTTGTTATTAGCTAATTTATTTGTAAGGTTAGGAAACGGATTTCCTCTCAGCTCTAGCACAGCCTTATCTAATACTCGAGCATATTGTGGCTTTGGTGCTTTGTACATTTTTGTATACGACAAATTACTATTTTCATATCGTGGTACTAAAACTTTAAAAAGTTTGTGTACAAGTTGCTTTTCGAGAAGCCAGAAGTCAGCTGTATCCATTGTTGGTTTGTGACAGTCTCCATGACGTATTGCTTCTGATATTAACTGAAACATAAAACAAACTTGGGATATAGCAGTATTTGGTTAAAAGATTTGCAAAATATGGAACTTTGTTATTCTCAGATCTTACCCTTTCAGCATACTGCCGAGCTTCATCTGCTCGATTAGCATTAAGCTCGATTCTTTCATATTTAATCAATCCAGTTACAGTTTTACGTAATTTATCAAGTCTCCCTTCAGGACCTTTCGAATTCCGTAGATTGCGATGTCTTGGTGGCACTTGTATGCGAAGTTTTGAAACTAACTTCGAAACTTCAGCTTGATTCATAGTTACGTAAATGCAATCCTTCTGTTTTAGTAAAGATTTTAAATATAATAAACTTTTTACGAATAACCAAACTGCTCTAAATAGGTTATTATTGTGTTTAACAATTTGACATAAAAGGACATCGACATGACAGGACAGTAGAGATGCCCAGTCCAAAGAATATTATTGGACGAGTGTAGTAGGTATTTTTATTGAGTTGCAAAATTAAAATAATTGGAATTAGACTTGCATGCGAGTCTAGAATTCTGTGGTGTGTAAAATGTATGTGAAGATTTCTCCCCACAAAAAATGTCAGACCGTTTCGTATCGGAAAAAAACGTTGTTTTCATAGCTACTTTTTCCCCTCTGTTTGGTGGCCCGTGTTGCTCTGTGAATTCAAGTTATTTTAAATTGGAATGTGTATGTGAATGAAGCAGCAAAGTGTTATATTTTATGGTTTCCTATAGCTATATTTTTAATATTTTATTTATTTATCTTTATCTTATACACTTAACAGAAAGAAAAAAATGATATAAATTGAGATAAATCTTAAAATTAGGAATCTTTAATTTGAAAAATAGTATCATGATCTCTTATTTGATCTTCGTATATAAAAAAAAATACTAAGAGAGAGAGTGAGAAGTTCTTAGATTATAGAGTATATAAGTAGGAATATCAATTAAATATTAATTTTATATTTATAGAAGTATAAAAATGAATAGTTATAACACGTCTAACAAAACATATACTTAAATATTTTATTTACAGGTTGTGTTATCATGACAGCAGTTCTTTCAATAACAAAGTTCTTATCAAAGATTAAAATAATAAAATAGAATGTCTACTGTGTGATAACGTAAGTAGTGTAATTTAGATTGTTACGAGGTGACGTTGTAACTTAAAACACAATCTTTTCTTTCATGCTATTTCCTTGTAATTTGTCAATAATTTGTTTAGTCAAAAATAAAGAACAAGTATGTCAAAAATTGTTGTTATTGGATCATGCGGTGTAGATTTCACCACGTACGTATATTGTTTTATAATTTAACATAAAAATTTTTAAAGTAAGACATTGCTAATAGAATTTCGACTGTTGGTAGTCATTACTTTAATCAAAAGAAAGTTTTACATGTATTTTTTATTTCTGAATTGATTTAGATATGCACCAAGATTACCTTTACCTGGAGAAACCCTTATTGGAACTAAATTTACAACTAGTTATGGTGGGAAAGGTGCCAACCAGTGTGTTGCTGCTGCAAAATTGGGTGGAGAAACCTCCATGATTTGTAGAGTATGTCCTTCAACTACTTATTGAAACTGTAACATATAATCGATTTCTTCTTTCTTTTTTATTGATATTAACTTGAACAACTGTTAAAGATTGTTGATGATATTGTAAATAATTACTTTTTAAAGATTAAATTATTTTCAGCTGGGTAATGACGAATGGGGTAAAAAGTATAAAAAAAACTTAGTTACCTATGGAATAGATGATAAGTATGTTAACATTACGCCCAACGTGACAACGGGTATTGCTCAAATATCAGTAGCAGAAAGTGGTGAAAATCAGATTGTTATAGTCCCAGGTGCTAACAATTATCTCACAATACAAGATGTTAAAAATTCAGCAGATATTATTAAAAATGCTGAAGTTATTATTGGCCAATTAGAGACACCATTTGAGAGTACATTGGAAGCTTTTAAATTGTGCAACGGTGTAAGTTAATGTTGATTTTAATATTTTTTTATTCTTTGCAACTTATACATTTTTAGTTTCTTTTTTCATACAGATAAAATTACTTAATGCTGCCCCAGCCAGAGCCGGAATTGATGAAATATTACCATACTGTACAATACTTTGTGTGAATGAACCCGAAGCTACATTACTCACTAATATTCAAGTTGATGTAAAGTGAGTAACGGTATCTTAAAATGATTTTTCTTCATACTTGAAAGAAGTGTCACTTTCCTAGCCCTTATTATCTGTAAGGTTTTTTGTAGAAGGCTACTAGTTCAACTGGTTTTACCTGAATCATCATTAATCTATCACAGTCCACTGCTGGACACAGGCCTCTCCAAGGTCTCTTGAATATCAGTTTAGTTAGATGTCTAGCAGTGGACTGCAATGGGCTGATGATGATGATGATGTTAGTTTACATGAATATAATTTTTTCATCCGCAACCCTGAGCGAGAACTGAATATGACAGTTAAACTAATTGCCAGTATGTTTGAGGACACTGAATTCTCGATAACAACTCCCATAGATGCTTTTGACTTACTTCCTGATTCTGATCTATTATAAGAAATTTCTTGTAAGAAAAACCAACAACATTTGTGACTCTTGATCGCTAGTAGCATTTGCTAATTGACCAGACCAACAAGGCAGTCAACAGATCTGAAATAATGAACTGGAATTTTTAGAAATGCTGTTCATGCTTTAAAAAAGTTGCTTGAGACTGGATGTGAAACAGTGATTATCACTTTGGGACCTGAGGGAGCAGTTTATCTGTCCAAACAAGATCAACAACCAATACATGTTTTGTGTGATAAAGTTGTGGCTGTAGACACTACAGTAAGTGTACCCTTAGTACTCAAAGCTAACACTTTCAAGGTGTAGAATTAATAATCCATACTTTAATATTATAATTTCGAAGGTTTATGTGTGTCTGTTACATTTTCATGGCTATAATGATTGATTTTAATGAAATTTAACACTTGATTCTTGATGAAGGATGATTCTTGTACAAGAGCTGCTGAAGAGTTACTTACACCCATCTTATATCCAGATAAAACCCTATTTTTTATTGTATTAATTAATAGAAACATCACTTTCATTCTATTGATAACCAACTAAATTTAGTCCCAATTGTTAATTTTCTTATTGTTTTAATATTTATAATGTTTATATAGGGCAATACTCCGAGCTAATAACTAATCTAAATTGATAGCAATAAAAGCAAGTAATCTAATGGTCTATGTTTGCCTGAGAAAAAAATAATCAACAAAAATTATTAAAAAAAATAGTCATGACAGTTTTGCGATGGGCAACCATCGAAAATGTTTTTATTAATTAATAAAATTTCATGACGGGTGTAGGTCGGTCTTCACCAGCTCTTATACCAACATTGATGTCGAACACCGACAAACACGTGGGCAGGGCCTCGGGCAAAAACAAATAATTAATATTTCGGACATGTGACAAACAACGCCGTCACACTTCAAACTAAACAGAGCTTGTACTATGTCAGCTACATTGACCGGTATACTGGTTCTTAATTATGCTTTTTTTGAAAATAGAAACTTAGTCTTGCCATAAATATTGTTGCTAAGAAAAACATTTATTTTATTGTACGTAACATTTATTACTCTTACAGTATGTTAGTTTAATACATTAATATAAAACCAATAAAAATATCTAAAGCTTACTCGAAGTGGTCCATTGGCTGCAATACAGTCCTTTAAACGTTGATGGCGTTGGGTTTCTGGTTAATAAGTCTCTTTCCAGCAACGTTGTGGAAATGTCTAGTGTGTCGAACAGGGTAGCTTACATCATTGTTAAGCTCACTGAGAGATATAGCCTCAAGGTAATGCAAGTGTACACACCGACCTCGGCCCACTCGGACGATGAGATGGAGGATATGTTCGATGACATATCGAGGGCCCTTCATTTCACTACTAAAACCCACTACAATGTTGTTATGGGTGACTTCAACGCCAAACTGAGAGTACAAAATTGTGGCGGATCTGTAGTAGGATCCCATGGATTTGGAAGCAGAAATCATTGGAAACAAATGCTCGTCAACTTCCTCGAACGAAAGGGGCTGTTCTTTAAGCACTCATTCTTCAAAAAGCAGCCCCAAAGAAAGTGGACGTGGCGAAGCCCCGACTCTATGACCAAAAATGAGATCGATTACATCATGACGCACAGAAAGCACATATTCAGAGACGTCTCAGTGATCAATAGGCTTAACACCGGAAGTGATCACCGACTTGTCCGAGGCTCTTTGAATATCGACTTTAAGACTGAACGTGTCCGTTTGATGAAATCCAGGCTCCGACCAACTCTGCTCGCTGAAATCGAAATTTTCGGAAAGGACACTCGGGCTAGTGAAGGAACGACATGAAAACCCACTTGTTACTTCGTCAGAAAAGCGGAGTCTAAACCGAGAGATCAGCAAACTCGTACGACACGACCTCCGATGCTTCGATACTCTTGCGATCGAGCAGAATAGGGGGTCAAAAGTGTTTGCACAGTCTCTCGGATGAAGCCACCTTACGAAGTTGACTACAGCAAGTGGAGAAGTCGTTACCTCCAAGCCGCCCGTCCTTTCAGAGGTGGAACGATTCTATCGCGGCTTGTACGCTTCGCATGCATCTCTACCTGATCCCGAAAATGAGGACTCTAGAGCCACATTAACATGCAACTACGTCGTAGTTCTGCCAGTCAGCACTGACGAAATCGAGATGGCTCTTGGGCAGCTGAAAATTTGAAAAGCCCTCGGAGAGGACGGCGTTACAGAGAGAACTGTTAAAGGCTGTTGGTAAACCCGTACGGAGGGATCTCCAAAAGCTTTTTAACCCTGTTTTATTCGAAGGGAGAACTCATGAGGCGTGGTGTAGAAGTGTGGTCATCTTGTTCTTTAAAAAGGGTAACAAGACCAGGTTGAAGAATTATCGACCCATTTCCCTTCTAAGTCACGTCTATAAGCTGTTCTCAAGAGTCATCACAAACCGTCTTGCGCGGAGACTTGACGAATTCCAACCATCGGAGCAAGCTGGATTTCGGAGCGGATATGGCGGATGTGACATCCACACACTGCGGCAGATTATACAGGAGACAGAAGAGTATAATCAGCTCGTGTGTCTAGCATTCGTGGACTATGAGAAGGCCTTCGACTTTATCGAGATCTGGTCTGTTCTGGAGTCCCTGCAGCGTTGCCAATTGTACTGGCGATACATCCAAGTGCGATATCTCTACGAAGCCGCCACCATGTCCGTCTAAGCACAGAATCAGCAAACAATTGCATAGAGGAGTGATATAAGGGAATGTTATTTGCCCGAAATTGTTCACAAATGCAATGGACGATTTCTTCAAGACGCTACACTGGAAAGGACGTGGCATAAATATCAATGGCGAATACATCTCTGACTTGCGATTTGCGGACGACATCGTCATCATGACAGAGACGCTGCAGGACCTACAGCAGATACTAAACGAACTGGCTGACAAAATGGCTGGCTGATGAACTTGGACAAAACCAATTCAATGAATATGTACGACCGGAACCGGTCGTGGTACACGGTGCCGTTCTCGAAGTTGTTCATAAATATCTATACCTCGGGCAGACTTTGCAGTGAGGTAGAAACAACTTCGAGGACGAGGTGAACAGGAGAATTCAGCTGGGTTGGGCAGAGTTTGGGAAATTTCGTCGGGTCTTTTCATCGTCTAGGCTAGATATCAATAGCTGCACTCTTTCTTTGGGAAAATTCTTCACTGCCAATCGTATGGATTGTTTTAGGGACTCCAAATTATCAGTTTAACGTTTAAAGCAGGCTTCACCCTCTAAAACTGACTAAATCATAATCATATCATAAGATCAAGACTGGAGCCAGTCTCCAGCCTAATGAAGTCTGTAACCTCCGTTTCTAACCAAGATTGTGTGGATCGAGCTTTATGACCCGGCGCCGAGTGTTACTATTCTAGGTTAGGCAAGCAACTTTATCACCACACACCATTTTAATATCACAAAATATTTTACAATATTTTGGCGTGAAAATAAGAAAACACATTAAACAATCGTATAAACATGACAGATTCCAGATTCAAAAGTAACATTTTTGTTTATTTTTAAATGTAACTATATTAATAATGGCCAGACTAAGTAGGTACATATCATACAAAGAAAACGTCCAAACACTGATACAAAATATTTACAGATCATACAAGCATTTCTTTCTGTTCAGGACTCGAACCTGAGACTTCAAGGATATCAGTCGCATACGCTGCCACTGACGTATTTGATTATTTTGTAATTTTATTCTATAATATTTTTGCAGGGTGCAGGCGATGCATTTGTTGGTGCTTTGGCCACATACTTAGTGACACACAAAGATCAACCAATGCATCAAATTATTGGTGCTGCTTGCTATGTCGCTACACAGTCTGTAACCAAAGAAGGAACACAGACAAGTTATCCTGATAAAATAAATGCATTTAATAGATCATATAAATACTTATGTCTGTGAATTATAAATAAAAAAATGTATTTTAAAATATATTTCAAATATGTTTTATTCATGAGTCACGTCTTACAATTTTAACCAAATGGTCTCTTTAAACTTAAAATTATAGCCAAGGCCAAGTTCTGCTCGCTAGGATTTAGGGATCAGAAAAAGTTAAGGACTGGCAAATATTTTTATTAGTTTCACAAAACATTCTATTGAAACGTGATAAAAATCTAAGTAGTAGTATAGTTTTCCTTAATTGAACATTTGTTAACTACGTATAATATAAACAGGCTTATCAGTAGGTATGTTGTTTGGTCACATCTAAAAAGGTTTACTGAAACTTGAGGACTTTGTGCAAGAACCTCGCTACACAATAAGAAGCGTCAATTAATCCATTAATGAAATAAATAAAGAGGAACAAAGAAATTTAATCTTTCTTTATCCTTTCAAGTGTTTGACAGAGTTGATGTAGGCCTCCGTTTGACTCGAACACTAGACAATACAGACGGTAAAATGACAATTTGGCTTGCCAACCTGCTCTGCTCCAACTGATAGTCGTGTTATACTTTCTTTAAAAAAGACAACTCCTGCACTAGGAATAAATTCTGTATTACGGAGGATTTTAAAAACAAATGGAACTACCCGAGTCCCGCGGTGTTTTGCTGCGGTTATTGTTGTACGTTAACCCCTAATAAACTAATTTTTGTTTTGAGAAAATTGAGCACTGGTCACGGTTTTTTATAGTAAAGCGAGCCCTGTAGATTCACAAAAAACTCCTCCTCCTCCTCCTTCCCTTTATAAAGAAAAAACAAACACGTTATGAATAATGTTTTATTATAAAATGAAAATAAGTTACTAAGGAAAATAATATTATTGAGATGGAACAGTATTATAGGTTTTGAAACGGTTCTTACCACACCGAGCTACTTCACAGGTCAGAGCATTGCATTTTTATTCTCTTCTCTCGGTTTCGTACTGCAAAAAGAAAATATCTGAAAGTCAATAATAGGCAAATCTAAGCAGCACTAAAACTCCTAAAATTGTGGGTAACTTACTTAAAAATCAAGTGAGAAATCAAATAAACGCAGTCAATAACTCTCGAGAACGCTCCTTGGCTGACTTGCTCGACAACTTTTTGTTAGTTAGGTAAAACTACAAGTACCTATACCTATTTAGGTAGGTACCTACTTATATAGTGCAACCTACAAATTATTTATAGTATATAAAGAAACTGATGTTTTTTTTAATGCAGGAACAAACAATGGGAAATTATTTTACACTTATTTAATGCTAAGAAAATGCAATAAATATCAATGCTACCAGAGCATAAACCGTAAAAAACATTCCAAAAATAAGTGTAGTTTACAAAAGTATTGTGTTCATGCACTTACCAGATTTTTTCTTCAAAAACTCTCAAACCTCCCACCAGAACCGGGTTTGATTAACCGGAACAAACATACAAAAATTTTAAACAAGTGAACTCATTTAAAAATTCTTTATTTTGATACCTACCACACTCGATGTACTTAGAAAAAATTTTTTTTGAATATTCTTTTTGGCGCCAAAAAGAAGCGCTTTCTTTTTAATTTGGATGTACCCAGTGTCACTCTCTTGAATAAGTCGAATCTATTGACGCCACTCACATAGAAATACGACAAGCCGTTTAGGCTCTAGGGCGTGCCAAAGAAATATACATACGTACACTCGAAAAACGTAACCCTCCTTTCGCAGTCGGGTAAAAACGTTAATTTGGTATATGTACCGTGTACACATAAATATCCATTTAGTAAAAGTGGTTATTTTAACATTACAAACAAATACTCTAATTTTATTTAAACGAAACAAAAGGCACTGAGACCCAGAACAGTACGCTACTATTAGGCACTTGGTAACTTTCTGAGTCTTTTAGAAAATTAACTGCCTAATAGTGGCGAAAACCAGTTATCAAAACTAATGTCGGGGACAAGATGTGTATGTTATTTTTCATGCCTTGGGGAAGAAGAGAAGAGTTAACAAGTATTTAGAAGTAATACACATTGATTATCTTTATCTTACATATACCTTACAGATTGATCAGTCCTGGCAGACTTGACATTCGACAAGTCGTATGTAATGCGACGGATAGTCTTAGACGGACTTCTTTGTGGAAAATGTTCGAAAACAAAAAGCCCTTGCAAGTGAGTGGCCACTGAACGGGCTAGTATAAACCTGATACAGAATAGGTACTAGAAACCTGTGAACGCTCCGGGAGACTTCTGCACTTTTATAAGGAGCTTTCATTCTTGTGTCTAAAAGCGGAAACCCGAGCTCACAAATAATGCTAAACTGTGTGGGGTCTACAACAAGAAAAAAAAAACCAGCTAATATGAAAGATGTGTAGTTTATCACATTTAATAATGCCTTAAATAAGTGAGGATAGAAACCGGAGCGCCTAGTGTGAGTTTGTTTCACATCAAGTCTGTCATCGCGGTGACTACGCGCATGATAAGATGGTAAAATTGGTAAGAGTTCAATTCAAGCCAATCGCAATCCATAATTGCGATTGGCTTGAATTGAAATCTTACCAATCTTAACGCACGCATGCGACGCCATGTTATGAAATAAACACACTAGAGTCTACTACACTACTTTAGTCCCGAACTGGGCAGTGCCTATAAACATAATGTTCATAAACCTATTTATTAATTAAGTAGGTACCTATTTGTAAATAGACACTATATTATAGATAAATTACACCCTGACATAATATTATTGGTCTTGAATGAGAATAACTTTAGGAACTATCGTCTACCATTAATCCACCCTTTATGCTGGTTAGTCTGAAAAGTTTCTGATATCAACGTGAAGAAAGCAGCACTAGATAATGAAAACAAGCGAATGTAGTTGTGCATATTTTGCATTGCGCTGTTCGCATCATTGCTGGGATTAGTGTGTAGAGTTCAAGGATACTATGTTTTTTTTTGAGATGTTTTAATTTTTAGAAATTCTTCATAAGACTATCATATCATATCGCATTTCCCTCCTCACTGTCTTCACAAACAGCTATTGATACAGATCGGTATTGGTAACTAACCACGGGACATTTACTAGCAACCTTAGGATCCTAAAACATTAGGATGAAATTAATATTGGAGTCCTTTACGAAGCCGCGAATTTGAATGTCGTTTATCCAGGTTGGTTTAAATTATTTTTTCTGCCTATCTACCCTTAATACGGTTTGTTTAAGCAATTCGGTGTTGTTACTTTCCATTTTGTTCAGTTGGCAAGAGCTGGATGCGAAAAGCCGAGGATAGAACTAAGTGGCGTGCAATTTGAGAAGCCTATGTCCAGCAGTGTGCTGCGATAGGTTAATGATGATGATGATATTGTTTGGCGTAAGAACTTCAACTTACCCACTTCTGGCCCATGTATTCCTATCTTTAACAAGTGGTTTAGCTGACTGGCCTTGTCCATCTTCCACAGTGAGTAACTAGTTGAACTACTTAGTTGATGTAAGTGTCTCTAATTTAGTTTGAAGGTTGCTCTACGGTAAAACTGCTGACGCTATCGGCTATGGAGCGGATAACAGCTGGTAGCTAGAGATCTCCTCTGACGATTACACTGAGGGACTGAGGAAGGAGGTGGAGGTAAAAGCAGTCTGCCAGCTTGGGCTTAACCGAGTCCTCCTCCAGTGGGTGGTAGTCGCCGAACTAGCGTCCGACACCTCCCAGGCGCGATCTGTCATTTGGTCAAGTGCTCGAACTAGCACTCGAATCCCGTCCGTCTCCACAATGGAGCGGGTGTAAGACCTCCGGGCACGAGTATAGGCCGCATGATGAGACAACCAGTTTCTCCTTTTCTTATGGAAACTAGATGACAAACGAGCAGACGTATCATCTGATGGTAAACGATTACCGCCGTCCATGGATACCCGCAACACCAGAGGCGTCACAAGTGCGGCGCCAAGGAGGTTGGGGAGGGACATGGTGTTCCAGTTCTACACAAGAAAGCTCTACAGTGCATTGAGCAGACAAACTTACAACATTTCAACTTTTGTCTTAGTAGTTAATTTGAAGAGTTAATCTTAATAAAGTCATTATTAATCAGCACAGGAGCGCTATGTGAATCCAAATGTTTGGCTACAGTATTCTTACATTCTAAGGGGCGCTCTATAGGAACTATCAGGTTAGCTAAGTTCTTGGTTGTTATTTTAAAATAATAAGATAGCAAAACAAGCTTTTTGTCTTTTTAAATAATAATAATAATAGATCTCTTTATTGTACACCAGATTCATTTTAAGGTTAACATAAAATTAGGGAAATACAATTAGCGGCCTTATCGCCCAGAGGCAATCTCTTATAGGCTTCTCTCATTGGATGGAGAGAAAAACATGATTAAGAGAAAGTGTCGGGTAGTGCCTGGTGTAAGACTAGGTAAAACGTTTTTTTAACATAAAAGGTTGTTATATACCGTTGTAGTAATACATGATGTAGATTATATGAAACAAATACCAAGAATAAATTAATTGCAAATTTAAATGTAGTAGTGTGACCCAATTGACCAAAAAGATATAGCTGGTTAAGAGACATTGATGTCTTCCAGATAGTATTCTTTACCAGTCTCTTGAATGCAATTAGATAGATGGAAAACTCTGTATTTGTACAGCGTTTTTAAAATATTAATTGAATACATAAAATGATCAACATATAATATAATGTACAAAGGGCGGCCTTATTGCCAAAAGCACTCTCTTCTAGGCAACCGTAGGATGGATCAAAAAGTATCGGAGGGACTGTAGCAGTTCACGGTGCAATGAATTTTAAAGAAAAATTTGAATTATTATTATCAGTTATTGTATGTGCACGTCTAATAGCGACTGGTAGCGCATTCTACAACCGAAATGCTTGGACACAAAAGGAGTGGTCGAGAAATTTAGCAGAATGACCAGGCATTTTCAGTTTCAAGGTCTCTGACGATCTCAGTAATTTGGGAAGTGAGTCGTGTAAGAAAGTGAATCGTGATTTGAGGTAGCGTGGGGTAAGAGGATTAAAGAGAATGTTATACAAGAGATATAGGACGTGTGCATCACGGCGAAGGCCACTTAAGCTTTTTACGATAATCGGAGATGTGATCATATTTCCGTAATCCGAATATGAATCTTGTACAGAGGTTTTGGAGTCTCTTAAGCTTATTGAATTGGCCGTCAGTAAGATCCAAATAACTGGCTTTATCATAATCAAGGATAGGTAAAAGAAGGAATTGTGTATGAGCAATTTTGGTAGAGGTAGGTAAACAGTTGCGTAGTCTGCCCAAGGACCCTGCAGCGGTAAACATTTTGCGACTTAGCTCATGCAGCTGAGGACCCAGCATAAGGTTCTATCGATATAGATGCACAGGGTCTTTACCTTTTCACTATACGAAATGGATGTGCCGTCACAAAACACTTGAGGCAGTGAAGTCCAATCAATTTTGGATGTCATTCTTGAACTTCCAACGACAATAACCTGGGTCTTGGATGGGTTAATCAGACCGTAGGAAATGCTCCACTTACAAATTTTGTCGTAGTATAGATCTGGTACAGTGATGATGTTGATAAAAAACGGAAAAAAAAATAAGGGGCAGAGCATGCCAGTGTTAGTGCTACACCAACAAAAGACAGTGTTGTCAATGCTGATACATTGCCAGCGACCAAACAGACTACTTATTTGGTCGCCGGCAGTGAAACCAGGCTGTGAAACCAGTCAATTGGCAGACAAATGTTGATTAAGTAAACTTAAGTCTAAAATTTAGGAGAAGAGACATGAACAGATTTGTCTACTCCCAGTGACTTTAAAAATTTCCAGACTTGAGCTGGATCTCCATTTTCAACAGAGTTGTGGATATATCAGCGTTGTGATTTCCTACACACCTTGCTGTATTGATTCCTGATAGACACATATTTTTTCCGATTAGTTTCGGTTGGGTTCTTTTTAAACTTTGTTTGGCTACTACTTTCTCATGGATTAGCACTTTGAAGTCTGCGGTTAACCATGGTGATGGTAGTCGTTAGACTTTCATGAATTGGCGCGTGTTTGTCGTAATAAGATAATATTGTAGAGTTTAAAAAAATTAAATAATCGTCGATGCTATCTGCACTGTAGTAGAGTGATGTCCATTCAGTGTCGCTGGCATCCTTTTTAGGGCATCTATATTCATAACTTTAAAGTTCCGCTGCAGAATAATTTTGGAAATAGATTTAGAAGGACGGATACGATAGGAAAGGCATAGTAAATCATGATAAGAGAACTCGTCAGCTGAACACTGACTATGCTTAACTGCGAGATTAGGCGAGGAAACAAGGATAGGGTCTAGTAGAGAAGGAGCAGAATGTGGGAAGAAGTGTGTTGCGTTGGATGGAAGAATAGATAAATTGCAAGATTGGGTGATGGATCAGAGAATAGTGGAACGAGATTCATTTTTAAGGAGGCAGGTATTGAAATCACCTATGATAATGGTATGACCGTACGAGGGAGTGAATTGTTCTAAGAGAAGCTCAAACAATGAAAGGAAGTCAATGCATAATGAGGGGCAGTAGAAAACACCGAGAAGAATTTTGAGATGAAGAAGTTCAACTTCCAAGAAAAGGTTTTTTAGATAGGGGATGGGGGTATGGCGAAAAACTAATAACAGTATAAGGAATGTGAGAACGCGTGAATAGATTGCAACACGACCGTCACCACCCACAACGCGATCATTCCTGATGAGGTTGAATCCAGGTAGTGAGTAAGCAGAAGATGGTAAGCAGAGTTTAAGCCACATATTCAGAAATAAGGATAGCGTCTAAGTTCGTATAGTCAAAAGAAGCCCGTATTTCGGGAAAGTGATAAGCCAGAATACTTTGTGCATTAATGCGCAGTAGATTAATATTTCTGGGGACGTTGGAGAACTGAGAAGAGAGAGATATAGTTGGGTCGCCGCTATCGTCACTGTTGTAACAAGATGATATAGTTCCGGTCCTCCAGGTCGAAGATTTAAAGATTAATAATAAGACATAGTAATAATAGAATAAAGTGAGTACTAGTAGTAATATGACAAATATTTCTATCTGTTTTCAAAAAATCATTATAGACTATCATAATGATACCAAATAGTTTGAAAAAAAAGGATATTTCAAGCAGTCTCCTAGGACGGTACCTGCGTTACTAAGACAAGGCAAGGGAAACACTCTGAAAAAAATAATATTAATAATACTTAATTCTGACATAATGTCACCGAAAAGTAGTGTCTTACATTGATATGTGAGACACTACTATTTCTTTATTTCATGCGGTAATCCATCCTCGGATACCACCGATTTTTTTATCCGAGGGGAAAAAGTGTCACCGAAAAGGTATCAATTTAATTGTGAATCGATTATTTTCATATCGATACTCATGATACGATTACTTCCCTATATAAATCACTTCTGCGTAATTTGAGTCTCATAAATCTAATTAAGCACGAGTTTCCTCTTCTTTTGATTATTTTTTGTTGATAATACTCATAAATATTTAGTTACATCATACTTAGATCATACTAATGAATGTATCTAACATTTTATGCAACAAGGACGATCAGTAGTGTAAGGCATTCCTGCACTCTTTATTAAAAAATATTTTCCCTTCTGATTAGAAGAGAATATCAACTATTTCTTTTTCTGAAGAATTTATACAACTTATCAAATCAAAATGCATTTTATAGCGTTTCTTTACTTCCTAAGTTTATACATAATGAGTCACCGAGTTGTTTTGGAATCGACTACAAAACATTATTTTATAATGTACTTAATATAAAAATTATTTGATGCATTCAGAGAAATATTATTTGGGCCTTGTCTCACAAGATTCAGATTTAAATATGGTGGCAGTAAAAAGTCTAATTTATTGCAAAAAGGGAGTAGCGAACTTAAAAGCTAGCAATAGAAATATAATTTAGTAGTTTAAGTAACCATAATCAATAAATATTGAACGATTAAAGCACGTCATGCTTAGAACTATAGCGGTTAGCAAATCAATGGGCTCTATTTACTAATGTCAAATTAACTACTAAGCATGTTAACCTATATAATACAAAGTTTTTATCGCCGCACTAGTTTATAACAAAACTCATCGTTTACGCAAAAACTACTATTTTAACGGAAGCTGCAATAGGATGGCTTACAATATTATATAAGAGATAAAAATGCCACCACATCATGTTTTCAACAAATTATTATATGATCTCACTCACATTCAATTTAAATAAATAAATATTTATATTATATTTATAATATTATGCTTGCAAAGGAGATGGCGGCTCGGGACCGGGAGAGGTTTAGAACTCTGTCCGTCAAGCCTGGGAACGGGTCAGGTACCGCAGACGACTCAGGCGCCGGAGATTACTAAATGATCTCCGTCCTCCATAAGCGCAAGCCTGAGGGTGACAGGTGAGGCCATCTATCACCCTAATAGAAGCAGGCCTGGGTGGCGGCGGGGCAGGCGGGTGAACTTTTCTGTTTAGAACAGGAACGCGAGGGTTCTTACACGGGAGGGTGCCACCTACAGTGGGTGGCCCAAGGTACGTCGGGGTTCCGGGGATTTCCATCCGAGGGTACACCTGGTTCTCCGGCTTCTAGTACCCGAGATGGTGTGCGGTTTTTAGTCGGTTCGAGTCCGACATAACTACCACTCGGTGGTATAAGAGGGGATTTCCGCACAAAAAAAATCGGTCGAAATAATATAACATCAATTGTTTTTCAGTTTTTATTCGGAGTCACCAAACTATAATAAACATTTACAATGATGCAACACAATATAAATTAATGCCGCTGAAACATCGAATGATTATCCTTTTGGACCCAAGAGCATCAAGATCATTGCCAGCAAAAATATCTAAATATTAAAATTTTTGTGGACTATGCTCAATTTCCATTACAGAGTAGTTGATATTCCCGAGATAACTTTTAGATACAATGTAAATGTATTTCAAAGAACTCGAAAACTAATTTATAAAAACATTCCACATAAATTCACAAACGCAAAACTTAAAGTTAAAAAGGAAATGTAACATAGTGACTCCAAATTACTACATCTAACTACAAGATAAAGCTATTTGAAAAATTCCTACACCTACGCAATATTTTAAGACGATTGTATTCTTGTAATTTTTCTTTGACGTAACTAGTTGTTTTAATTTTTTAAATTTTCTTGACTTAATACCAGTGTTGCCGCAATAAAAATTACAAATAATGAGCTCAATCTCAGAATAACTAAATCAATTTACTATTGCAACATTTTCAGTACCTAAGGGGAATTAGTTTTATTAGTCAATAAGTTTTCAGAAGAAATCCTTGCATACAATGTTATAATTTCTTTAATAACTTAATGATTCTTCTCTTAATGATGAGGATATAAATGATGATTTGAGTAAAAAATGGTAATTTCACTGAAATTTGTATAAACTCAATTATGAATATGTATATGGAAAAACAGATATTCTATCATACCTGCAAGGCATTGCGATAAATATAATTTTGCAATGGCTTTTCATAATATTCTATTTAAAATCCTCAAACAGGAATGACCACCTAATATACAAACCAAAGTAATTGTTATCAAATAAGTTTTATTTATTTCTATTCTATGCTTATTAAAAATAGTTATTTACTAAATTGTAATTTGTTTACATTTTTAAAATAATACATATTTTTGCATGTAACTAATATTCATTTCACATAATATCTCAGTCATTGACACAATGTTTATTCCGTATCATTTGATTACAGACACATTTAAACAATGATGTTATATGCAACAAATTGTGCTGCATTTGACCATTATGTAAATTGTCTTGGATACAAATTTCAACAAAATTTGAAGGCATTCAATACCCCAATTCAAGAAGTCCAGGCACTATATATAACAATTTTAAAGAGGTTCAAATATTTCATATGTTTTTTATGTACTATTTGGATATCATTTGACATGATTATTAATGTAACACATGCACATTACTTAGTTCGCTTTCATTAACAATTGCCAATAGAATCTGTAAGTCACCAGGATTAGATATCAGTTTTGGAGCACCAATAAATTCAACAGATTTGCCTTCAATTTCAACATCATATTTTAAATTTTTTGGACATGTTACACTTTTTAAACAAGTACCATTTTTAGTCATTTTAAATACAAGATGTGTAATACCTTCAATGGTTGCTAAAGATATTGTTTCTGTTTGTTTCACATCTTTAGGCTCAGTTATTTTCTGTTCAATAATAGCCTCGATTGGCTTCATTACAATGTCTTCTTTCTTCTCTATATTGTTATTCAGTGTTTCTTCTGTTGTAACAGTGCTATCTTGAGATAGATCATCTTTCTTGTCAATGCTACATGGTAGATGTTCCTCAATACCTTTTTGTAATGCTTCATCAAGTATAGAGGGACTTTGAGGATTCTCAACTTCTTCAATTATATCAGGAGCAGGCAATTTAGTGGGTGGGTCTGGCAAAGCAATATTGCCAGGAATCACAGCTAACTGGTTAACATCTTCCAATAAATTGCCCATATCTGAGTTATCCACATCCATAGGTGTGGGAGTCAATGGTGTACTTAGAGAATCTGTCTTACCAAGGAGCATAGCTTCAACATCACTAGATTCTAAATTTGATTTAAATTCTAGGGAACTACTTTGGTCAGTTACTTTGCTATCACTACTGTTATCGTTAAGAATGTCCATAATGGAAGGGAAATCATCCACTTTGGCTTCAGCAGTGTCCATTTTTTCATTAAGTTTAGGTTTTTCACTGTACATCAAATCTTCCAACTCCGCTGCTATTCGATCATACACTTTATCATCCTTTGGTTCACCTTTTTTAGGAAAGAAATCTATACACCAATCTTTCGACGGAAGTATGCTGTCATTAATTTGAGACAATAAGTCAGATAATGAAACTTTATTATTAACTTCTTTATTATTGTTGTTATTTGGTATAGGATCTTCAAATACAACAACATACTGTTTCTGACCTGAAGCAGTTGTCTTCTTCTTCTCATTATAATTGGCAATATTGTCTTTCTTTAATGCGGCTGCATTTGACTTTTTTAATCTATTATTTTCTTTCAAGACCTGCGTAACACGTGGAGACTCGCTTTTTGTCTTTTTAGGAGTTGTTAGTTCCTTAACAGGGTGTTGACTGTATGAATTTCTGTGAAATATTTTTCCATTTTCATTACTTTTTAATCTCGCATTTGTGTTAGGTGAAGACACCCCTGAATTTTGTTTCGTTTTTGTGTTTTCATATTGAATCTTTACCTTGGTAAATTTACCCAAGATCTTGGCAAAGTCCATTCTGGTAATTACCACAGCACAATCTCGGCATTTCTCTTTTTTATATAAATGTTCTAGATTTTTTGGCAACTTCAGCGACTTTACTCTTCGACTTTCCCGTATTTTATTGGGTATCATGGTGATACAATCCTTTCCTTCTTGATTTGAGCAACAATGTCATACAGGCGAAGATGATATTGGACGTAGTCACATTTCCCGCGCAGACGATATCGTGGTATTTATTTATTTGACGTGCTCACAATTACATTTTCTGGATTTCATTACTAAAGAGCACTCTAAATTGAAACAATTTAATATAGGTTGTAACTGTTTTGTTTATAAAAATATAGTAACTTCAACAACCTAGCAAACAGCAGACTCAAATCCAACGCGAAAATGGCGTCGTTCTAGGGTTGGACCTGATTATTCGAGTGGTGATAAATTTCGATGCATTTTACAATTGATAATATTTAAATCGAGTAGATAAGTATGAGTTTAGAAGCGTCAATAGGTACGTATCTAGTGGTTAAAAATAATATTAAAATTTGATAAAGGGAATTTAAGATTCAAATAATGCTAATATTAAAAAAAGAACCCTTTCTTACAGTCCTTGGCTATATCGCTTAGTAATTAACAATAATTTATTTTGAACATGTACTTACTAATATAATAATTATATATTAGATATTTTTGTAGATAAAAAGTAAAAAAATAGGATTTTATGACCTCTAAAATACTCCCTCTAAAGAGAGTATTTTCGATCACTTATAAAGAGCCTGAGTGTTTTATTGTTTTGGAAACTAAGTTCAATTAGTAGTAGTAGTGTAGCGTAGTGGTACCCCGGCAGATATGGAGCACCTGATTATTGTATAGAAATAATCAGGATTTAGTTTTTGAATGGCTTTGAATGTTTCGAAGGAATAAATATAAATTCACTTATGCACTGCATTATTAATATGCCATATGATATCATATAGTGTTAGAAAGCGTCACAAATCAGCATCTTTCCCACAATCTGTTTCTTTGCACGAATATAATGTGCATTGATGAAAGTTAATCTTACTAGAGTTCTTTCACTTAAAGCTTGTGTAATAATAACTTAACATGCAACTTACATAAATTTAACCTTGTTATTTTAAAAAAGGTTTATCGAAATATATAAATCTGTCACAATATAACTGGTAAATTGCTTATTATAATATTGTTGCATGTGTAAATTGCTCATTATAATATTTTTGTATTTAGCTGGTTTCGATGTAATAAAGTAAAAAAAATGTTGAGTCTGTCTCAATTTATATATTTGTGATTATTACATATTTATACACATGTGATTGATATTCAATTTATATTGTAGAGAGAGTAGAATTCAAAATTGATCTCAATCATCTAAAGTTATTTTAAAGGTTAACAACTAATACATAACAGGTTTATAGCTTTTAAAAAACCAAAGGAGTACATGTACTAAGTTCATTTTACGATTCTATAAAATATGATATTTTGGTTTTAATACTTTAACAATGATTTAAAAAGACCATTTCTACTGAACGTGCATCTTCTCATTGAATTCTTTAGGAATTTAATAATGTAGCGAATATTCAATATGAATGTTATTATTACTTTCTTATGTGTCCATCGAATTACCTTAAGTCGACTTCATTGCATCACTAGTCATTAAAAAATGTCAATGTCATATTAGTGTTAGAGAAATTTGGAATCAAAATGGCTGCCTGTTCTACAGAATAGTATTGATCGTTTCAATTTGCTAAAATAACACGCAGGTGTAAAAATTATTCTCGAAATATATTTTTGTAAGATAAACTTAGCAATATGTCTTGGCCAATGCAGACCCCCGGTCAATGGCACCCGGGTATGGCTATGGCCCCTAATATGAATGTGGCTTCATATACACCAGAACAGTGGGCTGCAATGCAGCAGCAGAATTGGCAGCAATGGACCCAGTGGCAACAACAATACGCACAATGGCAAAGTCAATATGGAGAAAAGGTTAGGATTAACTTATTCAAAAGAACTGATTCTTGGGTTCGCAATGTAATCGTTCTATAAATATAATTTTAATAGGTATAATTTTAATAGGTTAATATTTTGGTTTTACAGTATGCGCAGCAAATGCAGACTATACAAACGTTGGGAGGTATGCCGCCGCTCCCACCCCCTACAGCTGCGCCACCACCGGCTCCACCACCTCCTGATAACCCACCTCCACCTCCTCACGAAAATAACCAGCCGCTCTATGCCCCTAAACCTAATCAACCCACCCCTGTTCCAGCTCCTACTAACAACCAAAACCAGAGTGTGCAATCTCTAAATATAACTAATTTAACCCAAGCAAGTACCAATAGTGATTGGTCCTATGGTCAAGACCCATCATTGGTATCCGTTAATGCAGAAGCACTCAAGAAACTAGCTGAGGAGGAAAGGTTATTTGATATTCAGTTTACAAAGTGGGAGGAAGAAATTGGGAAATGGAAAAAAGACAATGTAAATCATCCTGATAAACAAGCATATAAAGAGTATGAAGAAAAGTTTGAGACTTGTCGTGCACAACTTTTAGAACGACGACAACAGATGAATAAAAAGAAAGCTCGCCTTTTAGGTACAGCTCCACCACCACCTCCACCCCAGTTTGCCGCCCCATCACTAGGGACCGGAAACACCCTAGTACCTCCTCTTCTAAAAAATACACCACCTCCTGTTCTAAATACTAACAGTGTGTATCAAAATACACAGCATAATCATAATAATAATCTAGGTCAAGCAAGTGCTCAACAGCAAAATTATGTTAAAAATCTTGGGCAGGCAAGTGTTCAAAGACAAAACTATAATAACAATCTTATTCAACTTCAAAGTTATGGTAATAATCCTGGTCAAACAAATGCTCAGCAGCAAAATTACGGATCTCAAAAGACAAATGTTCAACAAAATAACTATGGGCTTAATTCTTCTCAAAGTAATTATAATCAAAGTATTGATGATAATTCAATTCAAATGACTAAACAGCATCAGCAAAATTATGGTAACAATATTCGAAATATAAATAAGCAACACCAAAATTATGGAATGAACACATCTCCAAACAACCTGGATCAAGGTGTTAATCAATATCATTATCAGCACTACACATATCAAAGCTCTAAAGAAGGAAATGATTCTAATACAGGAAATTATGATAAATGTGATACAAACAATGAGAAATATACCTCCAAAGACAATTTAACTACTCCATCTAAGAAGCCTAGCTTTTTACTTGCTAGTGAATCTAATAAAAAAGGTATTCCGGGTCTTGATTTAGTACCTGATACTGAGAAAAGTTTGATTTCTAATACAAATCAGGATATTATAGAAATTACTGATGATAAACCAGTAATAATGAATGCAGGCCCTGATTATTCAACCATTTCCAAAGGAATTAATAACATTCTTGGGGATGAAAAAATTATGAATATACTTTCAATGGTTAGAGGACAAGTTGGTGTGAATTCATTAAATAATCAAACACAATTATCTAACAATCTTTCTGGGCAGTTTGATACTAATAGCCAAAATAAGCCTCCATATGAACAGGGATACAATAATCAAAATCAGCAATTTAACAACCAACAGTATGATAATAGACAAAATAATATCCCATACAACAGGCAGAGTGTCAATTACTCTATTCAACAAACTCAAGAAGCTGCTCCACAAGTACCAAACAGGTTTATGAATGAGAGGCAAGATAATTTACAATCACAGTACAATTATGTCAGAAATCCTCAGTATGGAAATGAAACTGCATATGATAATGTCCCTCCTAGAGGTCCACAGCAAGGCAGATCCAACATACCTAGCCATCAAAATGAAAATATGTATGGCAGAGGACCACTGCATCCTGAACATCAGGGTGTCAATGATTATCCAAGAGGACCAACAGGCACTCCAGAAAGAAGACCATTAATTGACAACAATATAAATACTGTTCCACCTCCAAAATCTTTACCTAAATGGATAGATGAACCAATGTTTACTCCATCTGTAATAGTAGAATATGAGCACAAACCCCTCAGATTAAAAGGTAGGTGAATTTTTAACATTATTCAACTTTTTTGTTATTGTCTTCATTGTATCTTTTATTTTATGGTGTGCAATAAAGAGTACCTATCTATCTATTTCATTATTTTTAAATGTTTTTTTAAAGTGACAAATTGAACACTTAATTTAAAATAATAAAATCTTTGAATTATTTATATCTTGTTAAATATGCTAATGTAAAACCCTGAATTGTAATAAATCTTAAGATTTTCCAGTAAAACCTAAACTTTTACCAACTTTTAATGTAAACCATTCACATGGTAATCATAGGATTAACATGTTTCAAGAGTAAGTTACAGGAACTTGAACATATAATATATACTTTCTTATTTATAAGGTGTCCTTTTTGCATTATTTATACCAGTATGGATTGCCTTGGTGGTAGCATGTACAAATGCTTAGATGAGACTCTGGTTCAATTCCCAGGTTGAAGCAAATGTTTGTCTGCAACATGATCTGCAAGTATTTGTTCAGCAGTTTGGGTGTTTTATTTTTCTATGTATTTAGAAAAAAATATAAAGTATTCTATCTGTTAATCATTCTATCATAGCATAAGCTCTGTTTAGTTTGAAACTAAATGATGTTGTCTATAAATTGTCCTAATTTTATTTATTATGATTTTAATGTATTTCTTTATATTGCTTTAGCACGTGACTTTATCGAACCTGTTCATATGTTTGATTACAATCATAAATCAAAAGATGAGGATACCAAAAGAAAGGACTATGAAAAAGAACCTGACGACTTATTTACACGAAACTTGAGACAATCTGATAAAGATGTTGACTACAGTGGTCAAAGGTATAGTCGTGATAGTTATTATAGAAATTTTGAAAGACGAACACCACGAGATGAGCAGCATGGTGACTTTCGGCCGAGACCCGCATTTCGAGATGAGTATGATGATAGAAGGAGATTAGATGATGAAAGGAGAAGATTAGACGACGATAGAAGAAAGCTAGAAGAAGATAGACGACGACTTGATAGCAGATTTGATGATAGGCGAAGGGATGACCGTGATAAATATAATAGACGTGAAGATCTGTATAGGGAAAGGGATAGAGATATTCATCATGACCGTGTTCGAGGCCGGGAACCTCGAAGAGAAGATACAAGGCACCATAGAAGAAGTCACGAGAGAGACATACGTAAAAGAGCATTGAGTAGGGATAGTGATTTGAGTGATTCAATGACAAAGAAACCTAGGGATAAGGAACCTATTCCTGCAGATCAATTTGTTCAACCTAAGCATATAGTGATGATTGATGACTTATTAGAACCTCCAGGACGTGAAATGAGACCTCAAAAGATTGTTATCATTTTAAGAGGTGAGATATTCATCACACATTTTTACATAATATATTAATTTCATGATTTCTTTTATTTAAAACATGTTTAACAGAATAAAAATGTAAGTATAGTTTCTTGCTAATAAATAATGCTTCATCAAGGACTAAAACAATTGCTAAAATGCTAAGTTTCCTGTTTATAATTGTGGTATAGATAGTCTACTACATCTATAAAATCCAAAATCATTTTTATCATTTCACAACTTTATTAGATTCAACAAGAATTTTATTTCAAGTAATATTTGATAAGTTTCTTTCTATTTTGAAGTTGTGGTGATTTTGCTATTTGATACTTAGGTCTAAAGTAGTAAATAATAACATTTTACTATGATTTCATGATATCCATAGAATCTCTGCTGCTTCATCTTTATAAGACTAAATATTAATTTAAAATAATGTTATTCCAGGACCTCCAGGCAGTGGAAAGTCATATTTAGCCAAATTAATAAGAGACAAAGAAGCAGAACATGGTGGGACAGTGAGAATCATGTCCATTGATGACTATTTTATGCAAGAAGGTGAAGTTGAGGAAAAGGATCCCAACACTGGAAAGATGGTAAGGTTTTAATTTTAGTAATGGTATTTTTATTAATGATGTGGTGCACATAATTTTGGTGGAACATGAAGAAACACTTCCTTGTATGCAATATAATTTGTTTATGTTAACATAATTCAAGTGATCCAAGTTTTAAAACTCATGAGTCAGCTTATGTGAATTACGGCCAGTTTATTCAGAAAATCCGTTATCGACCGATATGATTCTGTATGACAGACTTTGTCTCGCTCCCGTATTACAGACGGCATATGGATGCAAGTACCTGCCCTTTCATTCTTAATCGAGACTTGCGGTATCCCTTTACCAAACCTTCCTGTTCTTTACATTTTACTTTGTTTGACATGGTCATAAATGGAAACCAGGTATTTTAGGTTAAAAAAATAATAGCTAAGCTTATAATTTAAATGATTTCATGACGTATGTAATTTACATATATAATAGTTTTGTATATATTGTGTAGTGAAACTAAAGACTTGATATAAAATTTATTTTTTTTAGATTAAGAAACCAACTCTCAAATATGAATATGATGAGAGCAGTGAAGAAACATATATAAATTCTTTAAAGAAAGCTTTCAAAAGAAGTTTGACAGATGGTTATTTTTCATTTATAATATATGATGCAGTCAATGATTCTTTGAAGAGTTATGCAGATGTTTGGAACTTGTCTCGACAAAATGATTTCCAGGTATGCAAATAGTGTCTTTAAGATTTTGAAATATAACTTTTTTTTATCTGTATATCAATTTAATAAATCTCGTTGCAGGTGTACATTTGTACCATGGAATTAGATCCTCATCTATGTTATAAGAGAAATGTTCACAACAGAAAATTAGAAGATATTGAAGTTATATGCACCAATTTCTACCCTACTCCAGCCCATCACATACAACTGGATGCTACAACATTGCTACAGAGTGGTGCTATAACAGAAGTACAAATGGAAGATGCAGATGATGAAGTTGTTATGGAGGATGCACAAGAGTCAGAGGTGAGGCCTCATTACCGAAATCCAAAGAAATATTGTTTTTATGAATTTTATACAACATTACGAATCAGTAAGCCACCATTATCAAACATATTGTCTGCACTTGGTAACTTCTTTTTATGTTATTTGGTCCAAACTTCGTGCCAATGGATGTAGAAGAGGATGTGGGCACAAGTTAGGATATTTCCATCTACGTCACTTGTTATATTTTAGTATGATGAAAAAGCATTATTGCACGATTCATCACCATGGACTTTGCAGCAAATGTAACAGTAGAATAAACATGACAACTATCATTGTTTTGTGAACATTGATTATTAGTATTAACCAATTTTAATATCAGATTAAATATATGTGTCAAATATTATATTTTTGGCAAGGGTAGGATTAACAGTTTTTATTACAGCATTGTAACTAAAGTTGTAAGGTGCCGCCTCACTACAGGTCGAAAGCGTTTTTACATCGAAGTGGGAAAAAATGGACGACGCTGCTCAACTAGGTAGGTTACGCTTCTTTATATAATAAAACTTATTCTAAGATTTAATTTGTGTATTCCGGCCATCTATTTGTGATTTAAGACTTTCCTTCCTCAAAGTGCCGTCCAAAATGTTTATTATTGTGTTGTAAGCGTTCATGTGTGTTGTTACAGCTCGACTCGATGGCACCAGCAAACCTCTCCGGCCCTCGCAGCTCTCAATGGAGGACTACTTACAACTAGACGACTGGAAGCCTACAACAGCTAAGCCAGGGAAGAAAACAGTGAGTATACATTACAATAAAAATTATACATTTTTACATAAGTATAAAACTATTGTGTCTGATTTCATAGCAATGTTCTTATTAAGATGTGGAAGATGGACCTTTATTCATCCATCTCATGATAAAAAAAATCAGTTTCTTAACTTTGGCAATTAATGACCTGTGAAACTTTTTCTTATCACGGAAAGTACACTAGTTTATGTTTACAAAATCGGTGTTGCATACTTGCTACTCATATTTCGTGTTTCTTTTCTATAAAATATATAGCGGTTTTCGAAATATTATTTTTTCTTGATGAATATCATATTTTAATATGCTGCTGAAAATTATACAACTAATAAAAATAACACTTCAGTGACTGAACTTATATTCACTGAAAATATATAAGAATACCTAATACGCATCCCTCCCTATATTGGCATGATTTTTTAAAATGTTTGGAAAATATATCGACTTTGAAACTTGGGAAACTATTATCCTTATAGGCCATGGTATCGTTTATTTTACCTATGCTAAGTTGGTTATCGAGGCAAACATTTCATTGTGTTTCGGACTTCAATTTCATTATTTTCATTTAATTCAGTGTGAAGAAAACGTGACAATATTGTAAGTTATTTTTATGAACTACTGAAAACTAACACAAACAACTTTATTATTATTCTATCGAATTTCTAAAATTTAAACAATTTTTGTTCTTAATTTTTACATTTTGGTAATATTTCTTACCTTAAGACATCCTGCTGTTTACCAATTTTGTCATTTGGAGAATTCTCCAAAATTTTTAAAGCGAAACTCTACAGTAATTGTATTTTATGAAAGGTATTTTTACCGTTCATTTTAATGTTTGTACTAAAAGCGACTGATTTAAGACCATATTTAAATGGCCAGTTGTCAGCTGTGACGGCTGTAAACTTTTTGGATCTTTTTTTTTCCAATAAAGTTTGTTTTTTTTAGACCTAATAATTTTAAAGCTAAAAAGTGTACAGGTGAGTTTTGTTTTAAGCATTTTTCTGTCGTGTTAAAGTGGATTTCATCATGTAATATTAAAACAGGTACGCTGGGCGGACATTGAAGAAAGCAGGCAACAAGAAAAGATGCGCGCCATCGGATTTGTAGTAGGCCAAACTGACTGGAATCGAATGACTGACCCAACTATGGGTTCCAGCGCGCTCACTCAAACGAAATATATTGAGCGAGTGCGACGTCATTAGCTTCTAAAATTTAAACCTTTTTTATTATTGAATAACAAAATGCTAATGACACGCTTAAAGTAAGATTTTAGTATTTTTGAACGTTGCATGTAAAAAATATTTTTTGCTATTGTGCTAAAATAAATGTCGATATCTAGTACTACATACGTACTGGTGTGAAAATTTGTGTTATTTTTCTTACATGTTGTAGTTAAAACAATTTAAATATGTATTATTCTTTTTTTGACCACGACACAGCATGATTTAACTCCAAATAATATCTTTTTGCTTAGATCAAACTTCAAGTGTAAGTAAGTGTATACAGCTCAATAGCAATAACAGATTCGTCCACAGTGAGTAGAACAAAAACCTATAAAAAAAAGTACTGCAGAACTGAAATAGTATTTTTGAAGATTTACTCTCTTACCAATTTCATTACATAATCTTAAATAAAAAAAATTATTCACACTTCAGTATCAGTGAAAGTTTGTTTAAGAAACTTACCTCTTAAGTTTTTGTGACTGGCTAATCTAGCCTTTACAAAATGAAGAAGACATGCGGGAACTCATTCAGTGATTCAACTTAAGAAAGTTGCAATATACGGCTTCAGTGACAGTATCTACGTTGACGACGCAATTGAAAAACGTATTATTTCGAAGTCGATATACTAAACATGTGGGCTGTTTGAAGAGAGCTCATGTAGGGAGGCTTCCAGAAAGGTCATCATTGACACATCTACCACTACATAAAATACATAGGTTTTTTCTAATTCGTACCCTTTCGCCGAATTCTTGTTTCTTCCGGTTTAAGCTTTCTTATCTAGCGAAACAATTTAATTATATGACTTACTAGCGAGTTAGTCATATAATTAAACTATACAAATGCCCTGGTTTTAGTTGTTTGGAAAATTAATGATTAATAAAATTGTACATAGAAAAGTATATGTTACGGTTAAAGGCTGAAAACTGCTATTAGAAATATATTTAGTTGTTTTTGTCTAATACACCACAAACATTGCTGACATGTTGTGTCAAATCGGGACGAAATCACTTTTTTTATTATTATTTATATATATTTAATAGTAGTTGTAACAATATTAGTAAAGTAACTAATTATTACTGATTTTTCTTTTTGATCGTATGGCATCTCTAGGCTGGTCAAATTTTGCCATAACGCTTTCCTGCCACCTTCACCAGCTCAACTTTTATGACAGAGGTACTTCGAGCCCTCCTATTGCTCCCGACTCTGCGATCACGCTTTCGTGTCATAAGTCATCGGCAACACACATTGTTCGAAAACTTTTGTCTTGAAAGAATGCTGCGATATTTCAGACGTGAAAGTGTCACGCAGCTTTTCGATTTCGATTGTCCTCTTTCTGGTTCTATGAAACTGGATAGTTGTCCAATGTACGCGTACTTTTTTATTATTTATTTATATACTGGATATAAAAGAATATATTGCTGTTCTGTGTAAATAAAGAAAGTATCTGTCCAGGATATAACAGAACTGTAAGATAATAACAATTCGGCGAATAGGGACGCTTGCACTTTTTCAGGATAAATAATTTACTTACATATCTACCTTACTTACAATACATTTTGTTTAACGGTATCAAGTATCGGTGGTTTCAAAATATGAATAAATGTGAATAGACAGTGACATCCATCAGTTTTTTATTAATTTCAGTTAGTCATTTCAGACACTGTTACTTATCTAAAAGCATTAAATGATATTCCTGTATCAGTTATTGTTTGTTATGTCAGGCGTGACTCTTGAAGAAGGTTCAATAAACATTAAGTTCAGAAAATAATCGGTTGCTGAATGGGAATGAGTTTGAAGCTTGGTTGGGTAAAAATGTAGGTTCTATATATTTTTAGGATTTAATAATACAAACATTGAAAAAAATGTATTTGTTCTTATAGTAATAAAAGTGAACACAAAAAATTGTTTAATTTACTCTTCAATCGGTCGTTTGAATAGTGCTTATTATTTCTCATCCATTGCACTTACGAAGCCGGGGAAATATGAACTACGGTTTGCGGTGTTAAATGCATGTTGAAATTTCGGCTCATATGATTTTTCATAATTTGTTGTATGTACTTTCATTAATTGTTTCTTATTTATCGAATCACTGTAGTCATAAGCATTCTTCACGTCACTTATTTTATTTTGTATGTTTGGATTTAACTTTTCAATGTCGGATCGATGTTTTTCGTCCATTTCGTTGATGCCAGTTTTATCAATTTTATTGGTGTCTGATTTAGAGATGATGTCGTCATTCTCTCTGCCCGCAGTCATAACCACTACGGGTTGCGTTGCACTCATGTCTGTCATATGATCTTTGATGCATTGTTGTAAAATGTGAAGGAAGAATAAGAACGCTAACAGGGTTAGTGCTGACATAGATGCGCCACTTTTATTATATCCACCACCATAGCTGCTGGAAAAAATAAATTCTATGGTAGCTTTGATTTCTGTACCTAGTATATTTAAATTTTGTTCAAAAATATTTAATCTAAAACAAATCATCGTACGTTTCAACAGAACTGCACAGATCGTACGGACGAAGCACAATACATTCACTCTTTGGATCACACGGACGTCCGTCAACAACGTGATCTGTGCAATTCGGATTTACTAATCTTTAAATTCTGACTACTGTTTAAGTCCAATATAACAACAATATTTGACAAACATAATAGGTACTTTTTACGCCTTTTTTAGGCCTATTGTAAAATCAATCTAACCAGTAAACAAATTTAGTAGGTTGCTCGGTTTTAACAATTCAATTAAACGGATCCTATGACTTGCTATTTTTCTACAAAATCTATAAGTTTTATTTGCCTATTTGCGTTATACGATTGGATATGAAATGTGAATGATGAACAATCTGATGATACCGTTTCAAAGTTTACCTTGAAGGGGTCTGTTTAGATGTATCTTTGTCTTTTCTTGAAATTAAAAGGAACGAGTTAAAAAGCAAAACTAGTTCAAACTTACTGTTTTGATGTAGACATGTGTCCATGTGAAGGCGCCGATGGTTCGTATGCATAAAACACGTGGTGATCGTGATCGTGAATGGGCCCCACGTATTCAGAGTACCTATAATTTAGAGGCACGAAGCATTAATGAAGTGAAATTTGAAATAAGTATTCTTTAACGAGTATGTAAATTTGCTCATAGTTAGGTTTATTCCTTTATTTCTCTTATTCAACCTTAAACGAGCAGAAAAAATGCAGATTTTGAGAAACTATTTGATTTTTTTAAAGTGACATTAACATGGATGAATGTGAAGTTTTGAGGAACGTTTAAAAGAGGTCACTCTTTTAATGATTTTGTGGCGAAATCCACATACAATGCATGAACAAGAAACACACTACAGCGCCATCTACAGAAGGTATGTCGAACTACGGAGTAACGAAGGAAACTAAGAAACTACCAATCCTAAATCGCGCAATAGAAGTTCTCGCGCACAGCACACTGCACTAACGGTCCGTGTAAGCAGAGTCTCTCTCTACTGTACTGTGAAACCGCTCCGACTTACTGGGGACCTCACCGTAGCACCGCGCGCCGCATGCAATCCCGACTTACTGGGATCAGCGGACTTCAGCCCCAACTCACTGGGACTTGGCTCACTGGAACTTGCGGCACTCAGTTCCGGCTCACTGGAACTACCACTCCTGGCACTGGCAAGCTCCGCAACAGAGCACAGATATCTGACTCATTAATCGACCTCGGAGACCTTGGAGGGAGTGATGTGGCGACTTCCACATACAACGTTGCGTTGTTACAACAGAAATAGACTACTACGCCATTTACCGAAGATACGTCTAACTACGGAGTAACAAGGAAAACTAAGAAACTACCAATCCTAAATAGCGCAATAGAAGTTCTCGCGCCAATTACCATATACACAACATTCCAACATTAACCATTGGGCAGCGGCCCGCCAGGCATGACTACCTCGCCTGGTCGGAGGATTCTCCATTTGTGTTAGAGGGACATTATATCCGTTCTGCCACACGTTTATTCAAACATAACTATATACTATATTAATAAGAAAACGAAAAGAATAATGGTATATATCTGTTAGTCACCTGCACTATCTAGTGTAAAAAAACTACGAAATAAAAATTACTTTAAAAAACCCGTTACACATTACTCCGACAGTAAAAAAAGGAGAATCTCACTGTGATTGAGTGTCGTGTTATTGGATCCTGTGGAGATTGTCTATGACTTCAGACTTCTAAACTTCAACATATTTACCAACTTTTCGATTGGAAAGATTGCTGAACTGTATATTCTGTTGTTTGTAGTTTAATTTTCCAAAAAACTAGTAATGACTTCTGTGTGGGTCGATAAAAAGAGTTTGCTGAACCTATTATTTACCGAGTTAAGATTTATAATTTCTCTTCTCATGGATTTGCATGTTACTGAACCTACCCGCGTTTTCGCGTATGTCTACATTACAATGCTATGCTACATGTTATCATCTTCCTGCCCTTTTCCCAATTTTCTTTAGGTAGCAGTATTTCTGTTTAGAATGACTTATTTTATTTTATAATCGACCACAGGCCTTCTTCAACATATAAGAAAGAAATCGTTTCTATTGTGCAAATAATGAATTAAACAAAGATCCAGTAAAACCTATTAGGCTGCGAAGGTAGTTATGATAATTAATATCGTAAATCTCGAATATGAAAACGGGACAGACTGCAGCAGCAACGAAGATGTTGGGCCGCGTACATGTGAATATCCATAATGTGAGTCAAGGATATACTGGTAGCCAGTAATGTAACCGGATGGACGTGGACTGCCCAAGGAGGGGATAATTTGCATTCCTTGGGGGACACCTCCGTTCGGCAGTGGATGGCGACAGGTCGATTTGTAATGTAACGGTTCATCCAAGCACAATCGATTCAAGCTATGAATATCTTAAAATGTTTTGTGAAGTTGATCAGTGAAAAAAATAATAGTAAAACGACACTAAATAGTCAAACTTAAGAAGAAAAATTCAAGTATGTGCGCGATGTTTCCTACACTTTGATCGGATACTTCATCAGTGAATACGTAACCAAAAGATGGTTTTTCGGTCACTCGTTTTCTGGTAAGTAATTTGAACTTTATTTTGATTTGAAATCCATAGAAAGTAAATTTGTTTTAGTACACGAATTAACCGCGTCTTATGGTAACTTATTTCGTGTAACCCCTGGTAAAAAAACCCGCTCGGCGGGTTTTAAAGATCTTGACATATCTGGCTAGCGTCCGCACGGCGGTTGCTTGCCAGTCATGGTGCTTTTGACTAAAATAGGTGTAGGCGCGATATCCTTAAATTCCTTGGCTCTGGCTAGCTTTTGGGTGATCAAAGAGCCAGTTAAAGTAACTCGAAAGATCTTTCTGTTGCGTAGTTTATTTTTAAAATAATGACTAAATGAGTAAGAAAAAGGAACCATTTCTAAGGACTAACTTTGCTTGAGATAGTCTTGATGAAAGGATGATAGAATATTTCTATCATCCTTTCATAATAATTCTTGTCTAACCTTATAACCTATTTATTGTTACGTGATACCTAGTCGAATCTTACTTCATGATTTTTTTATCGCAAGGAGGATTTTTCATTACCTTTTTTGCCACCAAACGGCGTTCAGTATGCGTCAGGTCCAAGCGGCTGTCAGAAAATACAGATCAACCTAAAGAAAGTATGATTTTTTTTTCGTTTAGGTTTTTTTGATAAAATATCTTCAGATGACAAACAAACACTTTTTTACCTTGTTGTACGATAAAATGCACACACAATTGATAAGTGCTTCCAAAAAATCCCGGAAAATCGAACCAAACGAAAGGAGCATTACAGGATGTGTATGCATTTAATCGTGAAAGACTCATGCTACGTCCAGTTGGTCAGGTGATACCGAAGTAGCAGCTGACCGACTCTACCGGAGCGATACCACGACCTCACAGAAAATCTATTTTAATCAATTCTTTCCTTTTTTTCCACCGATTGAGTAAGGTTACCGAAGCCCAAAGACCTCCGCCCTCTACTACAGAATGGGAATTTAAATGGCAACACTCGAGTTTTAGATATACATGGACGATGTTAGTCGCTTACCATCAGATGGCCCGTCTCCTCGTTTGCCAATTGCCTTTTACACTATAAAGAATCCAGAAGAAAGATGTATCTGCATTAAAAGTGGTGTTATACGATATTTCTTTAAAATTTTACTACATTTAATATACTCATCAAAAATTTTTGTGATTTAATCCCTCATTGGAAATATGTATTTGTGGATGATTCATCTTATTACATAGATAGTCTATAGTCCTCATGTATTCACTATTATGCAAAAAAAGGTACTATCCAAGTTGCCGAAATGAAAATACTGAGGTGGATGAGCGATGTTACCAGGCGCGTTAAAATACAAAACGAATACGTTCGAGGAATCCTAAGTATGCGTGCGACATTGCCGATAAAATATAAGAGATTAGGCTGCGACGGGTACGGTCACATAAAGAGGAGGCCGCCTGACTACATTGGCAACTTGAGGCTACTGCTATCGATCCCCGGTCTAAGATCCAGAGCCAGATCGAAGACAAGATGGGAAGACGTAATGCTGAGGGACATAAAAAGAGTGTCAGGTTTCTGAAGATGAAGCAAGGGATAGGGCGCAGTGGAGCAGACAAACGAAGAAACCTGATCCCGTCACAGTGTAGCGTGGGTTCAATGCCGTGGAAGAGAGAAAATTGCTTTTGAAATAGAATTACCCGACTGCGAAAGAATTTAAAGAAGAAGTTATGTTTTTCGAGTGTATGTATGCATGTTTATTCCTTTGGCACGCTCTGGAGCCTAAATGGTTTGTTTGTCGATTTTTTATGTGAATGGTGTCAATAGATTCATCTTACTCGTGAGAGTGACACTGGGTACATCAAAATTAAAATAAAACAAAATAAAATAAAAATCTTTTCTTTTTAGTTCTTCAATGAATTTAATAAACATGGCAGATATTGACGCAGTCGTGTTTTATTAATAATTCTTAACTTGTTTGGTTCCTGGAACAACGCGCGGTTGGTTCGAGTTCGAAATAACCAACCTCCTGGTTACCCAGTGAGATTTTCGTAAGAAAGGTTCATTTGTGCATTCATTTATATGAACAGAAAGGCCAATCCTGTACCGCTTGGCAATATGTAATAAGCATCATGGTTATGAGATTCACATTTTTTTGTGTGTCAGATTGGAAAAAATACTATATATTTAATAAAAATATTTTATACTTAAAAATATAAATTACATAAAAATATTTAAATCTATATTTATCAATGACCTAATTGATGTATTTAATATAAGATCAATATTTTATTGACCAATCAAGAAAGTTTTAAAAGAATGATTTCAAAAATATTAAATTACGCCATCTTTTTGACAACAATGACTACTCATTGTGATCTTTAAAACTTAAAAACTGAAATAACAGTTTAACAAAAAAGTCGGTGATATTACCAGCCAAATAAATATAACAACAATCCCTACCATGAGATACGCATGGCTGTACGAAATTCTCATGTAAACTTGCATTTGTGTGTTTCAGAAACAGCAGCGCAATTTTTGATTAGCTTTCTTGATTTAGTTTATTTACTTATTAGCCTTTGCTTGCTCCGGATTGTATAAGGATTAAAGTGAATTTTCTGTGTTCGATGGAAGGTGCCGACAACGTATGTTACCTATTTATTACGAGGTTATAATTTCGCCGAAGGTTATGTGAGGCGTGATAAATAAGTGACAAACTAAACATGAAGAAGAAACATCGAGCTCATTTTTAGGTTCCCTATCTCAAAAGGAAAAATCGGGACCCTTATAAGATCACACTCTGATGTCCGCGTGTCTGTCTGTCAAGACCCTTTATTTCGGGACCCTGTGAAGTTATCACTTTGAACCAGTCACCAGGTCACCAGACGTTTACGTAAAAAAGATACAGCCGTTTATTGAGAAAAAAACGCTAATTTCGACACTACAATATCAAAATCGCTTTAAAACTCATTTGTAATTAAATCTTAAAATATAGGGTCTATATTTTGTAATTGAAGCTACTAGTTCAAATGGGCTATCATATGAAAGGGTTTGATGTGCACGTTGCAAATTATAGTTATTTTTTAAAACTAATTATTTGTTATCCTTGCCTCCAAAGGAAACGAAAAATCTAAAATAATTGTAATTATATAATACCAAGATATCTAAATAACTATTTCATTGATCCGACGTACAGAAACTCGGTGGGCGAGGCCGAGTCGCACTTGTCCGGTTTTTACTTGTATATTTACGTTGACTACATAACGCTATTTGTGTCATGGAAATCAACTATAAAAACCTCAGAGGACTGGGAAACGTAAAGACTATCGCCTCTAATAAAGAATGGTCCAGACTTTAGGATTCCACGTATTTTAGAAACGGCTTAAATTCATCAATTTTTCTTGACTGAATTGCTATCTTTTCATGTTCTAGACTGCTTATAGTCCGTACGTACGGCAAAGAAGACGTGCAGATAGGGTTGGGTTTGTGCCTTAATTTCACCTTTGTAATCCACTTTTTGAGAACAAACATTGATGCGTCCAATTAACGCCATTAAGTATTATCTTATTTTCCCTGCAACATTTTCTGCATCTGCATTTACACCGCATATTTCTATTTTACTTTTATAAAGAAGTCAGAAGTAGTAGAGTAGGAGTAAATATTTTTCTTTGTGTTTATTAATGGTTTATTATAAAAAACGGAATGTTTAGTTTCTTTCTACTTTAAAATATGTTTTTTACACATAATCATATTTGGTTACATATGGGTTTCCTTATGATTTGTCTGTAGTGCGATAAACGTACCTATCTACTGTATATTTTATACAAAGAATCCCATGTCTTTAAAGATACAAATAATTGGTTAAGACCACTGAGTGTCTAAATTGAATAGTTATAGGAAATATTAATTCTAGTTTGGCGATTGTAGCGACTCAAGCGGGCGATTCTAGACATTTCGGCTTCATATCAAAATCAAAGCCTCGAAATCAGGAACTGGAGTCAAAATTTTAAGTAACGAAAGGAACTGAACGGAAATTAACAGCTTATAGAATTATAAAAATACACCGGTATCATTAAATTTATATGCCAAAATATAAAAATATATATTTTTAACTGGGCAACAAAAATATGGTTTTCAATTTTAGTAGCGCCATCTAGTCAGTAATTTGTAAAATAGCAAAACCAAAACATTGAGCTTTATAAAATGTAAAGCATAAAATGTAATAATAGTGGTGATGAAAGCATAAGAAACTGTAGTACGTGTGCTTGCTTGTAAGGCCTACATAACATATTCGCCTCGAAAACTGGCATTGCGTGAAACTTTTACTTGCTTATTTAGTTCGGCTTATCTTCACTAGATGTCACTGATGTATGTTTTGTTTTCAGAATCTCGTCAGACGCTAACATTTTGTCACGTTTTCTCTTTTTAAATTATTATGTCCTTTGCAGGTAATTTTAGCTTTAAAGGTTTTATTAGCATCAGTAACATAATTTGTTAGTTTAAATTTAGTTGCTAAACCATAAATTTTATTAAACGTATTGTTTGAGAATATGTACAAATAACTTGCGCTAAATACCATTACGTAAAAAAATATTTAATATTATTTAAATTTGCAAAATAAAACAAATTGCAAAGAGTTTTATTCATAATTATTCAATAAAACTAGTCTAGGTGTACTAGAAGGTTTTCGTTTTGGATAGATAAATCTTTTTACGTCAGATCTTGTGGTTTCTATTAACAGGTTACTAAACAATAGTAATTCGAAAACCAGCTTGCCCACGGTTATCTTGTCAATAAAATGTATGATTAACTTAAATAACTGATACACACTATATATATAATATATAATAATATATATAACTTATACATAAATTCCATTGAACACTTGAACAATATTCAAACTCGAGCTTCATTTTTTCGTTCCACTTTTCCTGTTTTCGCTGCATCACCCAAAACTTGGTACTTCCAAGATACATATTTATACTCTAAATTGAGCCCCGAAATTATTTTATAACTGCTCTCGGAAAAACATTCTTTATTTATTTTAAGCTTTTTATTTAATTTTCTAATTTTTCATTCTTATTTATCTTCTCTCTTTTCTCTATCCAAAAAATAATAATTAAGAAATGTTTTATTAATAAGTATACCTAAGCTGTATATGACTTCAAGACTATGTAAATAAGACTGAGTACTGACCTGTCCGTGAGATGCTTCGTTCCTGTTCCCACTTGAGAAAGCAGGTTTTCTAAAGTCATCTCTGCTGTCACCTTTGGCCTTAGACACGCTGTCAACGAATGTCAAGCTTTAACTGACATAGATCCGCTGGTGCTCTTGGATGCATAGTACGCTCTACTTGGTCCGCTTGGTTTATTATGTGAGGTAGCGGTATTTTTATGTGATTTTCTAGAAATCATACATTTGTATGTGGTTTTCGATAAGTACCATTTAGAAGATGATCTTGTAACAGTGAATAAAACAATGATTACATATTAAGGTTTATTAATTTACATCACAAACACACAAGGACGTCCTCAATCACTCAGTCGCACAAAATATACATAAATACTAACTATTGGTGATATAAATATTTATTTATATCACATATAACTTTTTACATCAGTCGTCAATTATCGGGAAACTGGCGGAATTTCATCGTTTATACAATAAACAATGTGCCAATTACACAAAATATTAAATACATTATTCATTTCTAAGGGTTTACGGAATAGACTGTTAAAAAATTGTAAGATATTTATAAACTTGTAAAACAATTACTCTTTAACATCTAAAATAAGTTAAATAAATAAATAATTTAAATTATTATTTAAACACTACTTGACGCGATGCGATGGGATTCGTTTTGAGCAGAACGTATGCCAACTTATTCATGGCGTTACTACTAATACTCATATGCATCACCCACCTTATAACTGTTTCTGACTACTTAAACACATTCTACATGTGCTCTATGTTGGGAATCTTACTTTTAGTATTACTGAAAACTGAGAATGAAGAATTTATCTGAAAAATCTAAGAAGCAAAACTTTGGAAAAAGCAACTCATAAGATTTGTTATCACTAATTTTGAAATCGCACTAAAAATATTTTGGCGGATTCTTCTGTTGGAATTAAACTTCATTGCACTGCAAATACATCTGGCGACAATCAACTCCTGAGCGTCCTCGACGTCCCGCTTCGTAGAAATCTTTAAATGTGCCACCAGACTGTCGTTCAAGGACGAAGCTAGCTGCATAGCTATAAAAAAAAATTGATATAGTATCTTATACGTTCGTCGTTAAATTAATAATACTTTAATTTTACTCACGTTCCAAACTGACAGAAGACACTCTTTGGGCCGATGTCATCAGAACACTCATTATTGGCGTCGCAAACATACTTTTGCAGACATTTGTCATCATTGGTACCGAAAGATCTTACGTAGGTTTTAAGCATCGCAATACCAGCGAGCGCAGCATCACTGACTGAGTCTTTACGACCCATGGATCGAGCGGTAAGCGATCTATGAGAGAACGAGGTCTTCAGAGCGTCCAGAAGATTTACAACGATATTTATGAACTGTGGAAAAGAAATCGTCTTATTAGAAGTTTTTGACAAGAAGATTATTTGAAGGTCTTAAGAATGATATGTCAATATCCATATGAGAGATGACAGGTATGATAGATAATAGTGATAGTCTGCATATATAAAAAAAGGATAAGGAAGGGTGGACAGCGTACCTCTCCAGCCTGCTTTGCCATGGAGGCGACCTGGTCGGGATCTTTTGCACCGAGCACCGTCGACAGAACCGCAGCCAATATACCCTGAAGCAAGCGAGAAGCAATACCGTCTCCGTAACCAAATCATACTATTTACATTACAGTTATAGGAAAAACCTCAAGGAAAAATGAATGAAAATGCATTTTACAATATAAGTAAGAAGGTATTGTGTGGTAACTTTCTCTGAGGTGATCCCGGACGTGACTGTACTAGTTATTTCTAGTGAATTACGGCATTCTATTAACTACTGTATGGATGCCTTGCAGCCTGCTACAGGTGAGGGCCAACTCATATGGTGCTTTTTACACTTAGTGATTCTAGAATTTCTAAATGTCAATGAGTATCTACAAAAAGAGGTTAGTGTATAAGTATGGATAAATAAATATTTATCTTTGCTTTTGTACATATTATTATTATAAATTGAAGCTCATACGCAGTGTATACCGGAAGTTGTATTTTTTTCAAAAAGTTAAATATATATAAGAAAGTTAAGAAAGTTTAAGTAAAGATTACGTAGCAAGTACCTGCATCGGCGATGAACCATTGTCGACTTTATCAATACCGTCGTTTGCAGCCCCTCCGCCTAAAATGGCTGTTAAAATTTTAAGACCCATAGAGAATAGGTTAGCCCAAGGAGAAGGCGACACGGAGTCTGTATCGAGGTTGTCACTCTTGTTTGGTCCAGTCGTGGCCGGGTTGAAAATCATTTGCATTAGCATACCTGAAATGTTTAATAATATTTAATACATTTTATAGGAAATTAATAAATTACCTTTTTTTATTTGTAGTTTGATTTACACACATACCAAGCATGTTCGACCAGGAGAATCCACCATCGGAAATTGAATTAGTTTGAATTTCATCAATGTCGTCTAAGGCAACTTTTTTCAACGCGTTAGGTTTTTCGGCAAATTTACGTTCCTGAGCTACTTCAGCATGAGCAGGTAGCGAGTTGCTGTAATATTGTGGACTGTGTGTTCTTACACTACTTGTCGCCTGAAAAGAGTGAATAAGTTTGAATGATAAATTGTCTTTGAGAACAGGGACGGCAGAGTTATACAAGTTTCAATAACAGTCATTTAGGTAGATAGTGTACCTACTCTCAATTAGCCTTAACACATTCATATCTATGCACTTCAGGGCTTTGATGAACGACTACTAAACATCTATAAAAGAACTACTAAACTAGATGCTCCAATAACTCAAATACCTGTGATATGAGCGGAACATGCTGGGGGTACGCTAATGTGTGGAGAATCGTTGAAGAGCTGATTAACGCCAGAAGCGCCCAGCCGGCCACCTTGTGATGCATCTGTGAAAAGAATTTTCTTGTCATTACTCAGCAATAATATTTTTATTGCTTAGTAATGCCTTTTGCCCAAAACTAAGAACCATATGCATGGGTATATAATTTCCATTTACGCACGGATTAAAAATAATTTAATTGTACTCTAGCGCAATGGACGTCGCTCGATTAGAAAGTGTTCTGATGAGTGATTCCAGCGAAATTATTGCCTGGTTTTAGAGTTGCTTAGAAAGTGGCTCCCCTCGTCGACTTCTCTGTATTTTTACGAGGATGCCAGTCTTTAATTAGAGGATGTTTATGTTGGTAGACACTTTTTATCAGTCCCGGTCAGAAAATGTTGCTAGAAAGAAATAACTGATATTTATTTTGATTTAAGTATGTAAAGTAAAGTAAAGTAATTATGTAAAAGTATCTTTTTCTAAACCTGTAAAATAAAAACTTTTGTCTTATTACATAAAAATGTTTGGAGCAAGGGTTTGGATTTGTCGCTGTCCGGCGTTGAAGTATGTTACAGGCATGTCCGACTGCCATCGAATGCAGGTGACCCGGTCTTTGGTAACTGTTGTCCGGATGTCACCTCTTACCATACTTAATAAGGTGCTAGTTATATAAATTGACGTAAATTTTCACCGTATGCTAGTCACAAAACGACGTGAAACGACGTCTACTTTCTTCGACCGATAAATGTATGGTATTTACACACGCTGTATAATGCAATATTTAAACACGTATGGCATGCCAACACCGATGTGTTAGTTTTCGGTTTATTCAATATATCAATAAAGATGCTTTATACTTATTGAATACTTTTTGACAAGTCGTGGAAACGAGTATCAAGTGTTGGTAATTATATGTTATTGGCCGACGACGGGGCTATACCGGTCGACGGTGATAGCAGTTCCATCGTTATTCTCTCTATAGAAATTTCTTTTTGCAAAACTTGTGTTGCCATTTATGTTTTATGAATGTTTGTTGCCGACTATTACTGGTAGACCGCTACGTACCCAAACTATTTATATAATGATGATTACTACTTTATTGACAATATTATCACTATGGAGAACGGATTACTATTAAATTTTCGTATTAAAGCATCATACACAGATCTAGCAATCAATTTACGACTTGACATTATGATAACGGTTAGTTTACTAGAGTGAATTAATTGCTGTAAATATCTGGTTGATTTTGAGGTGATCGCGCTCCCATGACCCAGTAACCCTTCGCTCGCGCAGGTGACTGAACTTGACGGAGTAATGAGAAACTAACCTCACTTTCGTTACGGATCTTCACGTCCGATATGGCCTACATTTATATGTATTAGTACTATGAAATCTAATTCGCTATTGTAATCGTATATAAGTACAATAATACATACGTAGGTAACGTACGTATTATATTATTTTAGGTTTTGATAATTTGATTTTTTTTTCGGTACATTAACTATCATTACTGCGTGGTGTAGGCATAAGTCACCTTTACTATTTTGACCTTCCGAACCCAAATTTTTTTTATTTATAATTTATTTATTGTACTGCCAAAATGACTACACTGCCTGAAGGAAAGCATAGGCAGAATCCAAGAGTAATGGTCACCGTACTCATTGCGAATGCAAACTATTCAACAATGCAGCATGGTGTCCCACACTATGTCTGTCTAGTGATGCTTCTGCATCATTGGGACTCCGTTCTTGCACTCAAAAACACGACAGCACGAACGCTGTCATTTTACGTTGATCTTCGTGAAACGTAGAAGAAAAATCAATTATTGCTTCCATTTTCCTGTCGGATGAAATGTAAGCATAATTACATTATCTATTAACGCAGAACGACGCGACGCAAGGCGACTTGGCTAGCAAACATGGCGTAAGGTGAAAGCCGCTCAGTCCGGTCGCGTGTGTGCCACTGTCGTGCAAGGTTAACGTTTTTCTAATTTTGGAGTGTGGACTTAGACCAGCTATTACGTTGTGACCAGCACCTAACTTTCATCGGAAATTCACCGTAGATAAATGTGTGAGAAGTAAATTTCACCAGTAATTTGACAGTTTTCCTCTTGTAGCGTGCGTTGCTATATTGATGCATTTTCTTAATACTGCGTTGTAATATGAGTGTATGATACACGCGAACGATAGTTTATACTTATAGTATCAGTAGATAGTATACTATTAGTTAGATATGTCTCATAGTTTACACAAGTATTAAGGTATAAGTTGAGTTTCTTGGTTACTTTTCAAGTCTATAAATGAGCTATTTAGGGATTCTATTTTATAACGCGATATTTTCGAAATTGTGTTTAGATGAAGTGTTTTCTTTTAATTTAAATATAAGCACAGATAAAGAGACTACTATAACGATTTCTCTAAATATAATATTCTTTATATAATGTATTAATTATACTTCTTGGTCGAACTTCCGCATTTTTTGGCTTTTTAGGCTGCTCGCGGTCCGGTTCAGCGTGCATGCACTTTCTATTCGTCCACCAACAACTATCCACACTACACATGCGTGTTCTTAACCCGGATATAAACGTGCAAAAAAACTCGTAATAAACATTAACGTTCATGACAATATATCGTGCACCATAATATTAAATTGTGTTTGTGAACTTTACGCATACAAAACTGCATCTAACGGAATTTTAATGGGCTTTGAATAATCTTAATAAAAATCTACATATCATCGGTTTAGCTTGTTATAGCTGTAACATAATAATGATGAGCTATACCTAGTGATGTGCCATGAGCAGTGGCTGGTAGACGCAAGAGCACACACCGTTACTGTGCTTTCAATGCGGATCAATCAAACGGTACACCTGACTCAAGATGCACATATTGGATTCGGGTCGAAACCTACTTACAAACAGCGCCATTCATGTTTAATATTATAATAATGTTTGAATAAACAGCGAAACTTTAAACCATTCTGTTTGGTATAGGTGAACTATTTCGTTTATTTGATATTTACATGTTTCAAAACTTGAATAGTTTTAATTTGAGGCTGACATTGTAAAATGACAGATCTATTAAGAATAAGTATTTATTAACCCAATACTTAAAAAAGCGTTTGAATATGTGTAGTTTTAATGTATATAATCCAAAAAATCTATATAGGCATACACACAAACTTGTAAAGAAAAGAAAGTAATTTTACTACAGGTACATTTTTATAGGGCTCGATGCCAAGCCACACCGTGGGTGATGTGCCGGTATGTAATTTTCGTTTTAAAATGATTTCGATTACCCAACGACGCCGGTGAATGACGAGATTGCCTCTCACGTCTGCCAACAACTTTCACTTTAAAGTTTTTTTGGGCATGAATGTATCAAACATTTCGTTGTGAGATGACGACAGAAGATTAATCACCGCTGTGAAGTCATTACTGGGTTTCATTTTCGTTTTTTACCTAAGATTTTGCATTCAACGGTAGATAAAGATCTAAACCATTATTTTGAAAACACAGCTACAAAAGAAGCAAAATTTTGTATTGAAATTGTTTTTGCGCCTTTTTTAAATTCATTGTTGAACCTATAAATGCATATTTTGTGACGGAAAGTATCAGACTTATCTCAGATTTCTTTTTGATCTTTTAAGAAATGTGAAAAGAACGTGCGAATTTGATAAATTCAACATATTTTTGATATCTCATTCATTCGAACAATAATTTATTCATAACTAATTTATTCATAACTCATCCCAACTTTTGGAGATATCTTTTTAATGTAGTAGATATTTATATGATGACATAACTTAATCTGTAAATACGTACTGCATGCTACGTATTGGAGTTTGCGAGAAATTCAGCGATGGAATCGACGACGGTCGGCACGCAAGATTATTGGCCATTCCGATCGCAGCAGCTTTCCTCGCCACTTTCAACATAGCGCCGGCGCACGTTCCAAGACTTTTAATTACTCAGGAACCTGTCACCGACCATCATGTACGACACTTCTTAAGACTTCAAGTTTTACTTCTTTACATTTAACTATATATATCACAACGTTATTTTAAACATGACGAGTCTGAAATGCTTGTATATAATAAAGAAAAATAATAAATCTTGTGAATCTAAACGCTTTTGGAAAAAAGCAATATAATAATCATGAATCACACATTTTGCTTTTACCTTTGCATTTTAGGTCTGTATTGCTTTAAATTTTGTTGAAAACATGAGAAATCTAGCTTGTTTACATTGACATTAATGCAGCCAATACGAGGAAGAATTAATAGATTGTAGCCGGAAGACGATATCTTTCTTTCTGTTGACTTTCTATTTGTGTGGACTCAAATATTTTTCGTCTTTGAATAGATTTACTTGCTCAATTTAAACAATAAAGCAATTATATTAACTATGAAATACTTTTATTAAGTAGCTTGTCTTACTACAGATTTGAAACGCTGCTTATTGTCAAGTTATGACAAGAAATTAGTTACTCAAGAATATTTTGTGTTTGTATTCTTTACATGCTGCTCCGTAACGAATTCAAAGAAGTGTTATGTGAAAATTTACACATTTTAGAAAGCGAACGTTCTTATGATGTAAATATATATGCATTAGCTTTTGCTTGCGGCTCCGTCCGTGTTAACTCGATTATAGCGGTAAAAAGCCTATGTCCTTCCTCCACAATTAAAGTATCTCCATGCCAAATTTCATTAAAATCGGTTGAACAGTTTAGCTGTGAAAGCGCGACAAACAGACATACAGAGTTACTTTCGAATTTATAATATTAGTATGAATAAGACGTACAAATATGTGAATCATTTAATAACTATGAAATTGGCGAGGCTATTTCTGTAAATTTACACAAATAGGCTCCTATTTGTGTAAATTTCGTGTTGTTTACTCTCCTAAACAATAAAATTAGGAATGGTTATTCCTATTTTTTTACACCTATATGTTCTTTTCCTAGACTGTTAACTGCCTTATTGTGATTATTAATTATTATCGTATGTTGTATTTCTCTTAAACTTTTAAAATAAATGCGTAAACTATGAAAACAAACAATATCTTAGAACATGAGCTTAAAAAAATAAATTAATATTCTTTTGAAACAATCTCATTTTTAAAACTCATACTTTCATTTTTTGGTCTCATTCCCACCAATTATTTAAAAGTGGCAAATGAAATATATTTAAGTTATAAAAATAAATTAATTCGAAAAAATATTGCATTTCACAGCAAATTCGATACAATTTTGTTTATTCACTTGATGTAATATATAAAAATAATAGAGAAAAAATTAAAAAAAAAATGGATGATATAAACAAACATTTTGTATCACCAAATCACTTGTGAAACACATTAAATTTAATTTACGCATCACGCTGGCACTTGCAATTAGCGTCCTGTCCAACTTTCACATGATTTTCACGATCACTTAAAAATATTTCCACTGCTTACGGGATAGCCCTTCAGAAAACCTCTTACCTTATCTGGATTTTGGAGGTATATCACTGTAACACTGATTCACGTTATCTTCCAACGAAGTAGCTTTATTTTCACCGGTGAAAGTGCCTGTTGCTTGTGCGAGAGTTTAACTTGCAATGAGTGTTGCGCCTTGAACTTCACTATATATATATAATGACCCAGTTGTTGAGGCGGCGGACTAACTGTGCTAGTCAATACGTCTGTTCGTTTGTCCAACCTGTTTTCATCCCGTTGTACCGATCGCTCCTGACCGAACCTTGTCAAGGACACTCGGTTATCGAAATGAATAAGTGTCTTCTCTCTTTTTAGAAATTATTATTAGTACTTTGCCAGTTAAAACAGTGAATTGATAAATGTATTTGTTTGTTACAGGTACTGCACGATGTATCAACTAAGGAATATTTCTTAGGACTGATTTTGAATTTGCTGTTTTTTTTTTGCATATTTTTACGCGAACTAAATATTTACTTCTTAATTACTATTATTTCTTGCATCTACATAGTCCAATTATATATTATTAATGAATAATTGAATTGTTTACTGTTGTTTGGCATCACCAAAATCAGTTCTATGTGAGGTAATATAGCTATAGTGGTAAGTATTGAATTTTTGTAGTGACCAATGGAGAAGAAAGATCAGGGAAGTGGACCCAAGCTCAAAGTGTAAGCTTTAGACGATGGAAGATGATGATGATGACCTGACAAGCAGACAGAGAGACTGTCCTTTTTTAAAGTACATACTTTTCGTTTCATTATATTAGGGGTTCAAAGACAGAAGGTGGCCAACGTTACCGTTATTAAATAAAGATTGAGTGATACAGTAGAATTGCAGAATATCAAATGTTACACCAATCTAGAATTAATTTGGAAAAGGACCAGGATCAGGCGAATTTTTCTTCCATTTTTAACTTCGTCATGTTACATTTGACTGCCTTAGTGGCGCAGTTGTAGCGTATGCGACTGCGGTCCTAGAGGTCTCGGGTTCGATTCCTGAGTCGAACCAAATGTTTGTATGACCTGCAAATATTTGGTCGGAGTTTGGTTGTTTTCTATGCATAATATGTATCTATTTATAAAAAATATATTTGTATTAATATCAGTTGTCTAGTACCCGTAGTACAAGCTGTGTTTAGTTTGGGTCTAGATGACGTTGTGTGTTCAAATGTCCGAAAATATTTATTATTTATTTATTTACCTACGCATATTAGTATATGTTAAGATATAAAAGTACAACTTCAGATATATCAAATTAACAATAATATACATAAATCTTTATACTACATCTATCTACATACATAAATAATAGATACAAAGAAAATTATATCGATATTTCTAAAGAAATGCATATTGTAGCAATCGATTATATTTACCTACCAAAATTACCATCAAAATTAACTGCTTAGTTACATAGCTATTAGATTGACTATAGTGGTTTACTTCTTATAGAAACTCATTTAATTTATTCTAACTTAACTGTAATGGGTTAATCGGATCAGATGGTGAAGACAAAATGGTATAACCAATACGACTTAATTTTCGCCACAAAAATATGGTCGCAGATGTTAAGGAACTGAAAGAATTGCGAAAAAAAACGGCCAAGTACGAGTCAGACTCGCACCGGGGATTCCTTACAAACTTTTAATTTTGTAGGGACAATCTTTGCCGTTGGAAAACTGTTGTTTCCCTAGGAACATAGATGTTGGTTATGTTTAGTGTACCAACAGCAAATAAGTTTATAAACAATTTTATTTTTGTGCTACAACTATATATTTATGGTTTGGATCAAGGTTAGATTAATATTATATTTGGATAGGATTTTTATTTACTCGTGTAATTACATTGCTTGATGCCATCTTTTAAGTCAACGGGAATTGGGTACCCACAGGTTTTGATTTCCTTGTGAGTGTCAAAATATGCGACAAAATTGGGGCATAAAAGGCCGTATCTTTTGATTGCTTAGACTTTAATTTTTTTCACTACTGCATAGACCTGAGTATTTGTTATTAATTTTTACTTGCTACCTCCACGTATTCCTGAGGAAAAGTGTATTGACCAATAGATTGTCAGACAAGCAGACAACAAAAGTGACATTAAGGGCTGTGAAAGCCGTTTTTGGCACGGAGTACGGAACTTTAAAAGTCAAGAAGTAGCTTCCAAAGTGGAGAATCATATCGAAGGAGATAATAGCTTGGATATCCAAACATGGAAATGTGGGCATAGAAAACAAAACAAAAAGAAGATAGAAACAAAACGAAACAGAAGTTTAACTGTTGTCTGTATTGTTTTACATTTTTGGATAGATAAATAAATGTATGATTATGTGTGAGTACAGGTACACATACACAAGATCAGCCCGAAAATAATTTTCCTTCTCAAGTTGTTTAAATTTTTTGACGAAAACAAAAAAATGGCTAGTAAAATATTTTCTTTAAACTACGAATTTTTAAGTCGGCTTAGAATATCTGTATAACGACATAATATGCATAAAATATGACATGCTTCTAAGCTTGCATGAAACTAAATTGTGGCATTTGTTTCCCAGTAAAGACGATGTGTCTCGTGGAAACAGAAGTGGTTAAAGCCTCAATAGAATGAGCTAGATTCTGGTATTGCTTCTCACGCCGTCTTAAGTACTTGTTCACTTCAGTCACTAATCACTTTATTATATAGGCATGGTTACACTGTATCCACGATCCGTGTGCACTAGTTTCATGTTATTTTAAAGAGAATAGGTAGAAAAAAGTATATTCGTTATAGGATGGTGAAAACGGATTGTGAGTACTTATAATATAAATACTCAAATAGCTATTGCCATGGCATGGTACTGCAACACAGCAACAACTTAATTCCATGCAAGCTACAAACAAGTGCCTACTATAGTACTTGGTATATAATCAGGATCGAAGGTCCAAATATTCCCGCCTTGGATATTTTTAAAGGGTGCTGCTGCTATTGTTGCCGAATGTAACGACCAGTATATCAGAGAAATTGAGTTATACAAACAATTCAAATGTTTTGAGTTAGTTGCTTATCATTACATATTGCCTCACTTTGAATCTTTTCGGAAGAATGTATTAACAGTCTTCCGAAAAGATTCAAAGAGAGGCATCTCAAGCCTACATAGGTCAAGAAAGCCAGTAAAAGAGTCAATCATCCTATACCAAATACAAATTTTACATACCTATGTATTTCAGATTTGTCTTTGAATTAAAAAGTAGTTAAAATTATTACAGTTGAAAAATTAAAGTATAAAAACTCGTGTCTTCTTTTGGGACTACAACTATAATACTGTTGCATTTTTGATCGCGAGGAAAATACTACAAAACTCATTGTTTTTGTGCTGTGAATTTTGAATGTAGTGCGCTTTGATATTTGTAGATTATGTACAGCATTGGTGGGGGTAAACTCTCGCTAGAGAATAATTATACTTCTCCATGGTCCAAAGTGTTTAGTTTAGTGTTAAGAGGTCATGATTTTCTAAAGAAGTTGCGCAATGAGAAACGAGAGGGGACAACTTACTATTCCTGCACTTTTCTGCAGTAGAAGTATCAAAGTTTTGTCAAAATCTGCTGCACGAAAAAAGGCAATCGTTTGACCAACAGACTAGAAAAGGGATATTAAATTGTTTAATATTGTTTTCTTTTTTATGTATGGGTCTTTAAAAAAGACTACTCTACCTGGTAAGCAGAATCCAAGAGTGGTGGACACCATACGCATTACGAATGTAGACAATACAACATGGTGACCCACACCATGGTGGCTTTGTGATGGTTCTGCATAATTAGGCCTCAAGTCTCGCACTCACTGACGAAACCCAACACGAATGCTGTCATTTAGGTTGATCTTTTCTGGGAGAGGGTTGTATTTACTGCCCTGGTCGAGCCGGCCCGTTAGTGCTGAAATCAGAAAGGCTCACCCTTTAAGACTACTAACACATTCGTAGTCAATAAGATGACAGGAAATATGTTGAGGAATACAAGAAAAAAATATTATTAATATAGAAACAAAACTAATAAATTAAAATGCTTACAGGTACACATACGTAGGCGGATACTATTCGTCGGTTGACTGGTGAGTTTATGTATTGCTTTCCTTTGCATGAAGAAAATACAAATTTATAATTTTCTAAATGAAATACTGCACGGATGGTGTAGTGGTTAAGGCGGTCGTCACGCCGTTTTCTACTGCGCTGAATTTTGTGGGTTCAAACCCCACATGGGACAACACTTTGAGTAATCTACAAATTGTTTTTCTGAGTCGGTTTTCTTTGCTTCCGTTTCATGTATGTTAGTTAAGTCCCCCGTGTCTGGTTGTATATTTTAAAAAGAAAAATAAATATTGATGAATATGAATGTAAAAATTAATTATGTAGTTAAGCCGCAAACGTGCTAAAAATTCATGAATACCTTCCATGAATGTGTGCGCATGTTGTAGATACAGAAGTGTTATAAATTCTGTAACACTTTTCTTGTTACATCCGTTTATGTGCATTGATCTGGAACTATATGTTGCATCGTCCGATTGTGGAATAGCGGAGCATGCTCGTTATTTTTATACTTTTATACATAATGAAATAAATATACTTTGACTATACATATTGCGTTTTAATTATATCTCATCCTAAATGATTACCTAAAACAGTAATCAAGAAATTTTAATATATACTTTGCATCTTTAATTACTATTATATGTATGTCGAATATTTAGGTGATTTATGCACACGTTAATTAAGACCGTGATATATATGGTATGTCTTACTCTAGATACAGTTAGCGCACGCCGTAAAAATAAAATATTCTTGTTTTTTACATAATGAGTTAAAAATTAAAAATGAAAGTTTGAAAACATGTAAAAAAAGAATTTACTTTCGCTAGCTCCTTTAGAGTTGGTAAAGAGGTCGTTAGTTCGAAATGTACTCATTGAGGATAATGAGGGGTTTTGTTTTAGTAACCAAGTTGTAAATAAAAAGTATAAGAAAGAAAGTTGTATCATAAGGAAAATAAATATTCACTTTCGGTAGGTTTTTTGAAGAATTACTCACAGATCGCGAAATTGTAATAAACAGAGGACTCGATCGTAAGTTCATTGGCCTGCGCTGTGACTCATGTGATTGCATTTCACTTTCTTATTCGGGAAATGGCACTTATCAAGAACCGCATTCTATTGTAGTTAATCCTTCTAGAATAGACACTAGTTCAGTTTCTAAGATACAAATGTACGGAAGTTTTTAGCACAAGTAACATCCTACGACGTTATTGTAGATATAATAACTTTCACAATGCATAGAAAGTGACCTCGGAATAAGTGGAGGGTTAAATATGAAATGCAAATTGACATTTTATTTTATTCCGTCTGTTTTTTATACAAATAAATGTATACATGCATACATACGATCCATGGTAAGCAGACACTGCAGTGTGCTTGTTATTGATCGGGTGTTTGAAAATAAATTTTTATTTTGTAATAATTGTACATTTAGCATGTACAACTATTACAAAATTAAAGTTGAAATGAAATATTGTGGGCTTAATAAATTTTCAAAACAGATGCTCAGAGAAAGCCTCCAATGGTCTTGAGATCTTGATCTCTTGTAGATTTGAATCTACTAGTAGTATCGACAATCATGCACGGCTGCGCTTAGGCCTTTCCTTGTAAAGGAGGATATAAAGGGATATATACATATCACACAGGCCAGACGAGTTAATATAGCATATGTATCAAGTTTGCCTACCTTTGTAGTGCTGTTGACATGCTTAGGCGTTTCTTGCGTCGGGTTGAATAGGGTGGCGACACTTCATGTTCTTAATCCGTCACCACACATATGTTGTTAGGCTTATCTTATAGTCGCATAGTAATATATTGTTATGCTTATCTTCCAATAAATAATTTAATGTTCTATAATATAAATTACAACAGATTATTCAGGTCAGTAAAAAGTGGTAAGTTATGGTGAACGGAAGCATAAATAGATCATCGTGAAGTTGGTTCTAAATTGGAACCGAAGTTGCTAATGTCCGGTAATATTTGTCAATTTGCATGTACCTCGGCCATTCGAAGGTAACTGTAAAGTTGGAATGTGAGCTCGACTTGTCTGCCTACTTCTCTTCTCCAGTGAACCAAATTACTATTTGAAAATACAACGTGCAACAAATTGTTGTTTTTGTATGCTAACACATAAATCATTTTAGTTTTACACGTGGATAAAACAGTCATTTCTATTTTAAAATAAAAAAAAATAGAACAGACAGATTTATAAGTTTATTATCACTTTAAAAACGTCGAGCTTACATACCTGGGGCGTTATTGACAGTTGAATCTGTAAATAAAAATAAAAAAAAATTGTAGTTCTGACCGACCGTAGCCGACTTCATTAGGGTCAACCCCTCTCGTACCAACGTTGTAGATCCACATAAAGATATTTATAAACGAAGCCGAGACGTTAGGTAGCGACATCGTAATAAACCATCATAAAATACAGTTTATTTTAGATTTATTGGTGACTAACTTTAGCTCGCCGCTCCGCGAGCCTATATCCTGCTTCAAGAATCAAAGTATCAGCGGTTTAGCAGCGAAAGCAAAACAGGCAGACTGACAGTTACTTACAAATTCGTAATATTACTATGGAGGATAAGTGACATACAAAGTTAAAACAATTATAGTGATCTCATGAGTACTAAAATGTATTTAACTAAGATCCAAACGCTTAACCCACAACCTATATTTGAAAGAAACATATTAAGTTATAGCTTGTTAGTGATATAAAATATTTTTGTACTTATTCACCGCAAACGGAACTTTGGAACTGGGACACTAGTATTGTCGTCTCCGTAGTGGTATTATATAAACCGCACAGGGCGGACCCGGTCCTATAGAACCATCTTATTTGTTTGAAGTCAACTCATCACTAAACTATGAGGTCAACAAGGTAAAAGTAACCCTTTATAATCAAATTTTCTACTCATTGTTAGTATTATTTTTAATAGATGTCGAAAGCCATGAAAAAGTGGTGCGACTGGTGTAAGTTTGGTTTTGTTTTGCTTTATCTGGTTAAGAGCTTCTGGAAAAAATATGTTTATAAGTTAGTTTTAGTTTTTATATAAGTAATATTCTTCTATTGAATGTGGAATGGGATGTAATGAGTGTGGCACCAGGAGCGGTTGCATCTTAGAAGTGTTTTTCGCTAATAGTATCGGCATAATAATGGTTTTTGTCTAATGTATATTATATTTCTAGTTAAATTTATTAAAATAGTTTTTTGTGTTGAATTGGGACATAAAAAGACATGGATTTTTTTTTAAATCTAGATGAGTGTTTGATCACTTCGTTTTTACGTATTCGTATCTAAATCTAACGATTCTGCTTGATGGAAAGTATGAGGAGAATCCAAGAGTAGCGGTCACCATACATTGCGAATGCAGACGATGGAACAATGCACAGTGGTGACCCACATTATCTATGTTGACCTATTGTGATGCTTCTGCTTAATTTGGCCTCAAGTCTCGAACTCACCAACGAAACACAAAAGCATGAATGCTGGGTAGGCCTTTTCTGCCCTGGTCGAGCCGGCCCGTTCGTGCTGAAATTAGCGTACCTCTACTACCTTATAAAGTATGCCTTATATCCGATTTTTTACTGCACACTTAAAAAAATAAAGCAAGTAGGTGTTAGGATTCATACTCACCTATCAACCATCATCTACTTATTTCTTCGTTGCAAGTCATTTAGTCCGTACCAATACTTCATTCCAATTTATTGAATGTTATCAATTCGAATGTGAAAATACACCAAAGAACAAATGTAATAAAGAATAATGGTATAGGTAAACAAATATAATGCGATAAACACGTCGCGCAGTATGCCAGTGGGTCATCAGCGAAATGTTAGCTTTCATTCTTACTGTCAATGACAACCTATTATCAAGCCAGTGTGACCTAGAAGGACACGCCGCATTCCTATCGTTGTGTCGGTAAACAGGTTGGGTCGTCGTCGTATCACGGCGATTTCGTGATAATCCTCGTTACTTGATCAGATTTGGGTATTTGTATCCTCGAAGCTCATACTGTAAATACGTAAATTACAGGTATCACTTATTTAGAACTTACGATCATGTTCCAAAGTATATTAGGTATAACAATAAAACACGCAGTACAATGTCCTTTGAAAAATAATTTTAATACTGTGCGAAATATAGGAAAGGGCCATAGCAGTGGATTATTAAAAGCTGTTTGGTTATGGTTGTTATTCTATAATATTTTTATTTATAATATTTAATTACTACATCCAGAGACAGAAAATGGATGGGTTCGTGTTCACTTGTGTACACGCGTGTATGCTTGCATATGTGTTTTTACCGTGGGAGAGCCACGCTTCGGCATGAATGGGCCGGCTCGACCGGAGTGATACCACGGCCTCACAGAAAACCGGTGTGAAACAGCGCTTACGCTNTGGCCTGGCGATCCTTACACCATCCGTGGCTGAGAACACCTCCCTCAACTTCTCGGCGAAAGTATCCGCCGTCTTTGCGCCCTCGGCCCCGGGGAACTCGAGCACTCGAGCTCCCGTAGAGGCCCATACCCCGATCCAACGCTCCCTATCTCCCTCACCATCCCCCTTCACCCCAGGCCGCCATAGTGTGGGTCACCATGCTGCATTGTTCTTTTTCGCATTGAGGATGGTGACCACCACTCTTGGATTCTGCTCATGCTTTCCATCAGGCAGGGCAGAGTCATTTTGGCAGCTTAAATATAAAAAAACAAAAAAAAAAAAAAGAAATTGAATAATGATTTTCACAGGACTCAAAATCGTTGTGGGAGATGTATCAAAGTTAAATAAATTTTAAACAAATGTCTATGTAAACGTGCGATTGAAGGTCGTGGATTTCTCGACGATCTATGCGATGGAGCTGCAAGTGATTAGTAATTTGTTAAGCCTTATTATCACATTCACGCGTAAAGAAACTGTTTTTAGCAGGTGGTTTGTCAATGATACTTGAGATTAAGCATGAAGCGACAAGTTGAATACCTAATTTGTACTACTTAGAAGGTTTACAATAGCTTTTCGTTGTGATTCTTATCACGATTCTTCTTGTAACAAAATTATGTAGGTTACATTAGTAGCGTAAGTGATTGCCGTGCTTGAGGTCTCGGTTTCGATTCTCCAAATGTTTCGATGATCGACAAATATTTTTTTCGGAGTTTGGGTATGTTCTATGTATGTGTGTAGATTGTATTTTTTGATTATGAAATACAGATCAAACGAGCAAACACTTCTCCTGATGGTAAGAGATTACCGCCGCCCACGGACACCCGCAACACCAAAGGCGTCACAAGTGCGTTGCCGGCGTTTTCTGTGAAGCCGTCGACTCATGTCGAGCCAGCCCATTCATGCCGAATCGTGGCTCTCCCACGGAATGTTGTATGAACTTTAAAAGTATAATAGTACAAAAAAGTGTACAAGTGTTATATCAGATTCATTTTACTGAATGGAAATGTAGATAACAATGTAGTACAAATTGTGGAATACTGATAATACTATGGTGTGTAACTCACTGACGTAAACGCAATGCGAAATATCAATAGTTCATTTTATCCAAAATATAGGTAAACACTTCGTCTAAAAGCTTTTAGAACACTTTAGAAGGATTTACTAAAAGGATACGCATCTTCGATGTAAGTTATGTTTTGTTTTTAATTATTTTCGTACCATAGAATATAATTATATAGGTATTTTCTGGAAGAAATACATATTATTATTATAAAAACACTCAAAGGCTTGCTGGCAGTACGCTAATAATATGCACAATAAATTTTGAAAAGCTCAAATGTTGCATAGGAAATTAATTTATGATAGGTTTCCTAAAGATACAAATGTTATTACCAATAGGTACAATGAGAGATTATTGATATTACTTGTAACCGTGGAACAACTACTTAAGTGGAATGCATATATGCAATCATTAGTTTCACTTCTAATGACAATAACAATACAAAGGTTTGATATAAACGGCAAGGCGCAATGTCACAGTCATAGAAAGTGAAGACTGCTCCCGATGTGAAGCAGAACGGATCATTTGTACAAAACAACAATGGGTTACTATTACGATTGCGGACCGTCCCTAATTATGAAGTGGCAGCAGTTCTTCTATGTCGTTACCATAGTCTTTTCATTACTCCTTTCTTACATGAGAATCCGGTATTAATTAATTTTCCTTACACAGTTTAGCATGGGCGTAACCAGGTTTTAGTATCGGCAGGTTTTCTTTTCTGTATCCCTTTAACAGTAATGGAAAAAAGTAGTAGAGTGTGTAAAAAATACTAATAGTGTAAAAACATTTTGGGGAAGGGGGGGGGTTTATGTACCTCTAATCCTCCCCCTAGTTACGTCCATGTCGATGACTTGCTAGCATGTGCAAAAATATATTTTAAATTGTTTAATAAAAGAAAGAAAGACAAGTAAATATTTTTTTATATCTGGGCCTATCAAACTGACTCTACTCTGCCTGATGTAAATGTAATGTAATGAATCCGTTCGTAAATCTCTTTGTTTTGTAGTTACTATAAAAATTTGTATATGTAATACTATAACAAAAAAGTCTTAATATACATACGTTTTAAATATGCACGGTTAGAAAGAAATAACCATTACTCACATTTTGAAATCAGGTTGTTTTAAGTGCACTTCAAATTGCGAATCTAGAATTCAATTACAGTTAGATGTTGAATTTACTTGATAAAAAAATACCAGATATTACCCGCAGTTCTATCCGTATTCTAGTATATCTATTTTGTTTATGAACGTTAAATTGAAGCTAGAGTTAAACATCTTAGATCGACACAAGCTGACGCTACACCATGTACTGGATTGTCAATGTAAACTAGGTGAAAACACCAAAATCTACTGCCTGCTTGTGTCGATCTATAACTTCCAGTTTCCAAAATGCATAGAGCCTTAGAAGAATATTGGCATAGAAAGTCACGGCCACTCTTTTTAAAAGTCTGATATTCAGGTATAATAATGTAAGTATTACAGGAAAGGTAAACAGTATGCAAGTTGTTGCCACCTTTATTTTATTAAATTACTGCAAAAGCTAACGTCCCAACAAAAAAACAAACACTATTAAGCATAGAAAGTTCAGTTCTAGTTACTTTCATTAATTTGGATATAGACTTCTAATAATCATAGATTATTAGAAGATTGTGTTGTGCATTTCCCATGAGATAATATATATAAATGACTACTTTCTTTTTTAGATCATTTCACTGCCAGCAGCGTGACATTGATAAACTGATTTTATTTTATCTTCAAAATAATGCTTGTAATAATAGGCTGTCACTACTTCAATTTTTTACCGTTAAAGTGCTTGAGTGATTACTCCATGCGTCCATGGAAATATAATCTCCATTATCGTTTTAAATTTAAAGAACGGAAAGTACTCCTAGACGACTAAATACTAGTCCAGGTAGGTTTGGTATCGGTAGCGGTGGTCACTCACAATGGACTTTATAAAAAGGTTCAAAGTCGCACAAAGAGCAATGGAGAGATCAATGCTCGGAGTCTCTGCGTGATAGAATCAAGCATGAGCAAGCCCGCAGACGAACCAAGGTCACCGACATTGCCCGTTGTATTGCCAGACTTAAGTGGTAGTGAGCGGGGCACATTACTTGCAGACAAGACAGTTGATGGGGCCATGTTGAAGGCAGTTATCAATAGCAGCACGCACTCTTTTTTTAATACTTCACTGCCAATCGTATGGATTGCTTTAGGGACTACAAGTTATCAAGGCGTTTAGAGCTAGCCTTACTCTCTAAAACTGACCATAAATCTCAATCCAGTTCATTAAGATCACGACTAGATGAGAGTCAATCTTCAGCTATGATGAAATTCGAAACGTTCGTTTCCAACCAAGAATGGGTGGATCGAGCGTTATGACCCAGCGATGAGTCTTACTGAAAGGAATATTCTTTTTAATGAACATGGTGTTGTTAAGGGGCTTAACTACCTTCTGAAGAATGGTATCTTAATACATTTGTGCCGATTTTTTGATACCTTTTTCACATAAATATTGCTAAGCCACTAAGTATGTGGCTCCAAACCTACTTTACACAATGCAATCACTGCGATTCGGTTCTTTTTATCACCCAACTCCATTTTAATGTGACAAAATATTTTACAATGCATTGGCGCGAAAATAAAAAAACACAATGAACAGTCGAATAAAAATGACAGATTCCAAATACAAAAGCAATATTTTGTTTATTTTTAATTGTAACAATATTTATGGCCAGACTAAGTAAGCATTAAAGGGAAACCATTTGTAAACAAACGAAAAGTTTTTTTTTAGTCCTCAGGATAGCTTTGTGTAGTTATTTTTATTCCTCAAGATAGCTTTATGTAAAACTTAGTAGAAATACATTTTACTTTAGGCTATCCGTATCGAAAACTGCAACGTTAAAATACTGGTGTGTAGTGTTCAGGTAATAAGGTACACCATAAATGTTTTTGTTTTACAAATACGTTTACGTATATCTAAATGTAAATATTGCATGTTATGTATACGAAGATAAAATTATGACACACTAATTTAGTCAAAAGATAAACACACAAAAGATTAGAATGACACTGTCCGATCATTGATATTTTCGTAAAATATTGGCAATTTATTTTCTAAAAATGGGAAACTGCCCATCATACATCTCAATAGCCGTTATTAATTACTAAAAAAAGAATTTTTGAAAATAGCCTAAAAGTCCATTAAAAGCTTAGAAGCAAGTCTCCCTAAAATCATTAAAGATATGTTGAGATAATATTTGAAATGACTGTGTTTGTTCAAATAAAATTGCAATAGGATTTAACTTTATTGGAAAATGTAAACTGAAAGATGACCTGATGACGACAAAGTACATTTATGAAGATATTCATAACGGTATAATATTCATACCGGTGCTTGTCCATTTTCTAGTTCTGACTGTACTAGATCAGAGTTCTTATTAAAGTCAGATGGAGGTCAGTTTGATTAAAACTTTCTTATCAATTATTAAAAATAGGTGGATGGCCCTTATAACTTGACCGCTTTATGATCTTCAACCATAACGTTGGGTGATTGTATGGTATACCAGTATAGCCAGTTAAAGCGGATTGTAATGTCATTTCTCTGTCATGTCTGATAGTCAAATTTTTATTTATAATTTGACTATGACCATGAAATGATTTCACGGTTTTTTTTCGAAACACGGTCCCCATTTAATCTCATCCACATTTTTTAAAGTTTTTATCATTAATTTTATCACGACTAAGACTTAAAGACTCGAAGACTTAAGACTTGAAGACTTTAAACACTTGACATTGGCAGAAATAGCTAATTAGCTGGTTGCCATTTCATCAAAAGAAGAAGAAATGATTGCACGGTTCAAGTAGTAATTTAATTGTCACCTGTCTGTTTTCTACTGATGAGTTGAACCTCACTTTTTTTTACCTGTGGAAATTCCCTCGGGCCTTCATCCCACCGGGGTTTGCGGCGGGGCGGTGTGTCGGAATCGAACTGACTAAAACCACACGGTGTGCCACTCTGCGCCTGAGACGGGAGGGATCCGGGAACCGCTTTCTTACGCCATCCGGAGAGTTTAACCCCACTTGGGACAACCCTTTTTAAGATTCTCAAATTATTATTCTAAGTGGGGGTACTGTTTGTGTTCGTTCCATGAACGTTTTATGGAGTCCTCCACCATGCGGGAATATTCCTAGTGCGGCAATTTGAAATTAACAGTTTAAAATATTAATTTCAAAAATTAGAGATTTTAAGAACTTAGTAATCATAAATAAATGTCGTTGCATTTTTTATTATTTCCCAATTTATTCGTTTTACAAACAGAATATTTTGCGTCTCCACGACGCATCTCAAAATCAAACGACAAAAAGCCTTTCTCACACTGGATAATGTAATTTGTTTCGTGAGATGATCAAATCATGTCGTAATCGTTCTACTTATCCGTTATTATTTCCAGATCAACCATGAAATATGGTCCTTATTTATGATGAAGCATATGCTCAAGGTAGCAAAACTACGCTGATTTCAGCATACATACATTTCGATTTGTGAGATTAACCTCCGTTATAATTTCATTATAACTTTCTTTAAACTTACATCGTTAAAGACTATTCTTAGTACACAAATATGTATTTTTATGTACATGTGAACTTTTTAAAGGGATATGCAAAAAGTCACTTTTAGAAGAAGAAATAAGAAAACTAGTACATACTTTGTTCCAGTTCTTCGTCCTCAAACCTACTTAATACATAAATAGGTAAATATTGTGGCGTTAACTGTACACTTATCTTCAGACCGCCTTACAAATGCAAAGTCAGATAACTTGATCAGAGATAAAGCCGAAAGCCCTACCTCAAGATCAAGTTATGTCAACCGTTTCCTGTTTTCTAACATTTCATTAAACAATACTTAATTTTAAATACTTTGCGATAGGCTGTAAAGGGAGAATATTCTCTTAAGAAATATTTTTAATGGAACTTTTCGCATTACAGATCGAAGTATTTATTAATCAAATTAGTTTATTATTACTGCTATTGCTTAATCAAATTAGAAGTTAATATTAGGCTTCATTCATAAATAAATATTTATAACCGTAGCCTAACATTAAACGTCTGTAATTTAAGTTATAACACATGATGATTCTAGAAACTATTACGAAACTATTAATGATATATTTATATAAGTAACGTCCTACTTACTTGTATACTTATATAAATACATGATTAATATTTAAATACCTATACAAGATACCAACAGTTAGATCGTCGAGCTGCAACACAAACAGACCACTTTCCTAAAAGCGTTTAGTAAAATTAAAAACAATTACTTGAGCAGTTTGCTCGTAAAAGGTGAACGTCCGTGTAGTTTGGTGGGTATTTTTTCTTTTAAATATAATTTGGGCGCTTTTTACTGACGCCGGCCCCCACCGGCCTCAGTCGCCTCACTTTCTCTTGCAACTCGCTTTGACAAACCATAAAATATATTTTAACAACTTACTAGAGAGAACTTATTGACCCCAAAAGCATCATAACAAGTTTGATAGCCTTCATGCATCGGAAATGCGACAAAATTATTGATGTTAAGCGATATAGTCATAATTATTGTTAAGCTCCTTAAATAAAGATAAAAAAAACTACAATTAGTTTAATAAAATGTATAATAACTACACACTTTACAAGTTAATTTGACAATTAACTTACAGAGAATTAAACAGTACAGATTTTGTAACCATAATGCATTTGTAGTATACTTATACTCCTAACTTTTTTTTGTGTGGAACTCCCCTCGGAAACCACCGATTGGTGGTTATGCCGGACTCGGACCGACTAAAAACCGCACACCTTCTCGGGTACTAGAAGCTGGAGAACCAGGTGCATCCTCGAAAAGAAATCCCTGGAACCCTGACGATTATACTGCTACCCTAATTATTGTCATTTATTTTTTAATTTTTTTTTTATTTATAACTTTATTCACTTTAGTACATAAGCGGGCTTAATGACCAGGGCATTCTCTACCAGTCAACCTTAGGGTGGTGTAAAAATCTTGTGAGGTATGCGCGCATAGGTATCGTACTTAACTATTTCAAAATATACATTACATATATAGATATATATATGCAAATACACAAACATTGTGAATATATATTTTATAATAATATTACATATACAAACATATTTACATTACATTCGTACACTAGTGGATAAGAAAGTGTTGGATTGCTATCGTTGTGATGATATATCGTTGTGTTTTTTTTTCATCTGCCATGCCAGTGAGAAGGTGGTCATGTACTTTCTTTTTAAAAACGAGACGGTTAGTGGACATCCTAATTTCAAGTGGTTGCGCATTCCAGAGTTGAACTACTTGAACGCAGAACGAAGAGTTTACAAAGGCTGAATTGTGGGAGGGACATAAAAGAAGCAGATTATTTTCTGAGCGAAAATTTCTGTTGTGATTGGAGGACAGGAAGCGGAGATAGGGATCCAGGTAAGTAGGTGAGAATGGGGAGGTGAGAAATAAATAAAAATAAATAAATAAATATGTTCGGACATTCTAACACACAACGCCATCTAGTCCCAAACTAAGCATAGCTTGTACTATGGGTACTAGACAACTGATATTATTACTTATATACTTTTTTGAATGAAAATAAAGAGGTCAAAGCTCGTTTACCATACATAATATACGTACAAAGGTTGTCTGTAAGAGATCGCCATGAGCGATTAGACCACCAAACGTCTCGTTTGTATATTATAACTGTTTGTATATTATAACTCTTGTTGCACAACGTATAATATTTCGAAACATAATTAAAAAAAAAAAAAAAAAAAAAAAGATAGTAGATATTCTTATGTCTTACCTAAGCCTTATAACAACTTCAAAATGCCTTAATGATCCTTTAGTTCGACGATGACTCTTACGGAGAGAAAAGATCTAATTAATATTTATTAATCGTGATTCATCGTCATTGCAGAGGACAAAATTTTTCCTCAACACTTTCTTTAAATCGGAAAGGAGGAAAACAGAGTTTCCAGTGGGTTCCACATTCATTATTTGGTTACTGATAGATCTGAAATCTTAAGATATTACCAAGCCAATATAATTTTTGCCTTAATACGTGCATCTAAATCCCATACTAATGGTAAATAACAATGAAAATCAAAACATAAGTGCGCGAAAGATCTCGTCAAAATTTTATATTACTAGAGAAATAAGTATTTCGGACATCTTACTCACAATGCCCTCACGTCCCAACACAGGATATCAATTCCTAATGCAGGAGATATCTTAAAAAACACCGGTTTCAAGAGGCTGTGACTGTATGAATTCACTCGAGCCACGCACCACGATAGTATCTAAAATAAATGTTTATGCTATATTCCCTTTTGTTATACTTAGTCTTAACTCGCGATAGTTCTGAAAATGTAATACTTGATTATTTTGATTCTATAAACTAATATTATTTATATATAAAATAAATCTTCTTATGCTAAAAACTACATTCTTGGGAGTAACCTACTTAGTGAACATTAAAACAATGTTCAAAAAATGGGGGTGGGAGTGACAATAAAAATTTTATATTCTAAAGAAAGTGAGTGACAACTGCAGTTGATGGCCACATACACACATACTATACTAGCGCTACAAAACATTAGTGACTTTTTGAGATAAACTTTATTATAGTTGGAAGTAAACAGTGGAAATGACATTCAAAATTACGAATCGTACTATATAATATCTATTAAGATTTTTTCAACAAACTAGTACCCTTACAGTAAAAAATATGTAAAAAAAGGCATCATCACATAGTTAAATTGTATTTGATACTTACGTTTTGGATTTTGTATTTTAAATCAAACAGCTTCCTCTTTTACTTATTACTTAAAGAACATGGATGGGATAAGTTAAAACTAAGAATAAGGGTTTCCTTAGTAACTTTAACGGTACGGCACACATTTTTTTTCTTAAGATATTTAAGACGACTATGTCAATATAATTTTTTTTGATTGCGTATTTATATCTTATTTGGCGTTAAGTTTATGATCATCGTCGCATACAAGATATATATGATTATTTTTATTAGATCGTAATTTGTTTATGACCATTGATATTAAACGTAATAAACTCTCATTAGACAAATAATCTATACTTTCCACACAACAAATCACAATACAACGTACATGAAATTCAATATTGCGTATTTTACGACAAATAAAACATTATGAGGTAACCTGTTGGTTTGGGCTTTCTAGTTATGGCATGTATCTAACTTTCATTTGGTAAGCATTTTTTTATACCATTAACAATGCAAACAAGTGTAAGTATTCTTACATATCATTTCTGCAATAAAGATCTCACAAGCGTGAAGCGTGTATATAGTTATACTTTTATTCTAATTCGCAACTTTTAGTTTTTTAAAACAGTTTGGAATCTCTATCTGTGTTCTTATGGAATTTTCTTCTAAATCAGTTTGGCTCACCGATGTACATAAATGCTCAAAGTTGTTAATAAATAAATGATTAAAAACGTAAATTCTTTAACTTTCGACAAAAGTTTCAGTTTAAGAAAACCCACAAACATGTCACTAGCCAGCGCACTAGCACAGTGGGTTATAAACAGCTGAAACAGAACTGGAATGCGGACGCAAACAGCGATCATTCAATATCTTCACCCGAATAATCTGTGTGTTTAATTTGGTATGGTGCAATTTGCGTTCGTAAAATCAAATAACGGATTATACGTTTTTTCCTACGCATTTGTAAAATATATATATATATATATAATTACTAACCCAATGAGTCCATTATGTTACTCGATAACGTCTTTATTTACTACTTGTAATTCGAAAGACCTATAAGTTTTTGTTTAGAAAGTACAAGAATTTTTTAAACTACTTAAATTTATATAGCCTGCGTCTCTCGGGTTATTTTTACGAACCTATTTACAACTCATTGTAAGTTGACACACTACGGTGAAACATGCAAACATACATAGACTACCAAAACTATGACCCTCGCGTTTGGCCTCGCTTTGTTTTGAAATTTCAGGTCTGTTGATGTACTATGTGTAGCACACTGTTGTAATAAGTATGCAATTTTTTCTATCTTTGTTCTGTCTTGGACGTCTTTGACTCTTTAACTTGAATGCTAAATATTCACGGTAAATATCCTAACCTGAAATGACATAAAATTTTTTTTATTGTATTAACCAGTCTTTCAAGACATTCAAGTAAATATAAATTTAGGTAGGACCGTTCTCTTTCGTTTTTTACTCGTACGATGTCAACAACAGAGGGTACACTTGATATTGTCAATAGAATAGAATAAAATAAACTTTATTGTCCTCCAGATGATACAGTTTAAATAAAAGAACTGTACAATGATCATGTACAAATGGCACACTTATCGCTAAAAACTTATTTTTTCATCCTTCATCCTTCATTCTTCATCCTACTTCTTTTAGATAACCTTGAATTTCTTGAAATCACAATACACAGACACAAGATTCATCATCATACTAAAATTGGTGGCTACAAAAAGTCCAACGTGGTAGTAGTTGTTAATTGGATAATGCTAAGTTACATTAATAATAATAAAAAAAAAATTCGGACATCTAACACACTATGCCACCAGTCCCAAGCTAAGCTGAGCTTGTGTCATGGGTACTAGAAAACTGATACAATGAAGAAATTAAATCAACTGATATATTACTGTTATAGATATATTGACAAATTTGAGCTATATCGAAATTGCTTTTCTAATATAGTCATATAGGTGATTAGTATCAAGAATAGAATCATATGGAACCTTCCCCGTCTCAACATTTTAATGAAGCTAAGGCGAGATTCATGGATAGAAGATCCATGAATCTCGCCTTAGCAACATTAAAATTTTGACTGCCTCGGTGACACAGTGTTTGTATCTAGATGGTGTTGTGTGTTAAATATCTGAAATATTTATTGATTATTCCATAAATGCTATAATTTTTCGACAAGTTCTGCATCAAAGTTTCTAGATTTCACTTTAACAATAAATGAGTATCATTTCTTGGAGAATAATGTTATCTGTTAGTTTTTACTTGAGAGTTACGCCTCGACATACACAATGCACACATGTTTACATGTTTCTAGCGCAGTGAAACTACCACAATAGCGATACACACGTCAATAGACTGGAACACAAAGAGTTAGGTCTTTTTACCTCCAAACTTTCTTCATGTAAGTAGTAAACTACCTAAAGAGCGGTTGCGCAATACCGCTCACTGCGGCCGGTCATCGATCTCCTTGATATTATCTAATTGTGACGTAATCACTTTATTATGAAACAACTAATTTAAATATGGACACTCGCTGTCTCATACAGTATGTTTAATTGGAAGTCCTGTTTGAATTTTTACTGTGTTTTATGCGCGTTGAGACTACCGCGTTGGGTTTGTCGTGTCTAGCGGACTTGCCGTGATGTGAGTTTGTATTGCGGTTTAGCTAAAGTGAAGGAAATCAGTAAATGCTAACATGTACATATATTTGCCGTGTCTGCAATAAATATTGCAGAGAGGAATAATTCTTGTGGCTTAGTTTTTTGTCCCATTAATTATTCCGAAATATATGAACTTAAACACAGTATTCCTGTTTACGGAGAATGATAAGATCTAATTTCTGAACGAAATGGCAGAATCATACAATTGTTGGTACACCTTAAACTCAAGCGGTCATAGTGTACGAATTTAATAAAAAAATGTGTAAGTGTATGTATTTTATGTGTATATAAATGTATATGTGTGTACATATATGTATATATGTTCATGTGTGTGTATATATGTATTCATTTATGTTAGTTCATAAGTTTTGCATGCAGTTAGTTGTTACTTTTCATTTATTGTTAATCTGTAACCTGTTTGCACCTACCTTATAAAATTTATCCACTACCCCAAGGTCGACTGGTAGAGAATGCCTTGGGCATTAAGTCCGCCGATGTACAAAAGTGCATAAAGTTTATAATAAATAAGGAATATAACTAGTCTAAATTAAATGAATCGGGGTATTCACGTATTACGTGCTACAACATAATGCCCTAAACATGCCAAAGATACTCTAAATGGTCATATTTCATCGATTTTTATACTTCCATACTCTAAACTTAATCTCCCTATCGCGTTGATGTCTAATATATGAGTAATAAAACTTTAATCACATGAAAAACATACTTCGCGTGGTAATTAACAGTACATTACAGACTCCTCAATGTGTGTAGCATTCTTATAATGCTTATTAACTGATTCGCACCGCGTTGATTGGCACAGATACGGTTGATATCTTTCTCCGACTATTTAATATTATTGGTACATTTCTATTTTATAAACACTTAAAGTATATTTTATATATATACGTACGGTATACATATATGTATTTATGTATATTACAAAATATATTTAAGTGATAGAGCAACAAATTTATTAGCATCATAAATCATTTTACAGGTCGGAACTTACCAGTGAATGTAAATACAAACACACCTCAGAAATTTTTTTATGTAGTTTATTTCTAGATAGTCTCCCGAAAGTTATCTAAACTAAAAAAACGGGCTAAGTGCGCGTCAGGCCATGCATAGAATAGGGTTCTTTAGACCTATGGGTCTCATAATGGCACGGGGATTTAAAAGGCGGGTTGATATTTATTACTATGAATAATGTTTACATATTACTTCGATATTAGAACGAACGATTTTTTCCAAGTAAGCGCATTTTACAAGTTAGGCCTCTATACACAAAGGGAGGAAGGTCGCGTCACCTACCGACTGAAGCAGATACTCACCGCGCACGGTTGCTTCGGTAAGTATTTGAGTAGATCTTACTCACCGGAGGCGAAGAGACGGCACAATGCCACCACTGCGCACCAGACTTGGACTCCGCCCAGCATATGCTGTAGGACTGGCCTGCGCGGGTGTCTGAACGCGAAGTCCTAGTTGGCCAAAGCGGACGAGACCTATCCTCGCCAGCAATCATTGCTGCAATGCTGACGGGCGAGGAGGGCTGGAAACCAGTGGTCTCCTTCTGTGAGGCTGTAATGCTCCAGAAAGTGACCGCTGAACGGGATCGGTATAAGGCTGATCCCGAGCGTTGGCAACGTCGCCGGCAACATCAGCCGCCGACAGGACCACAGGCTCTCAGAGAGTGGGGGCTGGTCGCAAAACTGCCGTCAGGCCACACCATATAATTGCTGGGCCGACAGGCAGGGGGAAGCCCAGGCTTCCCCATGATTAAGTCTCTATAGCCGCGGCGTCGTTCCTGGAGGTTTCCTATTCCTGAAATAACATTAAAAACTAACCGAGCAAACAACCAGGATATGTTTAATTCTGACAAATATTTAAGTGACGAAATTGAAAATGAGAGCATCGAAATGCGACGACAATTATGTATGGGCTCGTTACACGTGTTTTCTTACGTCACGCAGGTGGCCAAGTAACTTATTACACAGACCTAACACAACATAGACTTCGCGAAAATGACGATGGTTTACAAGATTATGATCTGGATTTTGGCTTCCAAACTAATTAATCACAAATACACTCGAGAGGGAAAATCTCAGAAACGTGTAATCCTTGGTTGATCAAATAATTTTAGTTTAAGTGAAATAAGAGACATCTTAAGTAAAAGAAATCAATTTCTTAGTATATAAAAAAACTATGCCGTCAAATTATTCAAATGGTAATTTTGTATTGAACTGCGAATTAACTGCAAAATTCAGTATGAACCTTTGAAAATATTTATCTTGGGGTGAAGTAAACAGTTCTATAGAAAATATTGATTGAATCTGATATATAAAAACAAAGGCTATAGTCGCTTTTTATGCATATAAATATTAAATGAAATTTTAATTGTATTAACTAAAACACTTAATCAGTTTTTAACGTGCTTTTAGTAGCTAATGGTTTACACCTACATATATTTACAAAATATTTATACAAACATACATGTAGACTGTTTGTTCTTTGTATCATGTTTTTTGGTTTTTTAAACTATTTTCTTAATATATTAAGAGGAGTTTTCGAAGCGATATTTAGTGACACCTATATCTTGCCTTATAATTCTCAAGGTTCACCAAGGAGGAATTGGGCGTTAAGGTCAATGCCCTGTGTTTACTTTCTCCCAATGGCCGGTGCCTGCAGTAACTAGTGACGCCGAAGATGTCATGCTACTTATTTATAAATCACATTGAGATATTCACGTTTGCCTATAAAACGTATGCATAAAGTAAAGGTATTAGATGATTTTGTTCTTTTTCGACCACTTTCAACTTTGAAAATATGTTATTTTAAAGAGGTCAGCCTATCAATAAGTTATAAAGATCCAATTGAGAAATATTTATGAAACTGTTATTTATCCGCATTTTTAACTTAGATAAAATATATTTCATTGTGAGTTTTTATTACTATGCGATTAGGTGTTTAACATTTTAGAGAATGCAGATTTTTACACTAGATAATTATTGTTAAAAGGGTGGTTCTTTCAATTGTAGGCAGTTATAGTATATTTTGTAAAGCGCTTTAAGTAGAACACTATGAGGAACTTAAATTTAAAATAGGAAGCATTTTATTTATTTATTTATTAACTTAATGCACATGAGGTACAAAGGCGGACTTAATGCCATTAGGCATTATCTACCAGTCAACCTACAGGTGTTGCAGAAATATGATGCGGTAGGTGCAAGGACAAAATTTTGAACTCGGTCTAATAGCAATTATGCAGATACTAGATAAGCATATACAATTATACTACTACATATATAACAGATACACAATATACACAAACATACACATATAAATACATACGCACATATATACATACATACATACACATACATACATACACATAAACATATATATACATATATAGACGGGTATTAGCGTTGAGACTATACTGCCAATTCACTCAGAAGAAGTTCGCGAACTCTTTTTTTAAATGTAAGACGATTAGTAGACATTTAAAAAAAGTATTATTTAAATTAAATTTTAAATTTTATATTATTATATTTATTTAGTAGACATCCTGATTGTGATTATATTTTACCATTATCCTATTGGGTCTAAATTATAACATTGCTAGTCAATATTAGAATTAGACTTTAAAAACGTTAAGAATTGTCAGGTGTCATTTTCATTTTAACTTATAATAATCTGAATCTAAACATTGATTGACATAATGCCAAACTCGAGAGTAGATGATTAACATTAAAATAATAAACTTGACCTTTAAAAGTCCAAGGCACATATTTTATGGAGAAAACTACAAAATCGTCACAATAAATATACAACTTTCTCGAATTTTTGTAATAAACTTTAGATCTACGTAAGCACGAAGGAATTCCCAATGGAGTTTTTACTTATTATTGTAAATAGCCATAAACTATTGTAAGTATGGATGCGATAATACAGTAACGTGACTGGGAAAATAAATGAGAGATACACAATAGATTGTCAGTTATTTCTAGTCACACTTGTTTGTTACATTCGTTGTTTATTGTTAAGTATATTGTTACAAACAAGTTAATAATAAATAATAATACATATTTCGGATATCTAACACGCCATATAGTGCAAAACATAACACAACATAACACACAGAGTTTGTACTACAAGTGATATGATTACATAAATGTTTTTTTTTGTAAATACATACATATTATACATAGAAAACAACCAAACTCCGAAAAAATCTTTGCAGATCATACAAACATTTGGTCCAACCCAGGATTCGAACCCAAAACCTCATGGACAACAGTCGCATACGCTACCACTGTGCCAGCGATGCAGCCAAGTAAGTAAAGTAATGAAAAAGAGGCCGTGATTAACCAAAAGTCTTAATTTTATTAAGTTATTGCAAGCGATTAGACCAGTTAGAGATTAGATGCAGTAGGTCGTTAAAGGCTGTGGATGATGCTGATGATTGCAAAGGATACTGGATCATTTCTTTTGCCGTCTACCTGAGGTTAACCCTCTAAATTAACGAGTTAAAAGAACCAAATTGTGAAAAGAAACCAGAGACTACTAGCACAGGGGCGACAAAAGACCACTTATTTAGGAGATTTATTACTGCATATCAATAAAAAATACTTTACAGATATTCCTCTGCACGTCCATTTTGTAAGGACAAAAAATAAAAGCAACTGGATTTTGTTACAAAAGTTTCATTAAATCAACCGTTAGCCAGAGATTATATGTAGACTGATTACTCACAATGATTTGTGAATTCCACAACCAAAGCATCTTGTTGTTTCTCGTGTAGGTACAATCCTACCTACTAGTGTCTTACAACTATGTGTATGTAACTCTCAAGTTAGATATGTTGTGTTGTATTGTGTCAGGAGAGACTTATGTCCAGTTGTGTTCAGTTAAGGGCTATTGATGTGTGTGTTGCGATTAGTGGATTTCGCGATCTATCATTGAGAGCAATATATATTTTATGATGTATGTGTTTTCTTGGGTTAGGTGTCAATAGAAAATCCTTTAAAACCCGCCTTTACAAATGTGTGTACCAGCGTATCTACAACTACACTACTTATTAGTTTATAAAGTATTTCAAATAACTGTTTGACTATTTCAATTATCATAACACGTAACCACAAAGCGAAGCTCATCCTTATTGAAACTTTACATAGCGGCTTAAACTAGCAATCATAACAAAAGGCTCTAGTCTCACAATTCGTACGGGCGTTATTTTTTATTAAATAGTAAAATCCGTTTGAAACTGGATGTTGAACTCGCGAAGAATCGCTGGAGGATAAATAGATTAGGTAAATAACTGTATTTAAACACCGTAACTTTAATTCAATGGATACAAAAACTCCTTGCCGTTAGCTACAGTAAGATGAAAAATAAAGGATAATAATAGGCTATATTAAAATAAATTGTTACTACATTTTCAAACGATTGTTACGGTTACTTTTGTAGATATTTTAACGAATGTCCTGGTATCTACAAGTTGAAATCCACGTATGAAATCTACATATTCATTGGAAAATAAAAAGAAAATTGGATTGGCTCTATTGGCTTGAATTTAACAAACTGCTTATAAAGAAATATGTCAAAATATAAACAAAAATGTCAAAAACTCAAAACGAAGACAGCAATTCTTCAATATTTTTTAAACATATTTTTATAGAAACTTTACTTTGCCAAAATGTCGTGCATTTGCGTTGGCATAATAATTTTCGTAAACAGTGATATTTAGATTTCAGCACAGCTACTTCAGATCTAGCTCTATTAAAAAAGTAGGTTTTGGAAAATATTTTTCTTTCAGCATCATTTTTTAATAACATCTATATTATTTCAGTTTAATTATTAACCTAAAACAAGTAACTTATATTCGTAATCACCGTTAAAAAATATTTATTTTTAAACCACATTCGATGTGTTTTGTAAACTCACTTTTAAGATGAATCTGTTGGCACCACTCACATAAAAATACGACAAGCCGTTTAGGCTGTAGGGCGTGCCAAAGAAATATACATACATACTCTCGAAAAACATAACCCTCCTTCTTTCGCAGTCGGGTAGAAATTGACTGTAAATGTTTTTCATTATCAAAAAATAAGTAACACATTTATCTTTTGGTAAATGAAACGATACCGATTTTTAAAGTAATGGCTTCAAAAGTATGTAGAACACTCTAACTAGTTATTAGTGATTACGAATAGTTGAAAGGTTTCTTATTTCACGTAATCTTGGTATGTTTGTAACGTCATACCTATAGGCAAGGCTCAAAAACTTGTTCAACAGTCGCACCTACGCCACGCAGTCTGTATCTTCAGACACATTACATAATTAGTATTGAAATAGTACATACATGTGTTACTGGGTACACAGTTTTGAGTTAGCTTATGTAATATTTGCTCGAAAGTTGCTGGGATTCAAGTCATGGCTGGCTGTTAGCAAAAAAATTAACGGACGCTGACATAAGCATAGCCCCTTACTGTAGGTTTTTTAGCGAGTTACTTAAATTTAAAAAAATATACTCTATAACTATATTTCACTTGTTAGCCGCTTCTGCAATATATATTGCTGTCGTTAGAGCCGACTAATCGAGAAAACTACCCAAAACAATCACAGTACCAAGACAAGGTAAACTAGAAACAAGCCTTGTCTTGGTAGATAGGGTGGTTAACGTCTGGCCAGCATGCAGTAACGTAGTAGACCAAAATCTAAACCAAGTAAGAAGAGGTCATCTGTCCAACAGTGGAGTATTAAAGACTATTGGTAATAATAATAATACAGAAACAGTTTTATTTGTATATATATATATATATATGTCCTAACCGTCTCGACTAAGGTTATTGCAGATAAGAAGAGCTTCTTGTAAAAGAAGAATTATAAGGATGTTTTCAAAACAAGTTCGTCGATAATAATTTATTAGCCCACACTGTTGATTTATGACTTAACAATAAATAATATCGTATAAACTTATTTAGTTATAATAAAAGTCATTTTAAATGCTACTTAAGCAATTGCAAGCAATTGTAATGATTTTGTCTGTCAGTACTGATATGTTAAATTATTATTAACCGACCGAAAGAGGAGGCTATCGATTTGACTGTGTTTTCTCTTTTTAATGTTCAGATCTTTTGACTGGGTGAACTGAATGTGATGTTTCTCTTTTTATTTGAAAGCTGGTGCTTTCCATGTGGTCCCATTTTATTGGCCCAGTTCTGACAATGACATCCATAAGAAAACCATGTAAGTCTTCAATTTGCAATGTCAAGCTAACTGATTTTCATGATTAGTTTTTATGTACAAGCTGCTACTTCCCGTTGGACCCATTTTAATATAGTCCAGTTCTTGAAATCGGTTTTTTTTTTTAATTTTGGATTATTTTCTACATTTATTGTTAGCACTTTAGACGAAAGTCGAGTATTGACGCGGTCAAGATTTTTTACTCTCTCCACAGTTCATTATTTGATACGGTTTGAATGAGAAAATACATGTGAATTGTAAAAAGTCATACTACTTGGTGCGATACCCTGGCTAAGTAATAAAGGCCTGCGATATCTACTGCCTAAAACCGGCGTGGCTGGCGCTCTTTGGAGGAGGCCTTCGTTCGAAAGAATACCTGTTCCACTAAAATAGCAATCTGGAAAGAAAGTTTAAAGACTTGCAAGCAGGCTTTTGTGTTTGTTATTCCGAAGAAAGAGAGATATGAGTTCGAAGAAGTCTACAATTTTAAAACAACAATAAAAAATCATAAGTATTTATTGAAAATGCAACTATGAAAACATAAGCTCTATACCGTGAGTGTGTAACTAACACTATGATAAAAACATCATTCATTGAGATTACAATCTTTATGTTGTTGTTCACAGATGTCGTTTCGAGCATTGATTTCTTCAGCTGTCGGTAGATGGCGGTACATCACCGCTGAACCACGAAGTTCTTTACCAAATCTTTCATCTCTCACTTCGTCTTCATTGCCAAATACAGTTTTTTGCATCCTAGAAATAAACGGAGTAACTTTACAGACTAAGAGCCGGATACAACTATTTTCTTCATCAGTGCCTTGTTCTTGGATTATTTCGTCTATAGCGTCTGGTAAAGATGTATTTTTAGCAGCAGCGAGAATATCTTGAAGTCTTCTTGAATTCTTATTTAGGATCCACGAAGCAGGATCATCTGATCGGTACGGTGCTGATTCGCGTTTTGGTCCTGCTAAAAATGTAGATATCTGAAAAGTATTAATAATACAAGTTAATATATAAGAATAAAATTTTGCACTTGTAACTTAACTAAATTGGTTAATATTTTTTATGCTTATGATTGTGTAAATATCAACATACACATATATAAGCATAGATATTTTATGAAGCATCCTTGCTATATCCAAGTGACGAAACGAGATGATGCACTAGTCTGGCTTCGTTTACACTAATAAACAATCAAATAAGATTGCGTTTTACAAAGTAGCTATAGGTTATTTGACGTTATTAATTTCTCCAGAGTGTTGAAGGTTGTCTTAGAAAGATTTAAATTCTTATTCATTTCGTCAGTTTCAATATTTTATAATTCCAGCAAGTAGAACATAAAGAGAGCATGAACTCAGTTATATGTGTTCCTTACTGGTTCCATAATCATCTTCACGATCTGATTTACATTTAGTTACGGCAGACGTTATTGTTGTTTGAATTAAGGACACTTGAGTGTATAATGTTTTTACTCAATTAGGGTTATTGCAAGTACGTCATGCATCTTTTGTGTAAAGTTTTTACAATCTTAACCACACATGAAGACTTTGAATGGTGTTAACAGTTCTGATAGGGTAGTCACCTTCGATGAAAATTGATTACATTAGTCATAAAAGCATTCCTGTCCCGTTTTTTTTTAATAAGAAAAATACATACCAACTGTGCGACAAAAACAATAGCGTTAATGGCCACAGCACTTATTTGATTCGGTTGGAGTCCAAAAAGTCTTACTAGCTGTCTTATTGGCGTCATAGGGCTCTGAGATTCATTGACGTCATAGATAGGCCTTTTGTCATTACTGTAAGATTCACTTTCACTTGATGAAGATTGTGCTATCTCCGCGCTATAAGGATCTGACTGCGGCCATCTTCGGTTGAATGATTTAGGTTTATTTCCTGTTTGAAACGCTTTCACTACAAACTCAGCTACTTTTAGAGCTACGGATTCGGAACCTGAAATTCAAAATCACTAGGCTGTTTTAATTAATTAATTGGAGGTAGGTTCGGAATGGGAAAGAAACTTATTAAAATACAAGCGCATGCTACGTGGTTTGCATCGAGTGTCAACGAGTAAGGAAATTCCCGAGGCTCTGTTAAGTCTCACTCTTGCGTTCTGGTAAAGCTCTCGGGACCTAGTAGGGCGATGACATTTCTGGTGACCGGTAATGGACAGAAAGAAAGATATATAGAACCATTCTAAATACTAAATTACCTTAAACAAAAGCTTTAATCGAAGATATTTCCACAAATGTATTCTTTTTGTTTTAACGTAAGTAGCTTTGGATATATTTTGGCTGAGTAGATAATGAAATACAAAAAGACACGATCTTACTTACCAAGAAAATCTTGTGCGAATTTCATCCCATTGCTAATTTTATTCATAATCCCATCATTCTTGTACTGTTCATTGCCAGATACCACTTGGGAAATAATGAGTAACACACAGAGCACATGTGCCGCCATCTTGAAGTTGCGACTTAAACTACAAAGAGATTGTGTGATGAGAGGGCGTTCCATGGTTGGGTTATTACAGTAATGGGTGCACAGGCACAGTTGTCGCACTAGAGCATGACATTATAATATAATTGTGACTTTGGCAATATGTACAGGTTGATGAATTTGAAGATACAAAAATCTCTTCACTAAAACAATCATTAACAATCAACCTTCCAACCTTATTTTTAATTTACTTTCTAAGAGATGGCGTTAGTGGTTTTTCTGTATGAAAAAAGCATGTCAGTATGTACGGTTTGGATGAGATTAGACTTATTCAGAACTATAACATTAACTTAGATACAATATACCTATTTAATGTAAAGAGTCACATATTTAACATCATACCGTATATTAAGAAATCTTTACTTTAAAGGAGACAATAAACACGGAAGTGTTCGTAATGCCGGCTGTGTAGACAGCTTTCGTGGCACTTGAAAAAAAGGAAATAGTTTTAGCCTATATAATTTTAGTTTTATGTTGCAGCTTATTGCATTTTAGGTTGAGACTGTCTGACCTTAAAAGGATCTCGTCTATGGAGAAAATATTAACAAAATAGTATTAATACTTAAGGATTGTGTGTTTGTGCTCTGTTTTATGGACTTCTCTTGTGAGAGGAAAATCCATAAAAAAATATCATAGAAAGGAAGAGAGCCGGGGTGTGGTGCGGCCTCACGGAAAACCTGTGTAAAACATTTTTTTTAAAGGTTATAGGGTTACTGATGGTCCAGATTCCGTAGGGTCAAGAATATACGGAAGCCTCTTCCTATCAAATGACCTGGAACACATTGAATATTTGGACAAAGGTCATTCCTCAAACATATTGCCGTTTTAGTTCTACTTTCAAGTTGATGCCTCCGGATTCTTGTAACACAAATTACACCAATAATTTTTATATTCGATGTACAATGTACATGTTGATTACAAAGCTACTTTAAAGATTTATCAAAAATCGTAACTATCTAAAGATGTGTATGTAAATAGTGGACGTAGACAGGTACAGTACATAATATTGAATAACGTTTGACTTCCCTACATAATCACAACATTTATTATTTAATTTACAATTTGCAAATTCAGATTCCTTCTCTTGTTAATAAAATGAAAAACCGCAAGACGAAGTATCAAAAGACGCAGAAGCCAGGAGTAGGTATGTGATGTTTCCACATCTACAACCATCACCTCAAATACCTTACTTAGGGGAAGATCCAGATTGTGTGACATTAGGTCCTTTCCGAAAAACGCTGTGCCTAATCAGGCTTTACTTAAGGACAAACAGGCAAGGTAGGCCTACAAACCTTCCTTCTCGAATCGTTCCAAAACGTCGTTCTGTACCGATCATCTATTAATATTATCAGGCCGCTGCCCTGTCTTAATTTGCAAAAGTACCACCGCCAGGCACAGTTCTAGACTATAAAGATGTTCGATTATAAGACGAGATGAAATGAGTGACAAACAATTACTCTGGGTTTAAATATAAAATAACACTGTCCTATTTATTATAACCGCTTCACAATTGTTGCGCTTAGCAGACCATAATGATCATGATGGTAAATGTCAGTTTAACTTATTTCTACACCTAACGTCTCAAGAGATACATCGTTACAAAATGTTTGCATTTATTTTCATAGTTAGTGTTACAACGGCCGAAATTCTTTCCAATGATGTAGAATATCTTAACGGGTTACCTCTTAACAAGCTTTTAAGTATGAAGAATTCATTAAAAGAGCTCGTAACTACTGAATATGAAAATGTGACGACAACTACACCATCATACTTACAGAGATTTGGAGCTCAGGCTATGGCGATCCAAGCGCAGCCTCCCATCAAGCGAGGAGATTACGAAGAAGCACTTTATAAGAAAGGAGAGAGTAAGATTAGTAACATATTTTCAATATCAGTGACAACGCTTGCGTTCTTGGCGTTTGGTGGTTATCTTCTGTGTTTAATAGTGCAAGCAGTGAAGGCAAAACAGAACGGTGTGGTAACGACTCCTACACAACCTACATTTTTTGTCAGTGCAGCAGGTATTAAAAAGAAGCCGCAATCACAATTCGCGTCATACGGAAGAAAACGGAGAGAGAACAGACTGAAAAGAAGTTTGAAAACGCTAGATATACCTCCAGAACAACTGTTTTCAGCTTTACTGCAAGTTTGTGAAGGTTATGCTAAATGGAGTGATCAACAAGCGCATAGAGATGCTTGGTAAAGATTAAGGTTTTTATTTAAATATTTAATAGTAAAGGACTTTATATATTTATGTAATATTCAAAACAGATTTTAAAATAAGTGTTCTTAGTTTTGTATCTAATTACTGGTTATTATTGCATGGAAAGTTGAAAACTCTGTTAGAAAATCGTTTTTTATAATCAAGTTCAACTTTTGAGACATTTACACGTAAATCTCTTCTCACATTTTTTACAGTATTAAAAAATCTTTAAAAGCTTTATGTAAGTGTTCAATATACCTGTAAGAGGGGTGTGTATATTAAACAACCTTACATCAGTAGTTTTATTTACACGTCTATCCCATCTTAATAAGAATCAGCATATAAAATCTTAAATCTATTATTATTTTACGTTAAAAACCAAAGTACCACAAAACACTGTTTACATTAAAAGCAGGAAACCAGATTGCCTACCAATATACCTACAATCTGTAAACGTTTTCAAACTGTCAAATAATCACGCTAACACCTAATAATAGCTGCATCTTCGTTTTAAAGATTTTGTTGAAAATTCTACCCCAATGAAATTTGCTGTTTCGCCAAGTCAATCAAAAAAAGATTTAAAATCAATGTAGTAAGACTTAAAATTGTAAAAAAGTCGGGAGATTTTTATGATATTTTAGCATGCTACAAGCGTTGAGTTTTGTTTGTAGGAGCTGGTAATGAGTGGGCTGCATTCGGTCTGTCATCGCGCATGCTCTAGTGTTTACAGGCGGGTGCCCACATAAAAGATTAGCACGATGCGAAATAGCTCTAACGCGGCTTATAAAAATAAAAAAGTGATTTATCTACCAGTTATAAAACTGTGGCATATCCAGAACGGTTTTATACGGTTTAATAGTTATTTTAAACACTGAACCATTTAACATCTTTTGTTTAGGCAGCTAAATATATGGGTTACACGTAACTATAACAAAACATATTTTACGTTGTATACGGATACGTGTAATAATTACTATGTATTAATTACTAGCGAACCCGTGCCTACTTTGGATTAAATGTCCGCTTTTTTTCAACTTGATTAATAAATTTAAAATATGGCCTATGACACTCCTGAATAGTGTTGCTTTCTATTAGTGAAACAGTTTTCAGGATCGGATCAGTACTTCCGAAGATTACCTTCTACAACCATACAAACAAAGTTAGAATCTTTACCTCTTTACAATATTATTAGAGATGAGTAATTTGCTTTCTTACTATATTACCTATTAATTATTGTATCCAAATCAACTGTTGTCAGTAATTCTTCTTTAATTTAATTTGTATTGTTCCTATAATATATTTTTGATGTAACTTTAACGGCCCTTTAAGGCCCACAACATTTGAGGCGACGGCATTTGACAAAATGAGCTTTAAGAGCCACTGTGATAGATATAAATTTAACGTAAATCTGTGTTTAACCATAAGTGGTTCCACCGACCCCTAATGCTTTAAGATAAGGGCCTATATACACCACATGTCTTATAAATGTTGACGGGTAAACACAAGCTCTTCTTGTATCTCAAATAATTATCCCAGCCGCGCCTACTGTACTAACTCAATATTTTTTATTGCTTAGTAATAAAAAATGTAACGTAAATAATGATTAGGTACTGTTCTAGAATTACTTTGATTTTGTATTTAATTGATTAATAAATTATATTTACGAGGAAAAAAGCGGTGACTGATCGTTGTGAAAGTCTTTAAGAAAGGATCATTGATAGCTGTAGATTTAAAATAGGCATATGAATTAACTAAAAGATCAGTTTGCGATTCTTTTAAGCATTGAAATTTTATTATTTATTAATTTATTTTGACTTTAATTACCTCCGAGATAGCGGAAGTAGCCAAAGATAGCCTAATACTATGGTTTTTTTTTCCAGGGCTGCTTCCGCATTTAGTCTCTTGGTTGGGTCATTGTATATGAATATTAACCTAGATCATCCCAGAAGTTATGACCTGAAAAAACTCCTACCTTTTCAGGTCGCAACATATTTCCGGGGGTGATGTTGATTGGAGGATGTCTGCCCATCGATTTGTCACACTTCTGTATACTGTGAGAACGTGTTGCGGCGTTTCTTCCGCCTCCATGCCTCCTCTGCACAGAGGGCTGCCTGTTACACCCATAGTGAATAGGTGCTTGATTAGGGGACAAGGTCCAGTTAGGATACCTATGACCTTCCTGATATGGTTCCGGTCCATAAACTGTTGTTTCTTATTGCTTTTTGGACAATTTGTTTGCAGCGTCGTTACCGTTTGAGTTGCTGTGCCCTTTTTTCATTGCACGGTAGCTACATTGGTATGTATCTAAAAAATGGTAATATGAAAGTTATTTATATCTTAAAATTTACTCCTAATATTTTGTAAGAGGGATACAGCCAGCATCATATTGATTAGTGCTTTTAAAATACTGAAGTTGATGTGAAAAACATCAATTTAGTTTTATGTTGGTAGTCAAGGCACTCAAATTGTTGTACGCTTTCAAGGTGGTCAAAATATCTTAACTATCAATTGTGAATATTATAGTAGCGGACAGAGTGTTCATATTAATGTTATTAAATAGGTTGTTCAACTGTATTTATGCATACGAACTCATTAAACATATCTGGTAGCTGCGAGTAACGCCGCGGGGCGAAGCTAGTCTAAAAAAGTAGGGCTAATGATGTACTCTAAACTTAGTTACTCCTTTCTAACTAATCAAAAACGGTCCACCGTTTTCAGAGATATGCCGAAACACACAAAAAAATGTATTTATTTGAATAGATATTTTTTAAATAAATCCTTTAGATACAGAAAATATATTTTAAAAATAACTTTAGATGGTCTTCAGAAAACCGGTTTCAAATCAAATGTCTTCACTTTCGGATAAAATGATTCTGCTACTTGTATTAACTACGTTATTCCAATATTTTTTTATGGGATAAACGGTCAACGAGCATACGTATCGCCTGACGGTAAGCGATTACCGCCGTCCATTGACACCCGCAACACCAGAGGAGGCACTAGTGCGTTGCCGGCCTTTTATAAAATTTTGCTTTGCCCGAAAGATTGAAGTTCATATTGGTCCGGGAATACTGCAGGCGACATTTCTTTCCACAGTTTTTTTGTGCGAGGCAGAGTTTCTAGAAAAGCGCACAGTTATAAACTGCCAACCATTTATATGATGGGGATGAAACTACTATCGATTACGACGGAATCATGGCGGAAAGAAGAGTCAGGGATCAGTTCCAACAATTCCTCGGAGCACTTCCCATTCAACGATTTAAGTTGCGCTCCGTTGGACGCAGTCCAGAGTTAGAAGCTGGTACTGGGCAGTAATTAGAACAGTATTCTATATGAGGCCGAACCTGCGCCTTATAAAACAGATGGTGATGGGCCAGAGTACAATACCGTCTCGATCAAGATTTTTCGAAGCCAGATTAGCCTTACCCTTCAAATAGCCATGAAACTGGACTTTACTCGATATGTTGACACCGAGTATTCCAATTCATTATCCAAAAAGTGCGTCATGGTACAAAAAATTTAGGTAACATTCAATTTGTCTGTTTTTTTGTATAGGAACCAACATAGTAATTACTAAATTGTCAAGAAGTATAGCCATAATGCTACCATTCGTCACAGAAATGTTTTGGTATAAAGTCTTATAACAAAACTTTTAACTTATAGTCATAAGTACGTACTTGTGTGAGGTGTAGCTAAGTATCAATTCCTAGCTATGATAGGCTAATTTTGGTTCTCCCAAGGTTAATAGATACTTGGAATATTCTTTTATTTCCCTCAACAATATTAAAATCTGTATATTATATTCAATAAAAGCATTACCCCCCAAATTTGATCCTTATGTTGGATTTCTCCAATGATCTGATCTTCACGGCACTCAAAGTGGCTCGACTAAATTCAGTAATGTTGTTGTGGAAGCGTGGAGTGCTTAGTGCGTGGAGTGCATGGACGTGCAAAAAGTACTTTTTCTCAACTTTAATCATAAAAGAAGACAGTTAGTAAGGTTGTAAGTAAACCCAGGGGGGAGGTGCCCCTCCCTGCTCCCCCTCCTCGGTAGGCCCATGGACAAGGATTATGTATGCAGGTAGTAGAATGAGATAGAACCGTTTAATTTATTCTTTGAAACGGAATCTCTTTGAGAAAAATCATCATAATAATCTACGGTAAATTTTATATCACAAAATCAACTGTCTGTTGTCTCTCAACTGTAATATATAATGTTACATACTGCTATTTTATTTGATATACATACATATTTAATAAATATGCTACCGTACCATTTAAATGAGCAAACAAAGGATTGCTTGGTAAATTTATGCCGGGAAAATATTTCCATCCCACTATAATCTCGGGTTCATTAAGCGGGGCGTAAAAAACATCTCACTGGAACGCCATAGTGCTGGTCACCATGGTGCATTGTCTTTATTTGCATTTTATTTCATACTAAATAACTATTTACCGGTCACACTTAACATAAAACAACGACAAGACTATTAATTATGAACATGATTAAGGAATACAACATTTTATAATCAAAACTGATTTTCATAAACTATTAGTACCCTGTAGGGCGGTAAAATATACTAATGAATAATTATATTGTAAATGAGGATGTCCGTTCATTTTCTCATTATAATTCAAATTCTAAAACGATAACAATTCAATATAATGTTTAATAAAACGATAATCCAGTAAATAATTTAACATTTTATTTTAATGTTCGTTTCATTCGTGCTAATATGACTCGAATGGCAGACACATAATGGAGTGTGTTTAGGTCAAAGGTTTACGATTGAGGACCCTCTAAACTAAATTGAATTTGACTCGGAATCACATCGTAAAATAACTCATTGCAAGACTTTACAATCGATCACAAATGTTATGGGAGACATTCGGCAGAGTTGTAAAATAAATTATAGGAATGCAACTGTACCTCGAATTGTGTGGTACCGGTGTAGTCATCAATCGAAATGAATCTTGTTATACTGTTCTCTCTTATCATTGTTTTATAATATTCACATATAATATTTTTTAACAATGTTAAATACTGCTTGGTTGCCAACTGCGAGTTGGACTTGCTCAACGAGGGTTCCGTATTAACCTGTAGGTACATTATATGACATAACTAAAATTTATGCTTTTCGCAATTTTTCCTTTATCTGTGTTATTTCTCATTTAACGCGATGATGTATTTATTAAAACGAATATCATGGAAAGAATAAAAGTAGAAGAGCATATAGATGACCGAAGAAAACATTTTTATACAAATTGAACGATCCCATATTTTTTGAGTCCATTAATTTTTATAAACTTTAAGCTGGCAATACGTCTTAGAAGAGAGTTGATTACGGAACAGCTAACATAAACAAAATAAAATTAACAGAGACAGTTAACTAACTCTTGATTTATAAAAAACTAGATTTCGCCCACCGCTCCGCGCGCCTGTATATCGTTAATCACGGTAAACAGTAGCCATGTCCTTCGTGAAGAATCTAAGTATCTCCATGGCAATTTCATTAATATTGGTGCAACGATTTAGCCGTAAAAGAATAACAGGCAGACAGACAAACTTACTCTCGAGTTTATAATATGAATATAAAACACTATACAGAAACTGGTTTGATTCGATATACATAATAATTAAATGCTCTGCTTTGTAATAATCGTTGACAATATTTGTTCCAGAGTATCTACTTAATTCTAAGATATATACCTATATATATATATATATATATTAGATTAAGAATTATTAACGAATGTGTAAAATATTATTTAAGTCTTCGTATTACAATACATTGCATTCGTTTTGACAATAAATTTAGATATCTACTTCTAAGATATGTCATTACTTAGACAATATCTGCTGCATTATGGTCTATCTGATAGCTAATGCATTTTCAATCTGATAAACAACCCTTAAAGGGATAAACATAGGTAGTTACTAGATCCAACGTTGCTTCACAGTATTGGGCGATAGTTTGTCTCTGCGGCATGTCTTCTTCTTCTTTTGATGATATGGCAACCAGCCGGATCAGCTATTTCTGCCAATGTCAAGTATTAAAAGTCTTCAATTCTAAGTCTTCGAGTTTTCAAGTCTTCGTCGTGATGGAATTAATGATAAAAAATATAAAAAAGTGGATGACATGAAATGGGGACCGTCTTTCGCAAAAACAAAATACGATCTCTTTATGCATGTCTCTTGATGTTCATACAGGGTGTCATGTCATATTGCTGTCAAGGTAATTTTTATGGAAATTAATTACATATGTTTGGTCGACCGTTTTTTGTTTTTTCGAAAGACGGTCCCCGCTTCATCTTATCATATATTTTATATATTTTATTATTATTTTCATCACGACGAACACTTGAAGACTCGAAGACTTAAGATTTGAAGACTTTAAACACTTGCTTTTGGCAGAAATAGCTGATTAGCTGGTTGCCGAAGATAAAGAAGAATTGTATATTTTGATTTTTGAAATTATAAGTTGCTTGTGAACTGTACAACTTTGCGACAGTGAAGATTGTATCATTACTATAATACCTTTAAGCGAGCAATTCTTCAATATACGAATTCTGAATTTCGAAAACGGCTCCAACGATTTTCAAAATGTTATTTTTAATTATTTTTTATTTTACATAGAAAAAATACTGATCAAACCTCGGTCATCCAGGTACTTACTCGTATGTTTATCTTCGAACCGTATTTATGTATAATAAATGTAACTCATATTTAGACTATAGCGTCTCCGTGAACTTTACAAAAAACAAACGCATTCTAATTTATAACATCCTGGTTCGTATGTGAAACTTATTTTGCTAACATTCCGCCATTGCTATTGCGGTTATAGGGAAATACATGCCTGCTATTGTTTGCTGTTGTCATCATTCTGTCTATTTAGTTTCTAATATCTATAGATGCATCTCACACAATCGAAATGCTCCTCCCTTCCCCTGGAAATTCAGCCAATCCTATTTAGCAGCGATTATCGTTAGGTACGCAAGTAGCACACTAATTGAAATAATGTAATAGCGATCACTAGGAATATAACGGTTTTGTAGTAAAACAAACTAAAAAAGAAACTTTTCCAACTTCTTTTTTACCATAATACTAAAATCGAAATACCCTTAGTTGGACGAACCATGTCACATAAAATGTGAATAGATTCTTTATTAGGTTTTCGGAGAATATCAAATGGCAGACTCGTTTAGCAAGCTGTTACATAAATACTTCATTTAACACTATAATGTGCCGCCCACTTTGTATCCCTGAGGAATTCGTCACCAATCAAATCAGGCGGTACCTTTTATTGCATTTAATGCTCATTGTCTGATTAGTTTTATGAGGTTCTATTAAGCTAGACAACATTAGCAGTTGCTTTTATTCAAGAGCTCATGGGTAATCACAAACTCTTTGATGGCAAGTGCTCGGTGTTATTCACGTTAAAGGCAAACGTATGCTTCAGATTTTTAGCTTGGGTATATAATGGGTAACATTTTCAAAAAATAAGTAATTTTCATATTCGTAGTTCTAGAGAGTTTGAAGTGATTTACCCTATAAACATTTGACAGCTAATTGTTGTAACTAGTCATGAAGAAAATTCACTCAGGAACTCAAGCCTATGACACCGGAATGTTAGTCATTTGCAAACTTAACTAATTACAATGTGGTCATGCTCACGTATGATTATTATGGCTTTTAGGGTAATTTGGGGAAATCATATGGACAGGACAATATGGAAAAGATCTGGTGACTGAAGGAAAAGTCTATTGCTTTTATGAATGAGACGTGTAAATTTATAAAAGTCGGGGTACCTGTTCAACTAACACCGACAGTTGCCGCGAATTCCGAGCCTCCCAACACCAAACTTACCCATTATTCTTCTATTACTACGATTTTACCTATTACATTCTACTAATTCAATACGAAACGAAATGATACTCACGATGATAGAAATAAAATTTAAAAGCCATTAGTAATTTAAAATAAAATAACTATAAATCAAAATAGCTTTGAATTAACACAAATTGTGTATATCGTTTTTAATATTACCATTTACGAAAAATCAATTTACATTTCCGTATACGAAATATCAATGTAAGCAAATATAGTTGGACATAACTGGGTATTACCGGTTTGCCGAATGAATCTACAATAATAAACTCCTGTGTAATTAATGAACCTTTTTTATTGAGTGGATTCATTTCATTATATTTATGGAGTTTGAGGATCGCACCAATTTGTGCGTGTGGTGTTTCATAACACTTAGTGCAGAAGAAAGCGGCGTGTCCATCGCTTAAACACTAGGCCATCCCTTTTTAGTGTTACACAGATTATTTTGATTAACTATATGAGGTATATACATATAATATATACCTCCGTTAAAACCTCATTTCTAAGAAGAGGCCCTTGTCCAGGAGTTTACTATTAAAACACAAGATTTATAAGTAGACTTGTTTTATTTTTATAACATTGTGCATAAGTTGAACTCAAATCGATAACTTCCAAAAAGTAATACTTTTTTAACCGTTTGCAAGTAACTTTTGGACCGTTGGAGAGCCACGCTTCGGCATGAATGGGCCGGCTCGACCGAAGTGATACCACGGCTTAACAGAAAACCGATGTGAAACAGCGTTGCGTTGTGTTTCGCCGAGTGAGTGAGGATACCGGAGGCCCATATCCCAACACCTCCTCCATCCCCCAAAGATGGGCAACGCACTTGTGACGACTCTGGTGTTGCGGGTGTCCAAGGGCGGCGGTAATCGCTTACTATGAGGCGAGACGTCTGCTCGTGTGCCTATTCAATAATAAAAAAATTTTATCTTCTTATATAAACACAAGCCTTCAAATCTTTCTAAATCGTAGCGATATCTACTTGTGATAGTTGTAGAAGTGACAGACTTCGTACACGTGAAATTAGAATTTTGGTATATTACTACATAGGCTAACTGTAATTATTATAATATGTCTAAATTTTTAAACTTCCTTCGAACTTTCACAAATATTTAAGTATTAAAATTAGTAGCTGGACCAATTCCAGCCATTCTCGCGACAAACAGCTATTTATTTATATATATAGATTGAATTTTATTTTTAACTCCTTAATACAGATATATAACATCCAACTTAAGTAAAACAGCAATTGATAGTTATTATAATATTTTAACGATTAGGATATAAGTAGATATTAAATTATCGTATAATAAATTTCGCCGTTTAATAACAAAAAACTTGCTTTGATCTAAAAAACATACTCAGGCATATTAAATTTCAAAATGTTCCGCTTTTAATCATTATAGTTTTTTTCTTTTAATTATGTTTCACTCGCTTTTTACTAGTTCAATATTAAATAGGTAGATAAAGATGTGATACGCAGTTGCAAAAAAATATTTTGATGCAAAGACCATAGAATAAGAAACTATATATATATAAATATTTATTATAAGGGATCGCATCAGAAACGAGATGATCCGACAAAGAACCAGGGTCATTGACATAGCCCACAGGACTAGCAAGCTGAAGTGGCAGTGGGCTGGCCACATTTGCCGAAGACCCGATAACCGTTGGGGTAAACAAACGAGTTCTTGAGTGGAGACCACGTCTTGGCAAACGTAGTGTAAGGCGTCCACAGGCCAGGTGGAGCGATGATTTGCGCAAGACGGCTGGCAGGAGCTGGATGCGAGAAGCCATAGATCGAACTAAGTGGCGTGAAGTTGGAGAGGCCTATGTACAGCAGTGGACTGCGATAGGCTGATGATGATGATGATGATGATATATTTATATAGGATAAAATAAAAACTGAGTATATTTATATCAGACTAGAGTTTGCAAGCGAGTCTGCTCGCATATTATCGCGGTATAGAGTAGGCTATGTCCTTACTCAAGAATTAAAGTATCTCCATGCCGAATATCATTGAAATTGGGGTTTTAACAGTGAAAGCGTAACATACAGACAGTTATTTTCGAATTTACAAAATTATTTCTATGGCTTGTATATACAATATTATTTGTATATAAGCTACAAAATGCTACGTTGTTGTTTTTTCACTCATTGGACATTTATTGATATATCTTTATTGTATACATGCAAAATTACTTAGTAAAATCAGAGGATGAATCACAAATATGCAATGACTTTAAGCAAAATGTAAAGTAGTCATTCTTTACACAAGCATATGGGTACTAAACTACTAAGAATGTAGCAATAACTAATGCTAAAGACAACTTGACGGTCCTTTTACATCATAAGAAGTAATTATGGAAATTACCACTTAGTTCACACCCGACGCCAGGGAGATAGTCATTAATAACATTTATGCCGATAACTAATACATGTGTTGTGTCATGTAAATATATGATACGTCCAAGACATAGTTATCACAGTAATTTAAACAGATCGGTGGGATATTTCTGTAGCTGTATGTGTAAATATAGGCAAGTTTAGGCTTGAGCATCTTCCTTCGGGAACTCGATCATTCTGGTCTCTTGCTTAGACTATCGAAGGGAATTTTTGTAAGCCATCACTTCCACCTCTGCACTTAGGAAATATTCCTTTGGCCTATGACCCAAGGGACAAAACCTATCTTCTGGCAAAACACTTTGCGTACAACTCGACCTTGGACTTCGGATGAAGGGAAACAGGAGCCGCCTACCATACCGCAGTGTGAGAGCCGTATGCTGGTTATCCAGTTCCATCAACGTTCAGTGCGTTAAGCACTTTTATCCCTGGATATCTATAAGTCGAGTGGCCCTGATAAAATCCTTCCTATAGTGTTGGAGACTCTCACTCTTCTGGCGTAGTCCCAATATCTTAATTTAGTCCAATTTAACACCACAAAGACACTAGTTTGCGCATTCACCGCTAAAAAAGCGGCCAGTGGTTGTATGTCCTCGTTTTGAAGACACTCCTCTATCTGCCTCAACCAATATTGGAATACTTGGTGTCGAAATATTGAGGGAAGACAGTTTCGTGGCCATTTGAAGTGTAAGGCCTGAAAGAAGCTTGGCGTGCTCAACAGATCCAGACAGTATTTCTCTTCGCCCCACCGCCTTTTGTTTTATAAAGCGCTGGTTCGGCTTTACATGAAATACTGTACTCATCTTTAGTCAGGGTCACCCCAATATCAGCTCCTCCCCCTGGACCGCATTCAACGGAGAGCGACTCGAATCGTCGACTGCCAAGAACATTCAAATCAAGAGATGTGGCTTCGCTGTGCATCTTCTACTGGGGAATGTTTCGAATTTTTCGGACTGATTCCTATCCGTCATCGCCTTAAGCGACATAAGTTTCAAACCCATCATCTAGACGGTTGACAGTCCACAACCTTGTGTTTTTCACGAAACTTTCTGCCACGCACAACAAAACTGTGGAACGAACTGCTACCTGCGGTGTTCCCGGACCAATACAACCTTTAAACATTCAAGAAATGAGCGTACTCCTTCTTAAAAGGCCGGCAACGCGCTTGTGACGCGGTGTTGCGGGTGGCTATAGGTTGTAATCGCGTTGATACTTCTGCTCGTTTGCCCCCCATTCAATAATAACAAAAAAAAGTTTATCTTCTTATACAAGCAAACAGTAAACAACATTTTATCTTTCTCTTTGAATCTTTCTAAATCGTGAGCGATATCTACTTATGAAAGATGTAGAAGGCTTGAAGTAGCCTTGAAGCCGAATCACTATTTTAAAAAAGGAATATCTCTATTTAAAGAAAAAATACTTTTCATTTAGCTACACATTCAGTGAGGTCTTATTAAAAAAATCAAACTTGTAATTTTAAAGATCTAACGTGACTTAATATACTTTTTACAACTGTTTCCTGTAGGAAGAAATGACAAATATAAAGACAGAAAATTTTATTTCTCAAAAAACCGCAACATTTTGACGGACTGGTTTCATTTTAAACTGGTGCAGGCTTATACACTAGTCAAAGTATGACTAATAGAATAAGATCTTATCCTATGAAATATTTACTCGTAAGAGTCGTACGTATATACATTTTACACCTTTCACGTTTAAAGGTGCTGCACATAACTGAATTCATACAAAAATATTAATTACCAAAAACAGGTATACTATAAATATTACTTTAATAAACCATAGTTTATGCCACTTTATCCACTTACAATGTACACAGTTTGAGTAAAATAATCGTATATTTTGGAACGCATTTAACAAAAATCGAATGAATAATAAATATTACAATTATCTAATATTGGAATAGTATGAATATTGTATAGGTTAGTAATTGGTTATGTTATAAACCTACTTATATATTCATAATATCCGTAAGGATTTACAACATTAATTTATTATAATAAATTCTAAATCGACACTTAAAACACTCACTAATTAGATAATATATACAAAAACAAGAATTTTAAAGTATTAAAGATATTCAAATAGTACTAGTTCAACATCGTATCGAATGCCAATCGGACTGTCAATTATAATTACGAACATAGACCCAACAAATTACCATTTAAAATGGCAGGATGCTCATACGGCGGCTATAGAAACTGCCTAGTTGCAACACACGTATGGCCGTATACCCACTTAGGCATTACATTAAGTAACTAACAATAAATATATCAAGCAACAAAATACATCGCGCACTCTGTTGACAAATCCTGCAATAAAATATAAGCAGTTACAATAAAATTAATTATTATTTACACGGTGCGGTGGGCGCGAGACTTATAGATGACATACTGTGGATACGCCATAGAATTAACATTTAATGATTATTTTTATTGTATTACATTGGTATTATATGTGATATTTGAGTTCTTACAAATTATAAGACCGACAAAAAAGATGTCATCGTGATTACCCTCGCCGGACAGGTTTGGCAGAGCTATCTCTCTACAGTTCTGTCGTTCTGTGGACTTTGCTCCCGTAGTCGACACCCTGGGGATAAAGAGGTGTGGTGATACTACGTATTCTTAATCTGTCCCGAAAGGCCAAGAGCATGGTAAATGCACACTAAAAAAGATATATTAAATGTTATAATAACATGTTTCAAATATTTTGATCAAGTATTTGTGTATATATGTATTTCTAACGTAATATTAGTGCCATAATAAGCACTCTCCTTCAAGATGTACCAATATAAGAGTTACACTAAAATAAAACAATATAAACCGATTTAAAACCTACCTGTTTGAACAAACCCATGTATCGCAATAGATGTAATTATAATGCTAAAGATCAGTGGCTTAGTAAGGTCCATGTTATCCACACATCAATTCCAGCCATGCTGGAGGTCCGGGGACCCCGCGGCGCCTTGCTTTATCGCACGCTGCGCCCTCGCCGGACACCTCACGTCCCCCTCCTTACCGTGTAGGGTCACCATCAAATTCACGCAGTTATAGAACCAAATGTTCCATATCGTGTAAACGCCTACGACCATAAATTGAGGAAGGGCTCATCGTTTATGTGCCGTTTTTGGTGATGTTCTATTTGTTAAAGTGGCCGTTTGAATTATACGGCTTTCTGGGATCTACAATAAAATTTGTAAACGTATGCATTAACTTGACTTTAGTTGGCATTGTGTTGACATAAAAGAAAATCAATGGCAATTTTTTATATAAGCGATATTCTTGTTTGACTATTTTTTTTTATTACTTTTAACCATATATGTGCATTTATAGCTTTTAACATTGTATTTTTTAAAGACTAACATAAAATAAAATATATAATGAATGGTGTTTCCAATATGGAGATTTGATGAAATTTAGATATTATAATAACAACAGTATTATTCTCGAGGACACTTGAAACCATCGTAGAACAGAATGTGACCTTAAATTCTATAAAATAACTTCCATAAAACTATTAAAAAATTGAATTATATACTCTAAATATATTTTTTTGACAATTAAAATATGTATAATGCAGTAAATGATGTCAAACACATTAAAACATTCACAAAAGGCTTTACCATTTAACCAGGAAACGATTAAGTGTTTAACTACACTAGGAGAACAAAATGAACGAATTCAAATAGTTTTCAATATTTATGACAAACGTTATTTAGGTTGTCAGTAAAAACGAATGTAAGAAATGAGATTCGTCATTGAATGTAAACCAGTAATATTTTCCTTTACTTAATCATATTTACGGCTAATCACTTCCTGAAAAGTGACTAGTGATGCGGGAACACGCACGCTACTACACACGCTATAATCGTCTGTACGAATTATGATACTCGGACCAACTAATTGACAATTTAGTTTGCATTTATGAGTTCCGTCAAATTGTTACTCGTTGTAACACTCGCGCAGCTGGATTTGAAGTATTAGCAAGGGTAAGAAACATGTTCAAAGATGTTATGTTACATCTAGTTATTACAAATGGTATCCAATTACAATGATAAACACTTCGAAGAGTTCTAACGTTTTGGTTTTACAGAAAAATCAAACCAGGATAGGGGTACCAATTCCAGGCTTCCTTATCTATCCTGGGTATCCTGTTGTATATATGATACTCATTTGTATCGGAACACCGTATGGCGTTAGTCGGTTCTAGTCCGATGTAACAATTAACTCTCTGATGGAGTCATGTCAATGCTCTTAAAAATAATCTTTTTTAGTTTATGTGCCTTAAAAATAAATTCCACATTGTTAATTTTAATTGAGATTACCTTTTTGAAACATCTGTTTTTTTCGTGAACGTCCGATTTATAAATGTACGAGCTGACATGTGAATGACCACCTCAAATTTCTGTCATTGACTAATATGGTAGCATTTAAAGACTAATTAATTAAATACACAGTACAAAATTGAGTGCACCGTACAAGACCGCTACCTCAGTGCTTTACGAGGGTCCCGGGGCAATCATAATTCGTCGTCCGCAGCCTCCCAGGCGTCTTGCCGGACTTTTATTGTGATTTACGCCACCACAGGCTTTGTTACTTCTTATGCACCTTTTTTGTGCTAAGCACGATCTGAATTTACGCGGTTAAATGCCGATTCTCTAGATTGTGATCCAATAGAACCCAATAAAGATACTAAAGTACGATTGAAATGGCTAAGTATTAGATAATATACGAGTTTCTTATTTAAAGATTTATGATTACTCGATTTACGAACTATAATTTTGAATGTACTTTAACATAGGGTATCTCTAAAAATAGTATAAGCATACATATACTTCTTATAGCTACCTCTATATATGAATCTGCCTTTAATTTATTTATTTTTAAAAATAAAGTTATTTTCCGTTGTATGTATGTACCTTAATATATAAGTATTACTCTGTAAACCTTCATTCAAGTATATAAAAAGATTGTGAGGTGATAACCACTTACCACCAGGGAAACATGAAATGATTTTTGTGAACTTATATATCGTCTGATGGTAATCGATTACCGCCGCCCATAGACACCTGCAATACCAGAGTCGTCACAAATGCGTTGCCGGCCTTTGGGGGATAGGGAGGAGAATGAGGATGGGAAGAGGGGCTGGGATACGGGCCTCCGGTATCCTCACTCACTCGATGAAACACAGTGCAAGCGCTGTTTCACACCGGTTTTCTGTGAGGCCGTGGTATCACTCCGGTAGAGTCGGCCCATTCATGTCGAAGCGTGGTCTTATATTTTGCCTAGGTAGGGACCCGTGTGTAAGGATATTGTATTATTATACTATATAAACTGTTACAACTGAATGGACAGGTCCACTCAAAAGTATAGTCCTTTCTTCAAAAGCCAACGTAGATACTTTGGTACTTTCATAGTTTTATTCAATAAATTTTCATGGACTTATAAAACACACCTCTGTGGTTTAACTTCGACGTTTCTTACCAGGATAGGTCTTACGAAATGCCTGCCCCTTCTAGTTGAAAATTTCAAAGTGTAAAAATGCCTGTTAAAGATTTACTTACAAAAATAAATGTAATTTAAGTATCATAACACAATTTTAAATAAATGTTAAAATAATATATTATTACAGGGTTGTTTTTAAGAAACATGTTTGATAGAGAGGAATTAAATAATTTTACGCATTAAAGCAATCGTGAAATAAAAATGCAAAACATGTATGTCAATAAAGAGTAACTTCGACATCAACAAAGAAGTTAATAGAAATCAAAGAACACAATAAATTCAATAACTATAAAATTAATGACAAGGTATAAAATTATAAATAACAAAAAAATCAAGAGCTCTGTTGAAATTTGAAATCTCTATCCTATAGTATATTTAGAATAGCATTAAAAATATTATTTCCTTTAGCCGCTTCGTTAATTCGGTTTCTACTCCCAACTGCTATTCATAACATTTTATTGATTGAATTTAATGATTTTGTGCATTTATTATTATAAAAATAGTTCCGAACATGTATATTGAGCTAATTTTCATTATTAATGGCCTATTTATATTGAATTTCTTAAAGAATGTTTTATAAAACGACGATTATGCAAATATTATTAGTTCTTAATAAACAGTTTATTCATGTGATGGGCGCACCACACGAGTGGAGCGGTACCGCAGCGAGCGCCACGGACGCCCGCGGCCGCTCCTAATTACAATAAATACAACAACACATTAGAATCGATCACATCGGAAAGTTATTCGAGTTATTTATCGAAACTAATAAAAGTGATGTACGGTTATCGGGTTATATATACATTTTTAGGGTTCGACCGTTAACTTATTTGAACTTGGAGCACAAAAATGTAGAGCTGCGAATGAGTCCAGTTCTAATCGCATTTTTGTGATCGTGTGTCTAGTACCTGCTTATAATTCCAATCAAGTTCCAGCTGCTATGTTAGTTATTGTAATTTGAGATCAATTCCTCAAATCTTGACTTTTTCAATTGATCAAATAAAAATCCGATTTCAAGTCGGGATGATTTGAAGTTATATTAGAATAAGTTATTTATCATTTACAGAAAACATTTAGCAAAAGTAGCCAGATAACATGGCAAAAAGTTAAAATCTTACTATTTTTTTCACATTATTTTAAGTAAGATAGATAAAAATAATGAAAAGTCGGATTGTGATGTACGTGCAGGTAAAGTACTGGCATATGAGAAAATTGTATAAAATTAGGGTACTTTTACGTTTTAGTTTTTTTAATAACATTTTCCTGCATATTTTTTATGAACCAATACTTTCTGAAATAATTTTCAAAGTATTTTATAAAATTTAACAAGCCTTTGCATAGTTGTTTCAACTATACTCATACCTATGTATGTCTGTAACACAATCTTTGAAAGTGATTTGGAGTGAAATGAAACTTCCCACGCTTCCATCCATCAAGAACCATCACTTCCATTAAGAACCGACGACAAAATAATAATCTAATTAGCTTTTGCGAGATCCTGATCAAGATCATCATTAATATTCCACAACATTTTATCTAAATCTAAAAACGCGGTAGTTTCTTGGTCCACATATCTAATTGAAATTTGATAACATTTCTAAATGTATGGTACCACTGTACATTTAGTAATGTTACCTTTAGAGGTACATCCTGTTGGACACATGCTGCTTGGTTTTGACAAACCAGTAAAATCTATCGATTAAAGTTCACTAGATACTCAATTAAAGCAATTATTTAAATACAAAATGTAATTTAGTGAGTTATTAAACACTCAAAATTAATTTCCACTAAACACAAATAAAATGAAAACCAATAAAAAAATCACCTCATACTGAACCAAATACAATTAAAATTCATCATGTTTTGTCAGGTTGTTTTATTGCATGTAGAAACAGCTATTTAAGCCAGTTGTTATAGGATCCGTGGCGCGTCTCACACGATTCGGTATTATTTATTGCGTTTATTGGGCGCGAGCCCGTGCGTCGATATAAACCATTTCCTCGGGCGACATACCCGGCGACCTCGAGGGGCCTTATTCTCAACTTTGCTTGTAGAGATTTTTATTGTGTTGTTGTTATGACGGATTAATAATACGGAGGGTTGCTACTCCTAATCATGCTTAGGTGCGTAACGTTAGAGACGACTGAGTTAGCAAATTATACTGGACAACATCGCTGCAAAGAGGAAGAATAACTTGAAATAAAACCAATACCAACCCGTCTACTAGCATAGTATAGGCCGAAACCTCCTTTTTAAGGAGACACCCATGTGTAACAGTGTAACAGTTAAAGTCTGTCGATGGTGTTTGAGATATTAGATGGGAGATCGTTTAATTTTCGAAAGATGATCTCCATTTCATCTCATCTACATTTTTTTTAGTTTTTATCATTATTTTCATCATGACTAAAACTTGAAGACTTAAGACTTGAAAACCTTGAGCACTTGACATTGGCAGAAATAGCTGATTAGCTGGTTGTTACTTCATCAAAAGAAGAAGAAGAGATATTAGATCACCTCACAACGCTTCGAAAGCGAGTTACACGCAATTACTGGAACCATGAATTCTCTGGTTTGTTGGTTTTAGTGTTCAATATACGGTAGGAATCGTATAACATAATTTTTCAAACCACATCTTTTAAAACGAACTTATAATATGTTAATGCTGTGAATATTAAATCAATACACCATACAATGTTTATTGGCATATTAAACCGTAGTGAATGTCAGAAATGCGAGAGACATAAAAGTTTTACATTTTTAATTACCTTTCGTATGTGTAGTAGAACAAGTCGTGAGGTATTCTAATCACCTAGTATAAAAAATTGTTACAACTACACTTTTTTTTTGTTTTTTAATTTTAATAAAGTTTCACAATATACCCACACATGAATTTTAATTAGTATGAAACCTCAAATCAAAACGGACAAATAAGCTTATGGCCTCAAAAGATTCTTTAAAATCATTGTCGAACCAGCCCTCTATAAATGTATTTTTATATATTTTGAACAATTTAAATCATCTGATAGTCCATAATAGTCCCCTACGATATTCTTCTTGTTCGGCAGACTTATGGGGATAATTCAAGTCAACAATACACTTTATTAACAGTTAGTTATATGCTCCGTGATGATATCGCGCCTACAATTAAATATTTAATATGTGTTCGAAAAGCTGTGGGCGAGCCAACACGATTTATCAGCTTCATAGATACGTCTCTCTAGTCTTCTTAACAATGAATATGTCATGAAGGTCCAGATTTATGGCCGATTAGCTTTTAAGATTAATTTTCGATCCTGTTGACAGAAACGTTCGAACTCTTTGAATGTATCTGCTTACTAACGTAAACTTGCAAAATATACCCATTCTTAGTTAGATACTCTAACTTTCTTTCTTGTTACTTAACGAACTTCATTGTTTACATGTACATTTACATTGTATTTGTAAATGGCTAAGTTTCATAGTGTTAGTTTCGGATAATATTATACCTACCTTGCACATTCCAAGTGAATACTACACACATACATTATAACACACCATATTTTCAGGAGAAAAATCAGCGTATGTACTGTTCCAGACTATAAGTAATCTCTCTTTTTTTTTTAGTGGGGTAAATCCTCATGTATATCCTCCGCCCTGGGGAGAGGGCGAAGGGGTCTGTCAGACTCCGGTGTTCCGTCTCTCACCTATGCCAGGGATCACGGGAACTTAAAAGGCATCCGCAATCCCCGACTGGTGCCGGCCCGCTGCTGCGGACCACATCTCATCAGCATGAGGAGTGAGGTATTTGACTCCCCTCGAGACTTCAAAGAGGGGCGCACAGGAACACTAAGCGCCGCCACCTCGGGTCCGGTTGGTTGGGGGCGATGAACATCCCCAAGTCCACCGCCCCTGGACCCAGTTAGGGAGGCCAGTGCGCCAAATTTTATCTGTGCTAGATCCGTTTAATTCTTTTTTTTGCGTGTACATTAGAAATGCTTTAGTCTTTATTAGTATTAGTAAGATTCCTATTAAAGATGAGAAATAGAAACAACAAGTAAGTGGGTACGTGGTACAGTATAAGTTTTTATGCGTCCTGTACCTGTAATTAGGGAGATAAGAAGAGGTGCCAACAACGTGTGAAAAACTTTGAAAGAACTACTTGACACAAAATATCTGTGAGCAATCTAGTAGAACCTGACCTATATCTGCAGGTACATGGCTCTTTTACAATATAATACATCTACTTTACTCTAAATAGAATGTATAAACGTTTGAGCTAAATGCCCAAGTTTACCATCTGTCGCATCTGTCATACTTTAAACTAATACAAAATTGTTATTAAATGACACCTTTAAATCCTCGATTCACATAATTTATACTTATAACAAATAAAAGTGTACAATAATTGTAGCTAAATAGACGAATTAGCTATTTTACATTTATTTTAAATTATTCATTTAATTTAAATTTAAACACTTATTCCTATCAACAGCCGGTGTCGGTTAACTGAGTAATTCATAAATTATTAATTTTTTTTTGTTTATTTAAAAAAAATAATGAAATAAAATACATTCTTCCTAAACGATGTATTAAAATGGTGTTTAAACCTCTAGGGAATTCCACCTAGACAGTTCGTTACTAGATAATGGTAAATATAAACAATCATATATTATGAAACTTTGTCTAAGTCTTTCAAGAAAGTCATACTTCCCATAACTGAAATGCTAAAACTGCAACAAATAAACCAAACAATGAAACCCACACGAGGAACGTGACCTAAATAAAATTTATACAGTTACAAACAAAGGACTCTGAATGTAAAATTTATTATCACACAAAATACTATAAGGGGTTATTTCGACATTTAATACATAAATGGCTTTCAGAAAATACGATTGCACATAAATGAGTCGATTCATGAACAGAGGTAAAAGACGTAGACATTATGTCGCAAATTGAACACAATGTCTGTAACCCATTACAAATACATTGCTATCCAGATAAAACATATCCGCTAAACCAAGTTTTACCTTGAGTAAAAAAGGAGGTATTTTACAAGTCAATAGTCAAATATATGAAATGAAGGAATTTAATTTATAATACTTAGGACAAATGTAAATTTATGCAAATACAGGTTCATTTAATATTTAAAAAGTAATCAGAACTTATATCTCTCAAGTGAAAGCTCGCGTGCGAGAAATGTACCTGTATTTTAAGCTGCTTCTGGTCGAAGGAAAAAAATGAATATATGACCCCTCCTCACACGTAAACATGTCGTCGACCGCTCTCGTAAACTGTAAGGGGATATTTTTAACTGTAGATATTTAATATTTATTGCGATACAGACACCCAATATGAAAGCCATTTGTATAAATAATTATCTTATATCGATACTTATGATATTGAATCTTGGATTCTAAATAAAATACTGACGTTATTCATGTTTATTAGGTATGCATTGATAGATTTAAGGTCCCTAAGTAAACTTAGAAGAGACGTTATAAAATGTTATTTTATTATGATTATGAATAATATTATTTTTATAAGTTTGAACGACACTTGAGTAGAGCGTACCTATTGTCGGTTGTCATCAGAACTAACCTTGACAATCTAGTATCTACTATACGTGTATAGTATTTGAATGCCTCTGTGGCGTAGTGGTAGCGAATGCGACTGCTGTGCAAGAGGTCTCGGGTTCGATTCCTGAGTCGGACCAAATGTTTGTATGATCTGCAAATATTTGTTTTGGAGTTTGGGTGTTTTCTATGTATAATATGTATGTATTTACAAAAAAGTATATATGTATTTGTATCAGTTGTCTAGTACCCATAGTACAAGCTCTGCTTAGTTTGGGACTAGATGGCGTTGGATGTTAAAATGTCTGAACATATTTACCATCTTGACATCTAAAAAACTAAAGGTAGTCGAATGACTCAGGCTGTAAATATTTTTGCTGAAGTTTTCTGATATTCCTAAATGTTTTTAGATGGCTATTATAGATATAAATAAAACTAACGAAACATGCTAAGTAAGATATTATAACAATGGAATTTAACACGTGTGTGTATTTTTTCAGCTAACCGATCATGAAAGGAATCATGATCATAAACTCACAAAATTGTATAACAATCAAACATCTAAAAATAAAGGGTACAATAAACGGGCAACGCTCCCGGAGTACCGAAAGGATGTTCTGTTTGTTGACTCACTTATTTCGAATTCGATGGCCTAATTGTATATCAACGTAACTCAGTAGACGTCTTTAGACGTTAATGGTGATTTTATTATTACACAAACAAAAGCAGACTTAATAAATCTCTCTAAGTTGTGATTTCCTGAAACTCATTCAGAAACCATTCGAAACACCCGTTCAAGCTATTCGAAGTCAGAATGTTTCAACACAAAACGAATTACAATTAAAAATTCAAGCCATTTTAGATTACTTTAAATGTGCAACCAAATGCTACCGAGTTACGTTATTCGTTTTCTGACTACATTAATATCGGAAACGACTGAGGTTCTGATTACTATCGTCTAAAATATTAAAAGTGAAATTAAAGATTAAAGTTAGCTTCTTATCGCGTCGATTGTGCGTCGTTAACATGTGTTACAAAAACAATTGCTTTTATAGACTGTAACGATAAGTTACTAGGAGCTTTTTACGATTAAATCTCAATCTATATCGCCATCTACATTTTTAACATAACATAAAGATTTTATAAGTAGAATTCGAAACACATGTAATATTTTAAAATATTTACTATAATTTTATAAGTTAACTTTAACGAATACCTCGACCGTTTGTCTAAGTTATACGAGTAGACCCATTCAGAGTATTAAGCGCAGTGTTTGTCTCTCAACCATCGAACCTCTCGTGCAGGAGGGCATTGCTTTTTTTATCCCAAGGAGGTGCTGGAATGTTAAACTAGTCTAAAACTAACACTAAAAACTGCTATTTAAATCTGTACTTATTAAATTTCATGATGGTTTATTGAATCTATTTTGTATAAAAACACATTTTATCATATTACATTACATATAGTGAACATTAAACATACAGTTAAAGATTATAATTATATTTTCAATTAATTTTAATTGTTTTACAACAACAGGAACTGCTAGTCAGTGGTGGTGATAGAAGCACGTACATCGATTTTATTTTCGCTGCTAATTTTGTTTGGATATCGAACAAAAATCGAGTAAATATTTCTCGGGGAAACCGTCATTGAGAGTCTAAACAAACTTGTGTCTGAAATTGAGACCTCTTTGGAAAAGGTCTCAGATTGGGGTAAACTTAATTTAGTCAATTTAACACCACAAATACACAAATTTGTGCGTTCACCGCAAAAAAACGTTCATTGGAAGTACGTCCTCGTTTTAAAGATGCTCCCTTATCTGCCTCAGGCAATTTTGGAATACATGGTGTCGACATATCGAGAGAAGTCCAGTCTCGTGGTCATTTAGAAGGTAATGCCAAATTGGCCTTGAATGAGCTAGGCGTGCACAATAGATCGAAATGGTACTTCACTCCGACAGACCACCTTCTACTTTATAAGGCACAGATTCGGCCTCATATGAGTACTGTTCTCATCTTTATGCGGGGACACCCTGTGCAGTACCAGCTCCTCCGTCTGGACCGCATTAAACGGACAGCGACTCGAATCGTCGATTGCCAAGAGGTATCAATTCAGCTGGACTCTCTGGCGCTGCTTAGAGATGTTGGCTTTGTTGTGCATCTTCTATCGCATTTACAATAGAGAGTGCTCCCAGAAATTGTTCGGAGTGATCCCTGCCGCCTCTTTCCGCCGTCCGCGATAGGTCGCGTAGGAGGACGGCGGAAAGAGGCTTTATACCCATATAACTTCGGTTAGCAGTCTACGACTGAGGGCTTTTCTAAAAACTTTCTGCCTCGCACAACAAAACTGTGGAATGAACTGTCGCCTGCGGTATTCCCGGACCAACACGAGCTTCAAACCTTCAAGAAAAGAGCTCACCCCTTCTTGAAAAGCCGGCAACGCACTTGTGATGCCTCTGATGTTGTGGGTGTCTATGGCGGTAAGCGCTTACCACCAGGCGATACATCTGTTCGTTTGCCCTCTATTACATAAAAAAATTGATCTGCGGTCCAAGTGCTCTATTTTACTTACTTTAAGTTAAACTTTATTTCATTACTAGGCGTTAATACATCATCATCAACCCATAATGTCCCACTGCTGGGCTCGGGTCTCCTCTCAGGAGAGGGTTAAGGCCATACGTCGTACGTTAATACATAAGAATCTATAATTTTCAAAGCTTTAGAAGAACTTACCAAATTCAAAATTATATTTTAACAGAATAGCAAAAAAATAATATCAATTAATTCCGTTCAAAGTTGTACATTTATAATATGTGCACAAAGGAAAAACATGGTGGTATCAACCTGAATGGAACTCTGGCACCCATAATAAAATCTAACTTGTGTTATGGGCACCAGTGCTGTCTCAGAATTATACAATTGTTACATTTTTGCAGAGTGGATCATCTATAAGGAAGAGATGATTCTATCCATCCATCCTAATATTTAAATTCGAAACTAACTCAGTATGTCTGTGTTAAGCTTTCACGTCTAAACCTCTTTGAAACCGTAGAAATTTGGCATAGAAATACTTTGATTCTTGAGGAAGGGCATAGGCTACATTTTATCGCGATACACGCGGGCGGAGCAGCTAGCAAAAGCTGCTTGTTTCATAAGGCCTTCATAAAGTTGCCAAGTACCTCATGACTCTTTTAATTTAGTAGCTTTATCCCTTTTATCTCCTAATAACTAAACAGTGACATTTAAGTATAAGAAAATAGGAATGGCTTAGTAATTGCCACGGATATCGGTGCGATATCATAATAAATAATGTCTACAGTGATTCTATACACTGATTTATGCTAAACTAATATCGACAAGGATATTCTCAACTAATGCAAACGAGACGAGTTCTGTACCACAGTATAGATAATATGGAATATGCATAAAAAATTATTTGTCTCAAATGTTTTTTTTCTACATTTTTTATTGTCTTTACAGTATACTTGAAGCGCATTTTTTTTATTTAGTGGTTATATAAACTCAGAAAACATTAAATAAAAAGAGAAAATTGATTGAGGGAAATTCAAACTTGCAAAACGCTTACTATAATTCGAAACAAAATGTGACCTCGATGGTCACGTCCTGGAAATTATCGGAGTCGAAATTCAAACTGTGTTAGTAGTGTTTGTGAGAAAAATTACCTTCTTCCATATATTTTATTGCAAATAAAACTATTAATAAGTATCAAGCAACTAAAACACTGAATAATCAACGAACACAAAATGACAATGACATCATTGGCTGTGTCAAAAGCGCGCGCAAAATGGCGGCGTTTGAATAGCTCAAATTTAATCAGAGTTTTAAATTTCACTTTGAAAATTAGTTGGACTATTTTCAAGCCTTTTTATGTTTTTTTCTATAATATAGATACGTAACTGATTAGATTAAGAAATAAAAAACATGCATAATCCCTATTAATTATCGTATAGATAAAATGCATATATTTCGCGTACTAAAAGCACAATATCTCTTATTAGATTAACTGAATTTAGATACAGGCCTGGACTTAGGAAGGAGGTTGTGGCCTACGCTGGCCACACAGTTTGGTAAAGGGTTTGTTTTAAGTATTCCTTTTCTTTGCAGTGTTCTGCGTAATTTACTCCTTTATCCTTACAACACCCATGGGTTAAATAGGGGTGGTGGCACTTTGTTTTATTAATCCACCCTCACACAGATACTACCTTATGAAGCTTATTCATTAGGTGTAGTATACACAGTTGAAATGTGTATCTTTTCAGGTATGCATACTAATTCATAGTGTACAAATGTTAAATTGATGCAAACAGAATGTTCATAAATTTGGAATGATTGTTTACTTATATATTATATATATATAGATATATAAATAATATCCTCTAACCTCATACATACGACTGNATATAGATATATAAATAATATCCTCTAACCTCATACATACGACTGAACTCACTAAATATGTTTTTCATCGTGAGTTGTATTGAAGTACAGAAAAAAGTATGGTATCGTGTAGAGTAGACCTTTTAATCCCCTGATATATTTTGGCTTCTCCACGGGATAACACTTTGTGTGATCCACAAATTGTTGTTCTGGGTCTGGGTGTTCTTTATATCTATTTCAGGTATACTAGTGAATAGATTTTTAATTTTCAAAGGACTACCAGCACACATCGAGTGTTGTGGGCACAACGAATACCCAGAATCGGTAAACCATATCCATGCTATCATATTAAAAAGTACCATTACGACCTACACACAACTGATGTATAAATTGCAAGAACAGTACAATAAATTCTGTGCGTTCACAAGTTTTTCTAAGCATTACTGAGAATTTGTGCAAAATAATAAAAATGACGGCTTTGTTGATGAGAATATTTAAAAAAATAATGTTTACAAATCCACATCTGGTATCTATAATTACCGCGTTAGTATAGCTACTTATATGCATAATAATTTTGTTCGCCACAGATCATTGATACTTATCGAATAAACATTTGCGCACACGCATGCCGATACTCAGTAATGATGGGATCTATATCTGTTGCCGCGGATGTAGCACAGGTGTTCTCTGACAAGCAAAATAAACTCAACCGTAATCGATTTGAGAGTTTTAGAGCCAACAGTTGTTCTTATATCGATTCATTTTGTATTATGTTTAGGTTACGCTATAATCGAGTGCACGTCGATATTCAGTTTTATTCTGGGATCTGTTTTGTGTACTTTCTAAGTAGCAGCACACTTCCTTGAGCTTGTTCGATTTAATCAGAATTTATTAACTTTTCTTTATTATTATAAATAAGATTAAATTTTCCAATTCTTTCTAATAATTCTGTACCATTTGAAGACTTACATACAGTCATAACAATATGAACCCGTTACACAGATTTTCTAAAGATACGCAAGTGATAGCGAATAAGGACAGGGGTAATAAGGGTTCTATGTCACGCATACTGGAAGCCTCTGTCAACAAAGTCCAGTATATATTAAATCATCATCACTTTAAAGGACAGTGCCGGATTTTATTTTTTTGATGTACGTAATATTTTTGGAAAATATTTTTTTTATTTTAACAATTTTATTTTGAAATAACTTTTTTTATAACTAGATTATAATCTTTATCATTTCCTATTACACAAAGTCATCTATTATAATATGATCAGGCATTTGTGATAGATTATTGATATGTTCTGGAGCAGCTGCAACATTCAAATCAACATCAGCATCATTTTAGTCAATACGGTCTTGTTAATTAATTACAATTTTAACTTTTTGCCGACATCTGTGACTTATAACTATGGTGCTATTGATAAAAACCTGAAATTTTAAAGATATGTATACTTAAATACAACTTTTTATGGCTAAGTTAGTAGCTTTTAACTTGACCATTTAATTGTCTCTATTATAGTTTCTGAAAGATTGATTTGCCATGGTCTGCGATATTAACGATGGGTGCGTATCGAGCAAAGTCATGAGCGACTGATTATTGTAACTTATTGTAATTATTCTTAAATAAAACAAATAAACAAGATTAATTACCAGTATAATCCAGTGTAGTAAAATATAACTAACCATTCCCGGGAAGCTTTGAGGCAAGCTTTCTCGATTTCGTAAGACACTTCGAATGATATTTGTTTATCTTTGTAGGTGGATAGGGACTTTTTTAGCAATATCCTTTATCTAAGAGATTTTTATTCCATCACTAGCTTTAACGCGCAGCTCCGCCCGCGTGTTTGTCAGTTATCACAGCGAAGAGTAGCTTATGTCCTTCAAGAATCAAAGTATCTCCATACCAAAATACTTTCGCATTTAGAATATAAGTATGTATTTGAAGATAATACGTCAAAACGGAGAAATGATCGGAATAGACTGGTTTTCATAGACTGTCAGACAACGTGACCGTTTTTTTTTTAATTATATTCTCTGACCCGGCGCCCTTATTACACCTAATGCTCTATCTCACACCAGTCCATCGTTTGTGCCTCTCGCACTGCTATGCCGCATACTTGGTCTTTCTTATTTCCATCCACATTCTTCATTACGTGGGTGGGACTCCCACTTTTGAAACCCATTCTATTTACTTCAACGTGACCGTACCTGTCACAATCTGTTGGAAGATTGAATAAGAATTCAACATAATGCAGTCTATCACTGTTAACTTTTTCCTCAGATATGGGGAAATTCCATTGCACTATAATTTTGATCTTTTTTCGTTTTGATCTTTTTTGATGTTATCCATTGAGTCTTAGGTTCTACTGGTAATTTTATATTCAAATTTAAACACGAATACATTTGAAACAGCTACCTATTCCTTTAGTGCCAAAATCAATCTTTCATCGGAAATTGCCGATTTTCGACATTTACGTACCTTATATAGAGAGTTGACCACGCATATGGTCTACTGGTTTAAGCGATCACCACGATGCGCCACTTCCTCCTTCGCCAAGTATTGTGCGCTCTAACCCCACATGGAATGGGATCTTGTCTGATTCACGTATTGGTTGTTCTGAATCTGGGTGTTCTTTGTGTCCGTTTCATGTATATTTGTCATTCCCTTTACCTAAGACCCAACATCATAGAAAATGATCGAATTTAATATTTGATTCTATTATAATTTACTTGTAATATTGTTTGTTTTCAGTAAGTTTTGTTTATTGTAGAGAATAAATTGAGCGCAAGACTATACCTATGTGTTTCAAATATGTAAAATCATTTTAAACTACCATGGGAGTGATATTATAGCTTAGAGCAATGAAGTTCAAATTAGTTCAATGTTAATATTATTTGAGGTGCAATATTTGTTGTTTAGCAATTAGTTCACAGTAAAATAATGTAGTAAGTTGGCCCGGTTATGGTAATCAAGATCTTGAGGATTAACAATTTCTTCCATCATCATCATCAGCCTATAGCAGTCTACTACTGGCCATAGGCCTCTCCAACTGCATGCCACTTAGTTCGATCCTTAACTAGTCGCATCCAGCGCCTACCAGCAGTCTTGCGCAAATCACCTCTCCGCCTCGCCTGTGGACGTCCTACACTATGTCTATACATTCTGCCGTATACTATTTTTTCCATGCCTCTCTGAAAACATGGTAGTGCATTGTGTAATATACCTACCTACTGAAACGTGTGCTGAATCATAACTTATTTACTTACCTTGTTTAGTTCTTAATAAAGAAACAATATTCATTAAAGACTAAAAAATATATTTTTGTAACTAGTCATATTGATACTGTATGTGATAAACTACGCACCATTTTGGCAAAAGTCTGTAGACTTAAGTATAAAATACCTTTCACTATTTTACTAGATATGTATACAGCTTTAGCGGAAAGCATTATACTGTATGGGCTTAGTAGTTACGGACGTACGTTTCAATCATATTTGAATAAAATATATTTCTTACAACTTCATTTGTTAAAGTCTATTGTACCTAGGAAAATTAAAAAGCAATTTAACTATGGTGATAAAAAATTGTTTAAATTTTGTAAAGTGATTCCAGTTCATCAGAAAGTAAAAATGGTGCTCACCATAGAAAACTGTTATAAATTCAATTGTAATCTAATTAAACACCCAATCACAACACGTCAAATGGCAAATAAAATGCTGACAGCCAAAACAGCCAATAACTACTACGGCAAGCGAACTACTGACTACCTCTTACCAAGACTTATAAATGAAATACCAGTAATAACAAGAAATAAAATAAATTCATCTAACCTAAAAAGAATAGTCAAAAATATCTACTTACCCAAAGCAAACAGTGATGTAACATAAGCCTATAAATAAAACATCTAACATAAACCATAATATAATAAATGTAACAATTACTTTACAAAAAAAAACTCATAATAGTTACCAACCAGTATAGACCCTGAGCCTCGTAACATTAGGTAAAAAAAATATTAGCTTCATCGTACGTAAACAAATGTACCGGTTGCTAGAAATATTTGTTCGCCTACCTACCCTGAGTCTATTAATTATTGTAGTGCTACCAACAATTTTGTATAATTCATATATTTCCCTGATTTTTTGTTCTTATTGTGCATGTAGTAATTAAAGTAAAAAAGAATGAAATGAGGATTGTACACTCACACCCAAGATAAACCACTACAGGTTTGATGGATGTTTTATGTCTCTTAATGTATGTTGTTGTTCTATTTTAAATAAATTAAAAAAAAACTAGACGATAATAAATTGCGATGCGGTGTTCAACCAATAGTGATTAAGAAAAAGTTACTTTATCGTAATAAAAGCGTGTTTTTTATACCAATATCTATCACATGATGATGGTGTGTATGAAAATTGTTTTTTATAATTTCCAATTTTGAATATTTAAATTTAATTTTTAAGATGTCATGCTACGATAATGATTGCACACGGGCGCTAGGTGGGCTAGGCGCCTCTGATCTATCAATAAAATATTAATAAGTATTGTCATCTACCACTCCAAGCTTTTTAAGATGAAATTATTATTTTTTTAATTACACTACTTATTTTTTCAAAACAGAAAGTTATTTTCTACTTTTCACTTCAGTTTTTCACAAAGCATGATTTTAATTTTAATAAAACTATTATTTTCAAATCATTAGCAGGAATAAGATGAATTGACATTGTATAGACTTCATATCATTAGATGAGTACATGTGCTATGGACTAACTTCACAAGCTCTTGAGATGAGGACAACTCATCATCATCATCTTCCTAGCTTTTATTATTCTGGACATAATCCTTCTAAATTTGTTGAAATCCACCACAAACTGAACCCAAAAAAATGATACTTAAACTACGGTCGCAGTACTTGTATCAATAGCTTTATCTCTGGTGTAAGTCAATAACCGAATGCTTGACGGTGCTCTTTTGTAGTTGTTTATAATACCTAATATTTACTGGTTTCGATAAAACTTATGAATAATAATAATAACCATTTTTTTAACTGCCTCAGTGGCGCAGTGGTAGTGTATGCAACTGCTGTGCTTAAAGTCTCGGGTTCGATTCCCGGGCCGGACCAAATATTTGTATGATCTACTAATATTTCTTTCGGAGTTTGGGTGTTTTCTATGTCTACTATGTATGTATGTATATATATGAATTTATATGAGTTGTCTAATACCCATAACATAACCTCTGCTTAGCTTGGGACTAGATGGCGTTGTATGTTAGATGTCTGAAATAATAATTATTTTTTTATTTATTTCAGAGCAGTGAGTCCATAATGTCAGAGTATTAGTAACATTTGCTTAAAAGTAAAGTTTAGTAAGACGGACCGGTGTCGGTGTCGGTGACGGTGTCTGGACCTAATCTTTTCCATTGTTATTGTTAATGGAAAAAAAAGTTTAGCTGCTGTTGTTAATATTTGAACTTATTGAATTAGATGTTTACATACTTATATAGTAATTACTTTTTGTTACCTATCTTTAATATATTTATGCTTACAAGAATTTTTGAAAATGTTAGCTGTAACCAATAAAATTAAATCTAAATTGCAAAACGTTATAAAACACATTAACCAGAAGTTTATTGTAAACAAGTGCAGTTGTACCATCATGATCAGTCAATGCTGGCTCACTCCATAATATGATCGCAACGCCCAACAACTATCGACCAATCGGAACGGTCCATTAAACACGCCACGCCCAAAGCTTGCGCCCGCGCCGATAACGAGATGCGACGCTTGTCAGTTTTTCAGTTGCTTTCATAACAGAAGGTCCGTTTAATGGTTTGTTTGTGAAGTTCTGTGATAATGACTTCTTTGAATGGTGAAATAAATACGGCGAGTAAACTTAAGTTCAGTGTAGACAGCATTCTTGGGAATAATGATACGTCTCATTCACATTCGAGTGCGTCAGTGTCGGAGATACCAAGGAGCCAGGAGCCTCCGTGCGCAGGGTGTGTGGCTGCCCTTTACCGTTGCTGTAGAGATGAACCACCCCTACTGCAGTTGCCAATGCCGCTTCCTTACACACATTTACACCCAGCTTTAAGACCTACCACCGGTGCGTTTGGATTAAATTTACTTAGTATATTAAATATTTTGATAGAATTATAATATACAAATAAATTACAAGATATACTTACTTATTATTTGACATAATTGATTTTTACGATGTTTACAGTTGTTTTGGAGTTCACATTTCGATAGCTTTGAATTGAGATCTGAATCCATAGTAATGTGTCCTGTCAATCTGCAGTAATTTTTTTGATGTTAGATTTCGATATTTGAGTGAAGATCAAAATATTCCCAATCTAGCTGGCTACATAAGAATTTTAAGCATTGTTAATATAAATAGGTATACGTGATATTTAAAAATAAATCTAAGATTGGCCAAAAAAATTTTTCGTCTCGAAATAATTATTGATACAAATAGGATATCAAAGATATCAAGTTTAGTTATAAGACCTTATCTATACGATTTTTAGATTTTCTTTCGAAGAGATTTCTTTAATTTTCTTTTTCTAAGTGATTTCTAAGTTTGTCTGTGTGACCTCTGAAATTATTGACTATTTAACCTAAAACAAAATCGCTGGAGAGCAATTACGTTAATGGTCAATAATTCCTGGACAGTTGAGAATGAGATACTGCGAACCTGTGTCTTAAGATTACCATAAATTTACCATTAAAAATTATTAGTAGTATTAATTAATCAAATAATATTTTAATGTCATCACCCATTCTGACCACAGGCACGTCATAGCTTGTCGCTAAAGGCAAGCGTAGCGTAGGTATATTCATCGATTTATTACCAATTACTTCACGCTCTTTGATCCATAGTATTTCTATTTTAAAGTGGTGTCGGATTCGAGCAACAAATTAAGGTTTTTAGTTTTGAACGTAATGAAATATTGTTTACACTTTGTTTACACATAGCTTCTTTCTTAAGCTACTGTAGGCCAGCTAATGATTATTGTAATAATGTTCTAATAATGATTATTGTAAGATTACAAGCTATGCTTAAACATTTTGAAATTATGCAAATTAGAAGCTGGAAAATGTAATAATTATCAATTGACTCCACGTCGATTAATCTGATCAGATTTGTTAATGTTTCTGTTCTGCAGAATTTTGTAGCTATTACTAATTCAGACAATAGAGATAATTTAAACACAAGTAAAAGTATTTTTTTTCTGCAACATATTAACAAATCACAGGTTTTTTTCATATGCGAATACTTAAACTGTGACATTGTGTGGCTATTGTCGAAGGTAAATAGGTAATCTACGCGCGTTGTAAAAAAACATCGTACACGTTCGTTTATGTCTTTTGCTGCGAAAATAGGATCTTGATGGATAATTAAAAAAAAACTCTTTCAGCTTAATAATATATTCCTAATCAATCAATCAATCAACAACCCATAATGTCCCACTGCTGGGCTCGGGTCGGGTTAAGGCCATACGTCCCCACGCTGGCCAAGTGCAGGTTGGGGACTGGCAAGAATACGTTGTGGCTACGTAAATCTTGCCGTTGGATGTTTTTAAGCCGCCCGAAGGCCTCCAACTAAGCTTCACGACTGTTATCGTATGACAACAACAGGGACCGACTGCTTACCGTGACCTCCGAATCACGGTGACGCTCATGGTAACATGCCACCTATCCATCTATAGCCATGATATATTCCTAAGTTATACCTTAATTAAATTTGATTGGTTTAAGAATAGTTTTGTTGTTAGAGAAATTCGATCATACCTTGCGATTTAACATGATCCGTAACAACTGATTAGCAACATATTTTTTTTATGTATTCTATTTTATGAAACTTAATCAAGTAATATAACAAACGATAGATATTAAGAGAAACATCTAATAACCGAACGAATCTTCTTAAATAAGACAAAAAGCATGCAGCTTATATTTTCTATAGGCCTCTACTAATACAAGCCACTCTGATCGATTTCGGGCTACTCGCAATGGAACAGGCCTATGCCCAGTAGTGCCCACAATTAAATAGAGATTTATATAGACAAGTAATCTCTGTATAATAGCATTGCTCCGCTTGTATTTTATGAAAGATTCAGCAAACGAATACGACTAAAAAAAATCAAACACAATTTTATAATTGAAACTAAACTATTTCTTTCGGTTAAGCATAGTCCTCTTAACAAGCCCCGTTCTGTAAGTGTTTATAAACTTTATCCAGATTAATGTTTTAAATGTGAAAATATCACCGTCTGTTTCGCTTTTACGGCTAACCCAATGCACAGATTTCAATGAAATGTGGCATGCAGATACTTTGATTCCTGAGGAAGAAAGCGTAAGCTATTTGTCTTGGGTTGCTCGTAAAAACAAAGCCTTGGAGCTCCAGGCCAAGAAGAAAACATACAACGCAGCTGCTAAATATTGTTAAAAAGCACTAACCTGACAGATCCCTGGCCCGCAGCGCTAAGGAGAAGGCAAAGTTTTCTTGTCTGGACAGCAACGGCAAGTGACCACCTCCCTTACCTCCTTTTAGCCCTAAAATGGGCGCCGTTAAAATCCACCAAAAACGGACGTTAATAAGGCCAGTGGTCCTGACGGCATTCCAGCAGTGGTACTGTAGTGTTGTGCACCCGAGTTGTCTCCTGTTCTGACTCGTCTATAGCAACTCTCTCTAGAAACTGGCAAAATTCCACCCCACCATTGTTCACCCTATACCGAAAAAAGGAAGCCGTGCACACCCAGCCAATTACAGACCTGTCACGCTCACCCCTATAATCTTACAGATTATGGATATATATATATATATTGTGTCCTGACATATCTTGAAGCAAACGGGCTCCTTAGTGATAACAATATGTTTTGCGCAGGGGACGTTCGATCGAAGATATGCTAATATATGCCACCCACCTTTGGAGCGCGGCCTTGGAGGGTCACGGTGCAGCAATAGCTGTTTCATGATACATCTCAAAGACCTTTGACCGGGTCTGGCACGAGGCACTACTTAGTAAACTTCCAGCACACGGCAAACCTACTGAGCTCTGCGACTGGATATGTGACTTTCTGAGGAAACGGTCGATTCAAGTTATCTTGGATGGCTGCTCTTCCGATCTAATGGCAGGGGTACCTCAGGGATCTGTTCAACCTTTCCAAAACACAGACGTGTCTTTTCTCCGCGAAAAAGAGTAGCTTCGATTTTACACCCACTTTCGAAAGTGTATTCTTACCGATAACTAACCATCTAGGGCTTCTAGGTATTACCATCACCTCTAACCTCAACTTTGGCCAACAAATTGAGTCTATAACACAAGCGGCGTCCAAGAAATTAGCAATTCTTTCAAAGCTTCGGCGGTACTTCAGCTCTGAACAGCTGCTTAATCTTTACACTGTCCAAGTTCCTGCATGGAGTACTGCAGTCACCTCGGTGCAGCCAAATATCATCTGGAAGCTTTGGACTTAGTTGACCGAAGAGCCCGTAGTTTAATTAACAACAATAGCTCTCAAATAGCAGAATACACATCCTTGAGCATCGCCCTCGAGTTGCCAGCTTATCGGTTTTTTTTATATACTGCAATTTGTTATTTATTTATTTATGATTTTATACATACGCATTGGTTAGCACTCGTTCTTTGAGGAGACATTGGTTTTGCAGTGCACGGCAATAGGCTGATGATGACCCATAAATATATGCATCGGCGGACTTAACGTCTGAAGCAGTCTTTACAAATCGCCCGTTTGGGCCATGTAGCTATGATGATAAACGGTGATGTAGGTGCACTTATAAATATAACTTTTTTTTACTACGTTGACAACTAAAACTTCGTGAATTCCGCAATTTTTTAAAATAGGAATACTAGCAGTCTCATACAATATTTGTGGCGCAGTGGTTGCGAATGCGACTGCTGTGCAAGAGGTCTCGGGTTCGATTCCTGAGTCGGGCCAAATGTTTGTATGATCTGCAAATATTTGTTTCGGAGTTTGGGTGTTTTCTATGTATAATATGTATGTATTTACAAAAAAAAGTATATAAGTATTAATGTCAGTTATCTAGTACCCATAGTACAAGCTCTGCTTAGTTTGGGGCTAGATGGCGTTGTGTGTTAAAATGTCTGAAATTATTTATATTTATTATTTATTAAATTATAAAGAATTTATTTATATTTATTTATTTATCCTCTTTGAGTTTTAATTTCCCTATTTTTCAGTCTTACAAGATTATTTTTTTTTATGAAAGCGAAGAGGGCATTTAAATATAGAACAGTTTAAAAGCAAAAACATGGCAACAACTTTAAATCAAATATACAACTAACCTACCTATGAATTTTACCCAAAATAACTATTTATTAATAAGATTATACTTATTAAATAAAACACTTTTAATATATAATTACTTAGTCATTCTCATTTATAAAAATAGCAATACCTTAATCTTTTACTTACATTTGATTACGGAGTAAAAAAACACAAATGGCGCGTAGACCAAATCTGCAGCTACGAATCGTATATGTGTCTAAAAGGCAAATAAATTAAATAATTTATCCAATGAGAAAACAAGAAAAGTTTAAGAAAGTTACCAAGATTATGTAAATAGTTTATTCCTTTTGTCGACGGAGACTATTTTCCACGCCTGCGCCATTTTCAAAATATAATACGCGCGTTATTAGAGTAAAAACGATAGCTTGTAATATGTAGTCAACAACAGCACAACAAATAATAGAGGAAAGAATAGTCAAAATTTATATAAAACAAATATTTGTATAATTTTTTAAACAAATATTTGTATAATTTTTTAAACAAATATTTTTATAATTATTGACATTTTAACTAGTGACTTACAATTTAGTGACTTGCAAAGCATTTACTCTACGTCATCCACAATATCTTATCTTCAAGTGTACAATCGTACAATATGTTTCATTGAAGATTTACATAATCTAATAATTACATATTTATTTAATATTGCCGGTAATTATTTGATTGTCTAAATCATAGGTTAATAAGTGTACCTATACATAACATCAAAGAAACAGGCATGGGTATAATTATATTTAAGAAACGAATTTTTCCTTCTAACATATGTCACCATTAGTCTTAAAAATTTTAAATTGGAGAATTGAATGTGGTTTTGCAAAATGCTAATCTACATGATAATTTTCTACTTAGCTTCGAGGCCCTCTTTTATATTTTCTTATATATTTCATATACAGTTTACAGACAAATTACACCCAGAAATAGAAAAAATAATCTTGCTTATCACAATTTATTTGTCCTAAGTGGAAGTTGTATCCACGACCTCTTTCTTAGGATTCAGAATCATTAACCACTAACGGCCGTTATAACTGGAGATTTATGTTAATTTTTTTTTCAAGGATATTAATTCAATACTTTTATTGATACGCAGGATACAATTGTATTTTTAAAAAAACGAGTATATATTATTTTAAAGGTACATTCTAAGTTATTTTGTGGCGACTTCCACATACAATTGCAACATAAACATATGACAACGTCATCTACCGAAGATACACTGAACTACGAAGTAACGTAGTGTAAAAAGAAACAACCAATCCTGTATCACGCAATAAAAGTACTCGCGCCAATTAGCATATATACAATATCCCAACATCGACCGTTGGGCAGTGGCCCACCAGGCATGATCGCCTCGCCTGGTTGGAGGATCCTCCCTTTGTGTTGGAGGGACATGTAGGCCGTTACTCCACAATTTATATTCTAAAGGTTTACTAACATGAAAACCACCTTATACCTATCAAGCTGGTCAAATTGTAATAAGTTAAGTAAATACCCTAACATTTCCCTTGATGTCCGCTTGTTTGAGACTGTACGTACGATATACCTCGTGAGATCATTGATTCACATCTCAGCAGCACAGAACAAAGTAGATAAATATTTTCATCTCAATTCGATGACAAGTTTTTATTTGTTAAGTAAAAATAATCAAAAATTTTCACAAAAAAACCTACTTCAAGAAATTGAAATGTGACCAAACGGGAAGCACCAGTTTGCAAATAAAAAATATTCATTAAAATCGGTTCACCCAGTCGAAAGCTATGAGGTAACATTTAAAACATTCAAAAAAATACAATCGAACTCATAGCCTTCTCGTTTTTTGAAGTCGTTATAAAAACACTCGTTTATGCAAATTCTTCATATGAAAAGAATCAATACATCTTATATATAAAATTCGGTGTTGGTTACCAAACTCCTCCGAAAGGGCTGGACCGATTTTCATGAAATTTTGTATGCACATCGGGTATGTTTGAGAATCGGTTATCATCAATTTTTATATCCTTAAATGATAAGGGTGACCCACCACTTATTTTTTTTATAATGGTAAAACCACGTTTGTCAGCAGCTAGTATGCAAAAAGTTTCAATAATATTAAAGAACGAATTTATCAAAATAATAAGTAGTTTAAGTAAATAAACAAAACAGAGTCATACCAGAGTGAGATTGACAAAATATTTTTTAAATAAAATATAAAACCTGACAAATATTGCCAGGTTGTCAGGCCATGACCGTTGATTCTGTACTTGATACCTTATATGCTGATAAACATACGTATATATTTTTAAATCCATACATATTATAGATAAATTATACCTAGACCCAACAAATGACCCTAGACTCATCTAACGAAATAGTTCGTTAGATGAGTCGACCCTACGAACTTGGCTTACTAGTCAAGACCAACAGGCGAGTATTCTTATCATTCTTAACTACCGATAAATTATCATGTATTAATAGTCCATAATGTATCAACACACGTCTCACAAATCAATAAATATCTTGCACTTAACATTATGTAAATTAGTACTAATTTGTAATGGTCCTCATTTTTCGAATCCACTCATTAGTTTGTTTCAACTAAAAGTACAGTAAAACCTGTTTATGACGATTTTGAAGAGACACGACCATAAACGCGTCTTCAGTAATATGTAATAATTTTATATGGGCATTGAATTACAAATTTATAAAGTTGTTAGAAAATTTGTATAATATTATGTTTATAGGTATTTTTAAGTTCCGTTCCATTAGAGTATAATGTGTTTCAAATTCATTAATTAAACATAAGACTTTCAGTTTGTTTTACACAATTTTTGCGTTACGTATTTGCTTTACCCAAGAAGACAAAAAGCACTCATATACTACTAACTATTAATAGTGCATTGGTGTTTCTCAAAAAGTCCCATATTAAAAAATCAATAACAGCTTCAATCGAAGTAATAACTTCCAGTAATCACCAGTTACAGGAATTGTTTTTTAGTTTTCCTCTTATATTTCCCACAGCGAAAGTATTATAGAAAATTTCTAAGCCATATTGTTAACCATTTTTTTTAAACGTTTGTAAACCCTCTCGAGCCTTCTCCCCACCCACCCGGGGTTTGCGGCGGGCGGTGTGTCGGAATCGAACCGACTAAAACCACACATAAAATTTTCCCCAAAGTACTCAACGAAGCAATAAACGAAATTTCTGTTTAAGGTTTTACTTCAGTTAACTTTATAACAGAAGGTGCTTTGAAAATAAGCATTAATTATTTTTTTATTAATAGAACTACCCGATATAAACAACAATGTCATATAACAGATTGAAAAACTTTTGTCGATGTTCAGTTTCACATTTTACCTACATGCATGCATATGCATACTCCGACTGCATGCCTGACCGTTAACTTTCCCTTTGACTTTTTGAGTCTTGGCCTTTTTGTTGGTCATCTTTGTTGACCTTGTTGTATCAGTTGCATCCGAAATATATTGTATAACTTTGCCAATTTCAGTTTTAGTTATACTTATATATTTACTTAAAAAATAGTAATTTCTTTGAATCATTTTACAATGAATTCCGGATTAAAACTTCTCTTAACTAATTTCACAATTTGTATTCAACATTCAAGTAAACAAAATGTATAAAAGTAACTTCGTCATTAAAATTCACTCCCTTAAGTTATTTGTAAATCACAGTTTAAAGAAACAGCGCCTACTAAGTTATTGAATCAGACCCGTTTATTTTAGAAAATATTTCAATGAGTGCCAGAATAAGATCAAGATAACCATGATATTTATGTTCTTACACCAATGAGGTAGGTATCAATTTAGTAAGCACATTCCTCAATAAACCGTTAGATAATCTTTAGATTTAAAAATATTATATTGGTTTATGTACGCTTCAAAAACTCAAAAAGTTCAGCCTCTTATTTTTGTTTGTCGTACCAGGCTTAATTCTGCGCGTTTGCCTATAAAACGAACCTTTATTTATTTTGAAAAGCCGTAGGGTACTTTAACGAAATTTTTGTTGTACAAACTTACTCTACTTTTTCAGTTAAAATTAAATTGAATCAATAATAAGTATTTTTTATAATAACACCTTAAAGCAGTAAAAAGTATTTTTTGATTAAAATATAATGTGCCACCAGTGCTACAAATTTATAGTTAGCTGGTTTTGTATGAAACTTTAATGCGAGTGAGATAGTTTCACTAAACAAATTCAATATTTTTCAGCCCAGTGATCGATACTAAACAATATTTAATTATTATAGTTTTCTGCACTCCTCCTTTATATAAACTTTTACTGTGACCTTCTGCCCCGGGGAGGAATGGAATCATCCCCAGGGCAAGACACTGTCACGCCTCACGCCGGTATATCCAGTAAGGGGTGGAGCACCGACCCGCCTTAGACGAGACCATCGGCCGCACTAGGATGTCATTTGTCCCGGGTCACTTGTTGCGGTCACATTTCCCAAGATGTGACCGCAGCAACCCTTAAGCGACGATTAGGGAGCTAACGACCTCCTCTCTCTGGCAACCTTTACCTGCAAGTTTCAACATAAGCTGCTTGCATATTCTTTTCATTCCATAGTAACGTAGGTATGTATGCTTTTCTCAGAAACATATATACCTACTAGAACAAGAAGAAGCTTTTCTTAGTTACAACTGTTACTATAAAGATATTATTGTAATGCCTTTATAGCAACAGTAATAAAAATCGCCGTGGAAAAGCAAGTTTCTGTAATCAAATTCTGATTTCTGAATTTATATTTTTGTTTCCAGTGTATCGTCTACCAATTCCTTCTTCATCGCCACCTCAACCGTCGTCTGTACCTCGGTGTGATGTCACATCAAGTGGTAAGAGGAAAAGATCGTGGTCCCGAGCAGTATTCAGCAACCTTCAACGAAAAGGTTTGGAGCGACGGTTTCAAATACAAAAATATATTACGAAGCCAGACAGGCGGCAACTAGCGGCTACTTTAGGACTTACCGATGCACAGGTTTTTATTTGTTAATTATTAATCAAATTTTAATTAGTTATCACGAAAATTATGGAAAGGCAGTATTATAAAATTTGGCAAAAAGTTTATGTGGAGGTGGAGTGAAAAAAATAAGACATTAATGAATTATCGTCCAATTTTGACTACTGAACGCAAAGGCGTCTCTAGCCCGTAAAGCACCCGTGTGCAATCATTATTCCATAGTCCTTTAGCAAGCGTAGCGCCCTTCAGTAATCATTAAAAGTGCCGCGGCTGGCGCGCCTAATACAGCTGCGTCCGTGTGCCACTATATACCACTATATGTAAAGACGCCCCTGAGTGACCACTGATTTAGTATTTTAACTAACGACTGGCATAGTATTAATTAATACTGACTGCTAAGCCAGTAGTCGTCTGATTATGACCAAATAATTTTGTATTGAGGTACAGCAAAAGAAAACTTAAATTTCCTTAAATTTATTTGAATAAATAATAATTTAAAAAACAAAACGAGGACTTAAGAGTAGGTTCATAAAAAAGAATTTGCGATTAATATATAACGAAATATTTTCATCGAATTTAATCCTGCATAATTGTCTCATCTTGGGATCAATAAAACGATAAGATATTAATATGGCTTGTGAGGTTAAATAATATCTGCGCCCCACAACGACTTTATAGGATAGCGCCGTAGGTGGTGGCATGGTGTGGTAACTGGACGCGATGACTTGCTGTGAAACTTTGAAAATACTCATTTAACTTAATCAATGAATATAAAAGACTATTAGAATATTACTTATTGAAATATTATATTTATATATTTTGTATTCCCATACTATAAACATGACTCTTTATATTAAACTGCAATTGTTAGATAAAATAACCAGCGTACTACCTGCGTAAATATTTCTTTGATGGGATTGTCATAGATGTATCCACACAGCAGTTATATCTAGTACAACTTTTATAAATGAAAGTAAGATATTCGTCATATATATTTTCTAGTTCGGTTAATCACAAGGTCCATATACAGGTAAAAGAATCTGAGAAAAAGTAAACATTATAAAATTATTATTCATCCACAGGTCAAAGTTTGGTTTCAAAACCGTCGTATGAAATGGCGACACACGAAAGAAGGTCGCGGTGGGCTCGCGGGCGCAACGGGTATCCCTGGTCGGGACCCCGACTCTTCTACCATAGATGATAATGAAGATATCGACGTTGATACTTTAAGTGACTGAAAGATGACAATGGAAGTCGGTTAATGTGATCAAAAATGTTCGTATACCATCAAGTTTGCGTTCACAAGTGAGCGTAACTTGAAGTATACCAAAAAATCCTCATTATTGGAATATGAGAGAATGCGACATCAACTAGCCAGATTCATAATATTTAAAAAAATGTGTGAGTATTCTTATTACGAAGAGACGTAAAATGCTAATAGACAAAGTTTTAGATTTTATTAGACATGGAGATATTTTTAAATAGGGCTTCCAATATATCGAGCATAATACTGAAAAAAATCTATATAATATATTTTAATACAAAATCTTTATTAGTATTTTTAGATAATAAAAAATTTCAAATAGGGTTATATTGCAATAATTTATTTTAGCTTATTTGAATACTGATGTATAAGAAATAAATATGTAAATAGACGACATTTTATGATATTGATTAAAATTTTATTTTTACTGTACCTGCCTTTATTACACTTTATTTTATTATTTAAATCTAATCCAATGTATGTTTACACATTCAAATAAACTACTATTATTATCGATTTGCAATTTATCTTTGTGAAATTTTATTAATTGACAGATAACAAAAGTAACCATGGAAATTCACATATACACAAATGTTGAGCTAATTGTATTTGAATGTCTGTAAGAAAGTAAGCTTATGGTGGGTCATAGTTCAAATTTATCAATAGTACTTATTCATGTGTGGTCTTCATGGAGTTCTTCTAGCACTATACGTAAGCAAGGCCCTCCGGTTTGATGCTGGACGTTTGCTGGATGCAAAGCGGGTGCGCTAGGCTACACACGAGACCATAGAGCAACACCGTAAGGAGTAGCCATACGCAAGCGTTCCCTTCTATTAATGTATAAGTCCAAATGGGCCTACGTTTTACACTGTTATGACACAGAATATATTTATGTGTGCATGATATTCTAAATATGTTGTTTTAATTGTTATGTGTGAGTTCATTCGTCTAAAATGTAAATGTGTAAAGATTACAGACTGTTTTGTGTAGGAAAAAGACGTTATAGCTACTCCTCTCCGCGTGGTGGAACAGCCTTTGTTTTACCGAAATTACATAAAAATATGGTTTCTTAATTTTTTCTTGAAAGTCATTGCACTGCAAAGTGTGCTTTGCGGCGGCACCACCATTATTCATTATATATCTATTTCTATAAAATAGTACAAACAAATAAAGTATCAAATAATTCTATAACATTTCAGAGTATTTGATATGAATTTCAGCTTGATACCTCTACGCGTTCCTGAGAAAAAGGGTCTATACAAACAGACAGACGGAAAAGAAAGTGATCTTATAATGGTTCCGTTTTTTCCTTTTTGAGATACGGAATCCTAAAAAGCAATGTTTGTAAGGTTGTAATCTCTGGATCCACCGAACCAAAAAACTAAGATATTCGACATATACGCAGGTGAAGCCTCGAGCACAAAAAAAAAATTAGTAAATATGTTCAGATATTTTAACATCCAACGCCATCTAGTCCCAAACTAAGCAGAGCTTATACTATGGGTACTAGACAACTGATATTAATACTTAAATACTTTTTTTTGTAAATATATACATATTATACATAGAAAACACCCAAACTCCGAAACAAATATTTGCAGATCATACAAACATTTGGTCCGACTCAGGAATCGAACCTGAGACCTCTTGCACAGCAGTCGTATTCGCTACCACTGCGCCACAGAGGCAGTCAAATACTATACGAGCAAATCTCTGCTCCAAATACGACCCCAATAGAGGCGCCGGGGGGCGGCAAACGACGGGGCCCATGGAAAAATATGGCTTCCGTGTTATCCAGGGCCACCCGCCTAGTGTCTCTATGCGCCCAACCTCTAAAGAGACACAGCTGGTGGCCAGGCCCCTCGCCTCTTGGAAATTCCAATGTGACCAAAGTGTCATCGGCGTAAGTCGTATCCCACATTCCACAGGAGTAGTGCAAAGACAGACCCCTGCGGAACACCGCATGACATAGCTCAAGACACCCTCTCGATTCTTATATATCACCATATACGAGGAAAATTACTGACGGCACGCTCCTCTAAATAGTCTGCCACTAGCCGCCTCAGGTACTCTGGCACCCCGTGGCAGTGGAGTGCTTTCCCGATGCAGCTAAATGTAAGACTATTAAATGCCGCCACAGCCCAGTCTCTTCAATCACAGCTTCAAGTGCATGAAAGTTGGTTTAGAAATACTTTAGATTCTTGAGCAAGGATACTAGGGCTTACTTACTAATTAGTTTAAGACGGGGAAAGCTTAAACTATAGAAAAATATATGAGCTACCCAGTTCCGTATCGCATCATAGTCGTAAACCTAAAGTCACCCTATGATTGCTCTTAAGGATAGAAAAATTATACAAATGCTTTTCATTTTTAACACATCTCTTTTAATACATTTATTATACATTTATAAAAGGGATAAGGCTGCCTCATGAATAAGATAGTAGTTATAGCATATTCGAGAATTAAAAAAAAATACATTTGGTTCCAAATGATGAACCTGCGTTCTGAGCTAAGACCTGAACAAAATAAGTCCTTTAGCATTTGAAGCTATAAAGCCTAGAATATGGGCCAAAAACTCATGCCAGGTTGTAAAAAACTTATTTCTTTTATACAATACACACACTAAACAGTATGATAAAGATAACTCCATTGGCTGTCTACAAAATATAAAAGTACTTGGGACTTATTACCAGCACCTGGCTATTTAGAATAATTTAAAACACTGTAAAAAAAAAAACACTAACCAATTATTATTAAAATGGCTAGAAAATTTAATGCTAAGATATGTCTAACATAAACATACAACTAGTCAAAACGAACTACATTAACTAGACCACCTATTTTGGCATTAATATACAATAAATATATTTAGTAATCTACAAGTTTCACTTTGTTTTTGGAAGAAGGTTCTCGTTCTTGTGAATCTAAATCGTAATCGAATGTTGGACTACTGTTGTGCTCTGAATGTTTGAAGCCATGGCCTTTGTAACCGCCTCTATTGCCAAAAGGTCTCCTTCGCCCTGAATTATGGCTATCCTCTCTCCACCTGCTATCATAGCTCTGACTTTGAAATCTACTGTAACTTTCGTAACGACTACTTTGATCACGGCTGGGATACTTATCATATCTATTGGGATAGTTTTGAGGCCTCTCTTCTTCATTTCGTCTTTCATCTTTGCCTTCCGTGGTTTGAAAACGTTTTCGAGGCTCTGGAAAATGTGAATTTTCGCCATGTTCGACGAGTCTAGGCGGCCTATGTGATGTAGACGGTTCGCGATTGCTTTCCCATATTGGTATTCTCTTTTCTTGTGGAGGAGATACACTTCGAGATCTACTCTTCTCGTCTCGTTTCTTCTCTTGTGATTGTGAATCTCTGTAAATTAATTAAGTTATATCAGAACAAGTCCAAAGATGAATGCTTCACATTTGCTAAGTATTATTTTTAGAATTTGTTCAGTTCACTATTTTTTTATAAAAACTAAAAACCTAATTAACAATGTCGTTTAAAAATTATTTTATTGCATTTTTAAACAATATTGAGACATTACCCGTTATCTGGATCTTGTACTGTCCCTACATAAATAAAGATACTATCTTGTTACACATGCAATGCAATTTTTATACATTATAATTACACCACTTATACTAATCAGGCATCGCCCTGAATCTTCAAAACTGGAGTCTAATGTAATTATTGAAGAGTTAAAAATATTGTTCTTTTAATTATTATAGTGGTAAGTGACTTTCTTGTTAATCACAGTGCACGTGACGTGATTGTAAGTATTGTATATTAGTATTGATTGTAAGTATTATATATTATATATTAGTTTCAATTATCATCATAGAAAACTGCTACAAACCTCGCCGAGTCGAATTTCAGATTTAGATGTAAGTCTTACTTATATACTTATGTACAAAAATTTTCTCTCAAAAAAAGTCTAAAAAGAATGACTTCAGAAGCATTCGCGTTGCACAAGTAATTTTTATTACTACATTTCATCTCATTCAACTTATTAGTTAGGACAATTAATATCGTAATAATTAAATATTCAATCATAAAATGTGAATACCTGGAAGAAGAACGGCTATGGCTTCTATCCGAATCGTCATCGCTTGATCTTCTATTCTGCTGGTGTCGCATTTCACGTTGCCTGAAACAAGGCACGGCTACTGAATAGGAACTTTAATTTATTGAGGTCGTAAAAAAAATTTTACATTAGATAACTAGGTTTCGGAAGAAAAATTCACATGACGGTGATGTCTTGATGTCTCATAGGTATGAATAAAATAAATATACGTCTGAGAGCCACTGACCTAGGAATCTTGTACACCTAAATGTTTTTATCCAGAGATAAAGCAAGGAAGAAAGAAAGAAAGAAAGAAAGAAAGAAACAAAGAAAGAGAGAAAGGACTTTGTAATTTACAATTAAAATTTGAAGAATAAAGATTTTACATACACTCACCAGTAGTATAAATACGTTATATCTATAATGATGTTTATTGTTATATTTATATTCTATAATTACGTCACCAAATAAACCTGCTCAGACCACAGACATAGCGGTAACTAGTAACGTTTCCTTTAAAAATAATAATGTAACCAAGGTTATAAGGCAAGGTGATAAAGTCTTATGCGAATATATCTATATGTATGTGTGTATTTATGTGTGTAGGCATGTATATATATCTATATGTATATGTTTGTATAAGTAGATATTGGATATTGTATTTATGATATTTATGTTATATAATGATATCTTCATGTATCTTGAACAACCTTGTACAATTCGAACAATAATTTTCACTTGCTCAAAAATACACCTACTGCACGTAGCTCTGCACCACCTAAAGGTTGACTGGAAGATAATGCCCATGGCATTAAGTCCGCCTTTTGCAATGTAATTGCATGAAAATTAAATAAATAAATAAAGATAAGAGACATTAGAAAATGGTTATACAGACTTGCGTCTCAGTTTGATGGCCAACTCCCTCATCTCCTCGTCTCGCCGCGCTTGTCGACGGCTCTCGCGCTCCAGACGCTCAGCCTCCGCACGCTTGTCTGCTCGCACTGAGGGAATATCATCCTATTTACTTATTTTTATTAATTAAAAACAAAGAACTCCAACAATGAGAATATGTCCTAAGTCGCGATGGAATACTCAAGACTCAGAAAAATAATTTGTGGATCCTACCAAGTGTTGTCCCTTGTGGGATTCGAACCCACAACACTAAGTAATGATGAAAGCGGAGTGGCGACCGCTTAAATTGCTGTCACTAAAGTCATCCTGGTATTAACTTTGTTACAACAATTCTATAATATGTCCTGTTCAGGTAGAGTTTACAGGCTAGACGGGACCTCATAAGAATGATATGCCTGCATATCACAGGTAGTACAAAGAATTAAAAGTACGACGACTGATTCTCCTATTTCCTAAATATTATTCCGCGACGATAGCAGACCCCAACCGACCCGCCACGTTGTTTTCCACTTTGTAAAGATCCATCGTCGGTCGTCCATCCGAAACTAGATAGGCGTACCGAAATGTCTTCATGAATAAACTAAGTCCTTAATCATTAACTGAGAATTTGCAATAAGACCCCGGAAAGTGGTAATTTAATTCCTATTAAAAATGATGAACAAAGTTATAAGCTAATGGTAAGTTACAAATATAATCGAAGTGTTGTTAAAAGAAAATATTGTTAGTCTGAAATTACAAAGCTCACCACTGCTGCTGCAGCTGGACCATATAATATTTTTTGTTCATTCACAATCGAATGTCTTTAAATTTAAATGTGACCCTACATGTAGTTTTTCGTTTGTTGAAACCAAAGAAAAATATCACATAAAATATAAATACAAAGAGAAACCATCGTAATTTATAAAGAGTATTGTGAAAAGTTAATGATCATGGCAAATGGCATTTGTCACACGCGTTATTCTTAATCGACTTATATGAAACTCACGCTGCCTTGATAACTGTGCTTGCATCTTCCTCTTCAGTTTCTCTTTTAGAGATATCGTTTCACGCGACGGTCCCTGCAAAAATGTGTATGTGAATTTGATGTATTTAAAAATTATTGCAGAATAAAGCATAGTTTTAGTTACATTACGTAGATAATATAACTGAAACATAGCTGTATTCCAAACATGAGTATGAAATTATATTTTTGATCATATGATGTTCTGTCATATGTATTTTATTAACAAATTAATAAAAGCACTAAAGAACAGTTTCATTCTATGAAGTAGTCATTTTTTACTCCAAATTCTTAGGATTTTAGACAAGCGATTAAATATTATCATAACAAATTATACTATTCCTTATCGCTTTGGCTTGAATGCAATAAAGTGTTTTAAATTATTCTTATGCTAAAATTCCACCTTCCTGTAAAAAAATCATGTCTATTACCAACATCGATATAAAATAATCAATTTAGGGAACAGAAATAATGATAGGCTAAAACAAAAACCAAAAAACTTTAGGGGCAACTCAGATTCGGAGCGGGACTGGGAGAGGTCTAGAACTCTACTGGCCCGCCAGGCCCGCGAAAGGGCCAGGTATACAGGCGATTCGGGAGCCGGAGATAGATATCAAAATGATTTGCGTCCTCCATAAGCGCAAGCCTGAGGGTGACAGGTAAGGCTATCTGTCACCTACCTAGCAGAAGCAGGCTCGGGTGGAGGACAAGGGAAATAGTAACGGGAACATCGAGGTTCCCACACAGTAGGGGGCCATCTACGAACAGTAGGTGGCCCGAGGTACGTCGGGGTTCCAGGGTTTTCCTTTCAAGGGTGCACCTGGTTCCCCGGCTAATAGTACCCCAGACGGCGTGCGGTTTTAGTCGGCTCGAGTCCGACATGCCACGGGAGATGGTATCCGAGGTGATATCCGCATGAGGGAAAAAAAAGAAAAAAAAAGGCAACTCAGATTGAATGGCAAATGTTGGCACATTTATAATATGTAAACAATATTAACCTGAAAATCGAAAGCTGCCTGTCCGCTGAACTAGTTTGTACTGCCTTTTATATTATTCTTTTGAGTACATAATATACTCCTAGATAAGACATGCTTGGACAAGTATGGGTGATTTTTTAGATTGCATTAATCATATTCAACTAACTTAATGCTGTACTGTAAAATGTTTAACTAGTTCCTACATAATATACAATATTTTTATTAACCCATCACATGGAATCTATATACGTAACTTAACAGACAATAACTTATGGTTTGATTCATTCCAAGGAGTCGTACTTTCGGTAGTAGTCCGTATGTTAAACGAATACAAGATATCTAAGTAGTGTAATAACACTGTAAGTATATGGGCATAGCGTAAAAATACGAGTTAAGCGTATATAAAAAAGTATTTTTTTTTAATTTTCCATACATACATATGTTCATAACAATTCCCGAATCATATTGAAATGGTTGACGTGAGATAAAAGAAACCACGTCGAATTTTATTTCAATAGGAAGTTCTCAACGAAAAATAAAATAAATAGAGGGCACACGCATTTATCTGTCAAACTGCTTATGCTCCGTTCATCGATACTGTAAAGCGCGTTATTTTAATTAGTCCTTTCAGTAACTAATCTGGAGTTTCGACTTCTTGAGATATATTCCCATTTTTAAGTGGAACATCATGTGCTGTACAGACTCAGTTTCAATGAGTTGGCAAGCAACGGTACTGTGTAACTCAAAAGCGAAATAATCAATTGTTATAAAACTACTGGGCAGTAAAATTTAAGGTGCTAAAATGAAAGCAGAAAAAATTTATAAAAGCAAATGATTCTTACTGACTTTGGAGCTGGATCCAGACAATCGTAACTGATTCTGGTTTGTATTGGATTTAGTGCCAACCGCCGTTCTGAAAAACGAGCAATTGAATGTTTCAGTCTATTATTTCTTTATTCTAAAAAGAAAAATCGGTTATATCATTAGGTGTATTAGAAGTGTAGAACGGTGTAGGTATACATTGTGAACACGCTTAGACTGGTCTCTTAAAATTTGACAGTTTGTTAACATTTTATATTGGTCAATAAACTATACATTATTTATTATATTTATTTAAAAAAACTTGTGAGATGGTGATTACGTAGTACTTTAAACCTGTGAATAATATTGTTAATTAGGATGGGCTCTTGCTATCTGTTACAATGATAGCGTTTCTTGAAATCTGAGCTACTAGTTAATCATGCAAATGCATGCGGTTGCAATACATTTTTTTAAAATATTTAAGTATAAATTTGGACTATTTTGCGTATAAATTATACTTGCACAAACTGAGGGCGTTATCAGTCAGTACATTAGATGTACTGAATATTGTTATAAGTAAATGTGATGTAAATATGATTTGACATAAATGCACTTTATATGTTTGACAGGCAGAGATAGTAAACGTGTTTGTACGTGTGTATATCTGGAAGGGTGTACATCGTAATTTATACAGATAGTTCAACTCATTTGTGCGCGGGGTGCTATGTGTGCGTGCGCTTGTTCAAAAAAAAGGAGAATACTATCGATACTATGAGATGGAATTTGAACTAATAATTAATCTTGTTGAAAGCAGCGAATCTGAAAATTCATAATTTTATTCTTTTACTAGCGATACAGATTGATAGTTCAATAAGCATGCATGTAACAATTTGTTTTTTTTAATTCGAATAATTATCATCTAACAGCTCAGCAGGTTACAATAACCTTAAAAACTAAATAATCTAAACGAATTTACAATAGTTAATGTTTGTCACCAAGTTGTAATTTTTAATTTTTGAAATAACTGTATTTGTTTTTATATATGTACAAGGTTCACTCAAACATAGCGCCGTGCGCAAAGATGAGTTAAACTATCTATTGTTATGTGTATGTCCGTTTAACAGGATTTTGTATAAAAGAAAAAATGTTTGCTTTAAGTACTTTAAGAATTAAATTAACAAGCATATCGTTCCATACATACATATATATCAGTACCAATATTATTATTAGTAAAATAATGTATTTTAGAAGTTGATATATGACTGACTTACTTGTTTTTCGGATTCTCGGCTGATTCACTAGACTCGGAGTCTACCGAGAGTTCGCTAGACGACTGGTCTTCCTTGCGTCGCCCATAGTATCGCGGCACAGATGGTTTGCTGTCGCGATGTCTGTCGCTACTGTTAAAACAGTGAAAAGTATTAACCGAAAATAATGATGTCATCTATGGAAAATCAATCATACACACTCACCTCAGCTTCTTAATATTATAATGTCTAATTTTAAATCAAGCTTACCTTTCAGAAGACATCAACCTGGAGTTATTATGCTTTGCATAGGCACTAGCGTGACTGCAAAATACAAATATCATTAGTTTACAATCCTCCTCACAACTAATCGTTTTTAAATGCTGAATACTAAAAGTTGTATACAACCTTGCAGGACTGCGAGAATATCTGTTTCTATGGTTACGTGACCTTGACCGTGTTCTTGACCTTGTTTTTCTATAAACGGGACTGTAGGATGTCGACCGCGACCTAGACTTAGAGACTGAACGCGATCTCGGAGACCGTGACTTTCTCCATGAGCGCGATCTAGATCTGGATCTTGAGCGAGATCTTGAACGGGATCGTGAACGTGACCTTGAGTGCGGCCCGCGAGGTCCGATTTGAGTCCGTGACCGTCTATCATGGGTTTGTGGCGACCTGAAATGTCAATGAATAAATACTTAAATACATTTAATTGATTAAATCATGAATAATTCTTTGAAATAAATGGAAGAAACATACCTTCCATGCGATTTTCTAGCTACATCAGCATACAACATTTTCAAATTTTGTTTTAATTTGTCAGCATATAAAGGTTTTGCAGATGATGCTATGAAAAATATAAGCATTATATTATTTACAGAGATTTTACTAGATAACGCATTATCCTTTTTAAAATACTATTTAAACTTACGAGGTTTGACCTCTTCTTCTTCACCACCAAAAGAAGTGATGAACTCAATTTTATCGCCTGTTTCTGGTGAGGGACTTCGGCTTGGTGATCGACTGGGGGACCGGATCGGTAAAGACGATGGAGCAGCATAACTTGGTGGGCTTACTACTCTTGATGCCAACTTTTTATCCCTGTAATATATTTCATACAAAATAAATTAAGTGCTTAAAAATATTAAGTTCTTCCTAGCCTTTATTATATTATTTTTATTTCTAACATCATCTTGAGGTTCCTTCTTCAAAACTAAAACAAACATTGCTTAACTTTCATACTTGAGGCTGTTAATAAAAATTTCATGTAAGAAAACCCAACAACACTTTGGCTACAGATTTGGCAGTTGTGTATGCTAACTGCTAGACTATTTGTAATTGCTTAGCTTGTTTTTAGTTTAATAAAATATTACAAACCTATGAGCTCGTCTTTCTCTTCTGCTTTTTCTTCCAGAAAACATGGCCTTTTCTTTTTCCTCTCTCAACAATTGTTTTTGGTGTTCAGCATCATCAGCATCCCCAGTGAGAAATGAAAACAAATCACAGCCTGCCATGCCGAACTGAGGTCCCACTGCGTTCAACTCATGAGCCTGTCCTCACAAAAGATCATTTCAAGAAAAAACTTAGAATAAAAACATTTTCATATATTAATATTTTCACACATCTCCACAAGGACATCTGATGCTAAATTACACAGTAATCCAATGCTGATAAAAATGCTGAAAGTTAATATGTTAAACGTAGTACCTACACTTATCATTCATTAATCTAGCCGAATCACACAATCAAACTAACAACTATTTCATGAAATATTAATATATCAATAGATTTATGTGAAATCACATAAAGTTTATCACAATATTAATCAACATAAGCAATATATATTTTTATTATATACGTAATGGAACGTAATGGAAAATGTTTTGGTATTCAATAGAAATTCCATAATTTAATTATGTGACACACATACACTCTAAACATACAAGTATAAACCATATTTTCTTACAATTTACTCTTATTAAGTATAGATGGGATTACAGACCTGTGATGCTTCCATTTTGTTTACATCAATGCTCAAGTCCACATCAATGATCTCCAAATCTGAATCATCATCTGAATCTTTTTGTTCTTCCTTTTGTTCCACTTTTTTAGTCTCAGGGCCTGTAATTTAACACTCATGCCATAAGAACACCCACTTATAAACTCCCTATTGCCTACTACCTTGTGACCAAACATAGGTAACTTTCAAACATCACAGTAGACTGTATAGTAAAGCTGAATCTACCGTTAGAAATAGAGGATTGGGCTCCTGGATCACTATAATTGTATGCTATAGCAGCGCCTGTTCCTTTCTTTTCGTGAAGTTTTTCTTTTTGCGTTTCTTTTTCTTCAATGGTAACACCAAACTGTTCTTCTATTGCTAACTGTTGTAGAAACTTGTCTTCACCTAAAACAACACAGTGATTAGTAACATATAAGAAAATTTGAAGTGAACACTTATCAATATTACAAGTGTAGTCTCACATTTTTGTTCAGACTTAGCACAACACTTAATTTTGTCTAGAAATATATTAATGACAGAGCACAATGTGTGCAAATCAAAGACAAGAATCAAAGAAAGAAGCTGACCTTGGTTTTCAGTTAATTGAAAAATATTTACTTGTTACAACAATAAAAAAACTGTATTTGAAAGACTATTTACAATCAATTCATACTACAGGGTTTAGCATACAAATTTTGGCTTAACTCTCCAGCAATAGCCAATTTCACAAATGACCTCTAGATCTTCAGTTTTGTCTTACATAAAACACTCAATAGTAATTAAAAGCTTTACTTACTTATACCCAGAAAGACATTCTGAGCTAGAATTCTGTATCTTTCATAGTTACATTGTCTTTCTTCTGGACTTAAATCTTCGGGTGGAATATAAGGATAACGCACTTCAGGAATATAATCCAAATGGGCTCTGACATCAAATCGGTCTATCATATTTGTTGTATCACCTTGCCATGGCATCCTTAGTATAAAAAAAAGCATATTCAATCACTTTTGAACATCTTAACTATGATTTATTGTCTAGAATTTTAAATGAGAGAACTCACATAATAGCTGGCCCCTCTCCTGCGGCAGCGATAGCTGGATCCAAGTGAACCTTACATGGTCGACCGTGAAGTTGCAAAAATTGAGTTGGTTCTGCTTTCTAGAAGATAATAGGAATACCAAAATATTAAGTAGTACTATAAAAATTATACCATGGATGTTTATTCCAACTATCAATCATACAAATTCACTTCATAACAAACAATACCAAAATCCTCACAATTTTTTCATAAAAATCTTTGCGGCGCTCCGCCCTTCGTCTATAATCAACAATCAAACCGCGAATCATCCTTTCTTGTTTCCTTGCTTCGTGCCACATTGCAGTTGTTATATCTAAATCTGTATAAAATATCAACGTCTTATATGAAGTCTCTATATGCACTTTAAGCACTTAACACAATCGACGTAGACCTTCCCTAAATACGAAGTGAAATTTCAATTCCTTGATAGTTGATACGCCATCTTGAAAGTTGAAATAGTAAAAATATCCATTATTTATATCAGTGCTGCCAACTTGTGACCAAGATTGGAAAATTTTATGAGATAAAAAACATTGATCTCAAAATAGGGACATTTTATCAACAACGTATTGATGTTCATTATAAAAGACCATATTTTGTTTGATAATATTCAACATAGGAAACAACTTTTAAGTTAACGCATAGTAGGATAGTTTAAAAATCAATGAATCGATTAATATGTCAGATTCAGATTAATACGCCAATCTGGCTGGCGGCGCGTAAAAATAATTTGAGGCGTGGAAATTAATTAGAGGCTCTTGAACACACACGTGTTATTATCGGTCGTTTAATACGCATCCGGCGTTATTGCGTTAATGTGTCCCAATTCGCTGCTCAGAACTGCTTTGTTATCGTCCGATATTTTATTTCGTATTTGTGAAATATTAATTTAAGGGCATGGGCATTTTTTGCCATGGGTAGATAAAAATATCCCATTTTATACCCGCTTGGCAATAATTAATACCCTAATTCATTACATATCAACCTTTCACTCCTGAACTTCTAAATAATAATAATAAAATAATAATAAATATTTCCGACATCTAACACAACGCCATCTAGTCCCAAACTAAGCAGAGCTTGTATTATGGGTACTAGACAACTGATATAATACTTATATACTTTTTTTTTGTAAATACATACATGTCATACATAGAAAACACCCAAACTCCGAAACAAATATTTGCAGATTATACAAACATTTGATCCGACCCGGGAATCGAACTCGAGACCTCAGAAACAGCAGTCGCATACGCTATCGCTGGGCCAAAAGTAAATAAGAGGTATCTGGCAAGTTTTCCTTTATGATTTTAAAGAAAAACACTTGCATGCTGACAAGTAATATGGATGCTATGAAGAAATTTATATATTTGTTATAACTGTGTATGAATCACCGTTGGGTAGAAGGTATAGTCTGTTGTTACAATAAAATACACATTCATACAAAATAGAAATTACTATTTTAATTCAATGGATACAAAACTTCAAAAGACAATCTGATAGAAGATATAAACATTTAGTTAATAATAAAATCTAAACAGCAGAGGAGTGACTCACGTATCTGGAATACTTAGGATGTAGATAGGGAGTATGTTCACAACTTTATATAACTTTGGTACTGAACTACTATTGAGTGCGACACGAAAATTATTATTGAAAACATATTTGATATTATTTATTTTAGCAAAAGCGACCGCGATTTTTACAGCTTTTGACATAAGTTATAATAAAGTTGTGAACATACTCCCTATCTACATCCTAAGTATTCCAGATACGTAAGTCACTCCTCTGCTGTTAAGATTTTATTAGTTAAAATACCTATGTATTATTCAATCTGTGCGGGACGGCAGCGATAACACTAAAAACGGACGAAAGACAATGCTAACGATAACTAGTTCTGTGTATAATTTATTTGTAATTTCGTATTTTTCTGTATTAGATCATAAGTATAGGTTTAGGAAATGTATACTTTAATGGTCAGAAATGTAGATTAACGGGGGAAATCGCTAAAAATTGTCACGCGGCTCTCGTTACAGTTAAGTTTCAAGGTAGCTTGGCATTAGCAACTCTAATCTCATTGGCTAAAATGTAAGTGATGTGATTAGTTGGCCAATAGGAGGGCCTACATTAATTTACAAAAAATGCATAAAAAATAAGTAAAAGAGGGCCACAATTTGGTCCTACACAGTTCAGACAGTTCAGACAAAATAGTTCAGTACAACTGCATGCAGTCTCTGCTAGATAGAAGCCGCAGAATATATCAAGCCATACAGTCCACAATTTTGTACTTTCTAAAGATTAAATATATTGTTTCTAATAAACCCTAAACAGTTTTCCTCACTAATACCCGCACACAAATATACCCCGTACACAATCATTCATAAAATAAAAAAAAAATTACATTTTATTTCACTGTATACAAATATAAATCATTACAATAGTCCATATCAAACAAAATTTCATTTTCTAGATTATGTGCTTTGGATATGCATAACCAATCCATTAGTTCCTCACCCATACACAGATTATCGAAAGTTTCTGACATACTTCGATTACTAAGTAAATAAGATCCTCTTTTTATATGTTTTTTGAAAAACCTCCATATTTCTTTGTGTTTTTCTTCATCAACAAAAAACTCTAATATATTTACTATTATAATATCTGAGCTTGCTACAATATCACTTCTTTCCAATACATCAGAATGGACAACTCTAATTCGGCTAGTATTCATTGCATATTGTTCAATTATCCTTTGTTGCACATCACACCACTCTTTATTCATTTCTATTCCAACAATTGTGCTTGCATTAGAAAAATAATATGCCTGAAAAACAGAACAACATTCATTTGTGTTTAACGTTAAAAAAAAACAACATTAAATTGTATTTATTAGCATTAATTCGGTACGAGTATGTTTAACATCTAGTGTTACAGGTTATTTATGTTAGAATTTTAGTGTGATATAAAATAAAATACATGATTATTGCTGATGTTGGTACTGTTATGTTGTTCATTATTATGATTTTGTGATGTAAGTGTAGTTTTTTTAAATTTTTTAAAGGTATGGCAAACTGTGCGGTTGATTAGTTTAGTTATTCAATACAAGTAAACCTAGGTATTACCAGCATGTATACAAACATATATAATGTATAGATATATATATAACTGTAAATTGAAAAAAATTGCAGTATGTCTAAAAACTGCAAATAGAATTATGTGTAAAGACCTCTGCTTGTGTATGTTACACATATTTAGGTCTTGAAAGAGAAACTGAAAATTAAAATGCTCTGTTACTTTTTCTTGTATTAACCTTTTATTTTTTTCAAAATCAAAAGTAGTCTACACTACTTCGTATATCATCAACTGATCTGAGAGTGGAAATCTCGTGGAAATCATTACAACCATTACAGATTATACCTTTTTTTATTTTACGCAAGTACCTTGTATACTTTCATTGATATGTTTAGAACGGCAATGAGTAATTTTAACATAAATGAACACCCTTAAGCTGGTACTTACTCCATAAAGCACTGCCCCAAGCCTAGAACCAACATCTAATATTTGTTTTTCTTCTAAATCACTTGGAAGAACAACCTTGAAAATGTATTGAAGCTGTTCTCTAGACATTGAATGAGAAATGTATATGAGATCCTGGAAATAGAGTAAAAGTAGCACCATAAATATTTAATAGAAATACCCTCAGATTTTACATTAAATTTACATTCTCGATTTAAACTGATATTAAAAGCGAAATATATAACCTTCACATTGCGGGAATTACAATCTAAACAGTAACGCCTTTCAAATTTCCCTTTTCTAACCATTTTCTCAACTTCATCTTCATCATAAAGGAATTCATCTATATGACAGGTATTTATTTTGTTACAATCAGATTGATCGCTAACGGTTGGTGGTATAATAGTTTCTGACGGAAATTCTGACTCAAGCGGCACGATTTTTTTTATTTCATTTCCTATTTGAATTAATATTTTTTCAGAGCGTTGAAGTGACTTCTTTTTCTCCAAATCTGTAAAATATAAAAGAAAATTGTTTTAGAATGTTTAACTATCAAAGAAAATAGTTTCAGAACATTACTAATATTTTAATAAATTCCAACCTTGTTTATACGAAAGGCTAGTTATCCATTGCTCTACCGTATCCAGGTCCGCAACGTCTAATTCTGCAAACAATTCCAACAAACGGTTTTTCACATTATTAATACCGTCTTCAGACATTTTTAAAACTATTAGCTTCTTCTTTGCATAAAAAATTAAAAACTATTTAAAAGTAGTTTAAAACTGCGATTTGTCGCACTTCTCAGTTCTCAGTTGTCAGGCGAATGTATGAGTAGTGTAGTATGAGTATTACGGATGTATGAACGAGGTGCGAGCTGGTGATGCCATTTTAAAATCATCTCAAACTACCTCCAAAAAATTAATCTGTTGTCCTTTAATAAAACACCAATACTTATTAACAGTTCAAAGGCTGTCTTTTTAATTAAAAAGATAAAAAATATTCAAACCACATCACATATCAATACATCAACAGCCACAGTCCACGGCTGGACGTAGCCCCTAGAAAAATTATCATCCAAAGTTTTCTTTTGTCGGTGATTTCATAATAATGTTTCTTGATATTTTTGATATAAGCGTTGAAATAACAATTATTGGTCTAGTGGTATATTAAACGATCCCCGACAATATCTTAGATCCGCGCTGTTGTCGCGTGTTTTTGTTTTGTCTATTCGTGGTTTATTGAAATTTCCGAAATTAATAAATATATTTTATTTTAATATCTATTCAATGTTACAAATAAATTAGTGCACGCATTCATTTCAGTTTTATTAGTTGTATTTCTAATTCTTACTTTTTAACATTTAGTTATTTTAACCTTTTCATTTTTTTATTATTTAAAATGGAAAGTTATAAACTTTTAATAAAACTATTGGAATATGGATGTCGGACAAAAAAAGGCAAAAATTAAATTGGAAAAAGTTAATAAGGGCTTGTGATTTACATGGATACAATCTCATATTTTTTCAATTTTTCTGTGTAGCAACATAGAAAAATTGAAAAATTGTGTATGTTTCGGCTAACCTTTGAAACAGCTGGACTGATTTTGACAGGAATTTCACCGGCAGATAACTAATGATGTAAGGAGTAACTTAATCTAAAGTACATCATAAGCCCTACTTTGTTAGCCCGCGGCTGCAACAATAATAGCGGGGAATACCACGGGGCTCAGCTTGTCTTTCATAAAAACCAGATTGCCACCCCTGGCCCAGAAATTGAGTACGCCCATGCATGGGCCAGTCTCAATCAGTGGCCGCCTCGGTCCGCGCACTCCACGCTTCGACAACAATATCACTAAATCTAGTCAAGCCACTGAGTGCCGTGAAGATCAGGTCATCAGAGTACTCCAACTTAGGGGTCAAATTCAGGGGGTAATACTTCTAAGGGTACTTAAAGGGCTTTTGAATATAACATACAGTTTTTAATAGTTGAGAAAAAATAAAAATGCCCAAGTATGTATTAACCTTGGGAGTGCCGAAATTAGCCTATCATATTTAGGAATTGGTTTAGTACCTACTTTCACGAGGTGTAGCTACCTCGTAAAAGTAGGTGCTTATAGTTTTATACCAAAACTACTCTGTGACAAATGGTTGCATTATGCCTATTCTTCTTAAAACTTTGGTAATTACGAAAGACTTGAAAACTCGGAGACTTAGAATTGAAGACTTTAAATACTTGACATTGGTAAAATTTGCTGATCCAACTGGTTGCCATTTCATCAAAAGAAGAAGAAAGAAGATGACTCGAATTCAGTCAATTGTCATTTTTTATTATGGTTAGATAAACAAAAATATCCAATTTTAAGCCAGCTTGGCAATAATTAATACATTAATTCGTCCCTAATCAACCTTTCAGTCCTGAAATTCTAAATAAGAGGTATCTGACAAGTTTTCCTTTATTAATTAAAAAAAAAACACTTGCATGCTGCACAGAAGTTATATATATTTGTTATAAATGTGTACGAATCACAGTTAGGTAGAAGATATAGTTTGTTGTAAAAATAAAATACACATTCATACAAAATAGAAATTTATAATTTAATTCACTTAATACAAAAATTAAAAAAACAATCGGATAGAAGATATAAAAATGTAGTTAAAATACATATTATTCAATCATGCATAAAATTAAAAAAAAATTTATCTCACTGTATGCAAATATAAATCATTACAATAGTCCAGATCAAACAAAATTTCATTTTTTAAATTTAATGCTTTGACTCCGCATATCCAATCCTTTAGTTCCTCACCCATGCCTAGATTGTCAAGAGTGTCTGAAACTCTTCGATTACTAAGTATTACAGATCCTCTTTTTATATGTTTTTTGAAAAACCTCCATATTTGTTTGTGTTTTTCTTCATCAACAAAAAACTCTAATGTATTTACTATTATAATATCTGAGCTTGCTACAATATCACTTCTTTCCAATACATCAGAATGGACAACACTAACTCGGTCAGTATCCATTGCATATTTTTGAATTATCTTTTGTTGTACATCACACCAATCTTTATTCATTTCTATTCCAACAATTGCTTTTGCATCAGAAAAATAATATGCCTGAAAAATAGCACAACATTAGTCTAGTCATTCAATACAAGTAAACCTAGGTATTATTTTTATTATAACTATAAATAGAAAAAAATGCAGTATGTCTTAAAACTGCAAATTGAAGTATGTGTAGACAGACCTCTAATACATACACATATTTAGGTCTTGGAAGAGAACATTAAAATGCTCTGTTACTTTTTTTGGTACTACCCTATTTATTTTTTCTTATTCAAAAGTAGTCTACACTACTTCGTACATCATCATCATCATCATCATCATCAGCCTATCGCAGTCCACTGCTAGACATAGGCCTCTCCAATTTCACGCCACTTAGTTCGATCTATGGCTTCTCGCATCCAGCTCCTGCCAGCCGTCTTACGCAAACCATCGCTCCACCTGGCCTGTCGACGTCCTACACTACGTTTGCCGAGAAGCGGTCTCTTCCTACTTCATCAGCTATCTGCGAGTGTAAATCCCGTCGAAATCATTTCAACCGTTACAGATTTTACCTTTTTTATGTAAGTACCTTATTTACTTTCATTGATATCTTTAGAAAGGCAATGAGTAATTTTAACATTAATGAATACCCTTAAGCTTGTACTTACTCCATAAAGCACTGCCCCAAGCCTAGAACCAACATCTAATATTTGTTTTCCTTCTAAATCACTTGGAAGAACAACCCTGAAAATGTATTGAATCTGTTCTACAGGCGTTGAATGAGAAATGTATATCAGGTCCTGGAAATAAAGTAAAAGTAGTACCATAAATATTTAATAGAAATACCCTCAGATTTTACATTAAATTTATATTCTCGATTTAAACTGATATTAAAAGCGAAATGTACCTTCACATTGCGGGAATTACAATCTAAACAGTAACGCCTTTTAAATTTCCCATTTCTAATCATTTTCTCAACTTCATCTTTATCATAAAGGAATTCATCTATATAACAGGTATTTATATTGTTACAATCAGATTTATCGCCAACGGTTGGTGGCGTAATAGTTTCTGACGGAAATTCTGCCTCAAACGGCACGATTTTTTTTATTTCATCCCCTATTTGAATTAATACTGATTTAGCGCGTTGAATTGACTTCTTGTTCTCATAATCTGTAAAATATAAAAGAAAATTGTTTTAGAAAATTTAACTATCAAAGAAAATAGTTTTAGAACTTTATAATGTTTCATAAATTCTAACCTTGTTTAAACGAAGGGCTAGTTAGCCATTGCTCTATCGGCTCCATGTCCGCAACGTTTATTTCTGCAAACAATTCCAACAAACGGTTTTTCGCGTTATTAATACGGTCTTCAGACATTTTTAAAACTATTAGCTTTTTCTTTGCATAAAAAATTAAAAATTATTTAAAAGTATTTTAAAACTGCGATTTGTCGCACTTCTCAGTTCTCAGTTGTCAGGCGAATGTATGAGTAGTGTAGTATGAGTATTACGGATGTATGAACGAGGTGCGAGCTGGTGATGCCATTTTAAAATCATCAGAAACTACCCCCAAAAAATTAATCTGTTGTCGTTTACTAAAACACCAATACTTATTAACAGTTCAAAGGCTTTCTTTGTAATTAAAAATATAAAAAATATTCAAACCACATCACATATCAATACAACAACAGTCACAGCTTCCACGGCTGGACATAGGCCCTAGAAAAATTATCATCCAAAGTTTTCGTTTGTCGGTGATTTCATAATAATGTTTCTTGATATTTTTGATATAAGCGTTGAAATTACAGTTGTTGGACTTTGGGTGTTTTGTTGATCTAGATATTAATCAAAATAAAAACAGAAATGTAGAAATGTCAAATATTACAATCAACTTCGTATCAGTAAGAAAATTACACCCAGTAGTCTAATAGGTACAATCCCTCCAAGTTAAATAAAAGTCTTAAATATAAATGGTCTCCACTTTTCGAACAAAACAAAGTATACTTCGTTATTTGTTATCCCGACCAATTACACTAGAATGATTTACCTTGGTATTGCCGGTTACTTATAATTTTTTAAAAGTTACAAGTAGACATATTTACGTTGCTTAGAGCTGGTAGCACTTTATCATTGACAGTTGCGGTGACAATATCTTAGATCGGCACTGTTGTCGCGTGTTATTGTTTTGTATATTCTTGGTTTATTGAAATATCCGTAATTAATAAATATGATTTGTTTTAATACCTGTTCAAGGTTACAAATAAATTTGTGAAACGCGCATTAAGCTCAGTTTTATTAGTTGTATTTCTAATTGTCACTATTTAAAAACTAGTTATTAGAGCCTTTTTATTTTTTTATTATTTAAAATGGAAAGTTATAAACTTTTTAATAAAACTATTGGGATTTGGATGTCGGACAAAAAAAGCCAAAAACTAAATTGGAAAGAGTTAATAAGTGCTTGTAATTTACATGGATACAATCTCATGAAAGTAAGTTATTTTTTGTTTATATGTCTTTAAAATATAGTTTTTTAAATGTGTTAAGAAGTACTTAAAAACAGATTATTTACATTTTATAAAAGCATTTAATATACCTTGTATTAATTTATTTATAATTTTAGTTGGATTTGGGGAAACCTTTAGAAGAACAAGGACAAATAGATATTTTTCTTCACAAATTAACAGACATCATTGCTGCAGCTGACCAAGGAGATTCAAAGGTACTTTTCTATTCCTAGAGACTTATCAAGGTTGATTGCTTATTGATTTGAGATGACCATATTCAATAATTGACATGCACCACATGAGTCATATGTATATGAAACATTTATATGGCATAAAATTAAATCACCTTCATTTTTTTTGATGTAACTATACACTTTGCTTCCTTTGCCTATTAATTCATAAAAGTAAAACTTTATTCATATTGATTAATTAATGGCTTTGTATTTAATATACTCTAACATTTGATTCACTATACACAAATATAATGATCAATTTTTGTTTGTGTAAATCTATGCCTTAAATGTTATATCATGGAACAATTGCTGAATGGTGCGACATTCTATAGGATGTATGCACATAAGTTTTGTTTCATATTACCTTATGATGTTACATGATATTTGGTTTGTAGAGAACTGGTGAGTCTTTCATATAGTCTATGACACAAAATGTACATTAAAAACATATCAGATTTAGAAAACATATTGATAAACCAATTTTAAATATCTTATTAGGTAATTGAATCTGTCTTTTAATTTGTTTATGAGTTAATATATGGTATATATTTAAATTTATGTATTCAATGAAAAACAAAAGGCACTATACTAATTATTTTGAAAAAACTATGGATTGATTGATATAAAATGGAATAGATAATACATTATTGAGCATGTTTTTATCGTAAGACTCTTTTGCATTTGCATTATTTTGAAGTATGTACATTAACATTTAAGTATCTACAGCTTCAATGTAAAGTAATTGTATAATTAGTCACAGTCGAGTGCTTATCAGATACTTACTTGATTTCTTAAATTATTGTCTAATGCATTAAGGTTAAATATTTGAACATTTCTACAATCAATCACAACTATTTATTCCTTGGGCGCAAAATTAAGCGATTGGGGTATTCTAAAAGCATTGGAACAATTTTCAACAACTCAGAGGACAACTGATTAGCTCATATAGTGTATGTACATTTAGGTAGCTTTGATAGGAACCAGAAATGATGGCAGTCTTTTCCTTCTTCGATAGAAAGGATCGTCTTTGGGTCGGATTACAATCGTCATACGTCATGCCGAGATTTGGTTGCCTTGTGCGTCTTTCGAATTTCGATGTGCCTTGTTAAGGAGGCAGATTTGGAAGTGGGTAATGTATCCATTCCAAAAACACATGCCTGGTTCTTGAAACATTTCAGTAGGGGCACCTTTCTATTAAATAATTTACTATTTTGTTTTTGAGAGGGGCGTTCGACCGTTGTTGCTGTGTTTCGCTTTAGAGTATAATGTAGAGATGATTTGACGACGTGCTATTTGCTTTCGTTGGACATCACCAACGCCAATTCAAAAGTCTTAATTCAACTGCGTCAGGACTACGCTACTTCATCAGGAATGCGCTACTTCATCAAGGTGTGCCATACCGCTGACTATAAAAATGGAGTAATGTCATTTACGAGACCTGACATATATTATAGAGTTTCGTATCATATACTATAAGGTCTGTTCTCGGATGTCAGGTAGGACTGGGATCTCCAAGAACTTACTCCCAGTCGGCGCGTTATCTTTTGTCACAGCTTACTATACAGATATAAAAATACTCGTAATTTAATTGGTCACCAAGGTTTTTTTCTTGCCCAAAATTTATTTCTAGGGGGCATCGAAGAACATGTTAAACGTTTTAATAAGCTTGGGATTAAAAGGCGTGTTACAGATTCTAGCCCGTCTTTTAATATTTACGTTGACTTTAGATATTATTAATATAGAATTAATATTGATTGACGCCTATCTGTTGCACAAATTAAATACAGGATAACTGCGCAGTATAATAAAGCTATTATTTCAATCGTTTATGTTAATAGTTTGACTTGTTATTTTGACACACAATCGACCTTAATGGAACTTTGTCTCGGTTAAACTTTCATTTAGCCGTATTTTGGATTAACACGTAATAATTTAGTTTTATTCAATATTGTTGGTAAGAGCATAGGCTGTAGAAATTCCATTAGACCATCCCCATACGTTTTCGCAAGCCGACTAGTTGACTACTACTATCATAGTCGGCGATTAGGCGGCGACTATTTGCCAAAGAGCGACGACTTTTTGGCTTCTTTTGTACGTATTCCTCAATAATATGTTTATAGGAGAATTGTATGAAATAAAAACCTTGACTATCTATACAAATAAATAAATACCAGCTTTTCACTAAATTTAAATGAAGTAGGTATAAACGGAACTTAAATAAAAAATCTGTCATATTTTTTCTGTCTGTCTGTCTATTCGTTCCGGCTAATCTTTAGGACTGATTATGACGGGACTTTCACTGATAAGTAGCTGATGATATAAAGAGTCACTTAGGCTACTATTTTAACGCGTTACCCGCGGTTATTAAAGCAAAGCAATTTTCTTTTGATAATCATTTTCGAAAATTACTTGCTTATAAAAAAGAAAACATATCTATGACATTTATTAAAGAAAATTGCTGTAGTATTTTGTGGTTTTCCCTACCCCTCTAATTTTACAGGTATCATTCATTATCCAATTATTCAAAAACGTCCATACACGAGATTTTCTTTTTGACGTGATTATATTTTAATTGAACTTTTTATTTCAATGAGCATTATGCCTTTACACAAAATTTTTTTTGACACTAGTACACCACTCTGACCCCTACCTAAATAAGCAAAAATGAAGAAACAATACGAAGGAAATGAAACAGATTCCGACTGGTTCTCAGGCGACGTTTTAGACTGGCACGCGAATCAGCTGTAAACGAGGTCTTACATAAATGTCTGTTTTTATTTGGAGTTTTTGTGTGGAGACTTGTTTTTAGGTAAAAAATTCCTATTTTGCTAGCTGTAATGGTACTTTAGATTTCAAACTAGTTAAATAAAAATGCTCAACTATTTATCTATCCAATCTTTATATTACTCTAAACATATATATAGATCGAATTGATAAATAGTTATATATGTAGATGATTCATTACGCCTATTATAATTTGTCGTCTTACATATCAAGCCACGGCAAAAATAAAATGTAGCCGGCGTGAGGACGTGATACCTTCGGGGCTTTTACATGATGTTTAACATCTCCGAAAGAAGTTTTATAAACATTATAAAATTACCGCATCTATCTACGAATAAAGTACTAATACAATGGTGACTGTGATATTGCTAACTCGAGCACTAGATTTACATTGAAACCATTTAATAGCATTAGATATAGAGGACCTTACTTGACGAAGTCTACGAAATAGTTGCGAGCGGAATGATTATTTTATTTGCACCATTTTTTTTTTAATACATAAATAAGCACGTGGTTCGTATATTCCAATACTTTAGCCAATTAAGCATTTCCCTGTTTAATTGTTATTAATCGAAAAATGTTGTATTTTCATTTAATATATAAAATGTTAATATAGCATCCTATTTGCGAATCACGTTAATTACATTTTATTTTTACCGTGCCTTTGTCCGTTGTATAATTGTGATAGACAACAATTTAATTTTGAAAATTTATGATCACGTACGGACTGACTTATTTCAATAATTAGTTCTAAACAAGATAAAAGAATTAATACGTTAATAATATTTAGGTGCATAGTTACTTCCAAAAATCTGCTCCCCAAATATCTATTTTATCCTGTTTTTTAGTATTTGTTCTTTTAGCGGCAACAGAAATATATCATCTCTGAAAATTTCAACTGGCTAGCTATCGCGGTTTATGAGACACAGCCTGGTGACAGACGGACAGAAAGACGGCCACCGAAAGCTCAAGGTCGGTATTCACTTTGATTAGTTCGAGTGCAGGTAGTAATGGAGGGTGATTGAATTCAGTTCTTATATATATATATATATATATATATATATATATATATATATATATATATATATATATATATATATATATATATATATATATATATATATATATATATATATATATATATATATATATATATATATATATATATATATATATATATATATATATATATATATATATATATATATATATATATATATATATATATATATATATATATATATATATATATATATATATATATATATATATATATATATATATATATATATATATATATATATATATATATATATATATATATATATATATATATATATATATATATATATATATATATATATATATATATATATATATATATATATATATATATATATATATATATATATATATATGGGCGACGGGCCTATCAAGTACAATAGACGATGATCGAGAAGCGTGCTTGCAATTTTAGGAAGTACTGAAAAAAGTACTTGAAAGCTGAACTTGCTAGAGAAAGTGTGAATTCGAACTCTTTAAGAAATTGGCTGCTGTTGATTCAATGGAATATTTCTCTATAGACTAAAAATAAATATGAAAAAGCAAAAATATGACGACACTAAAATACAAAATGCCTGTTCAGACGCAGAATGGCAGACAAGCTGCAAATCAGAGAGATGGGAGGGCGCGCGGACTAATCAGTCGCTGTCCTCACTTATTTTCTCCCAATCACTAATCACCTGCACTGATTATTATTCAAAGTGAATACCCGCTTTTAGTATTAGGGTACGGAACCCTAAAAACAGTTCTTTATATTATGGGTAACATGTGTGAGATATTCAATGTAAATTTTGATGCTCGACGTTACTTGACTGGTCAACAGTTAATATTTTTTTGTTTAATGAAATCCCGTATGACGTCATAAAATGGAGTGCTGCAGCGTATTCTCTCTAAGCTGGTTTGACATAGGTCGTCTCCTAATTGACAAAGTCTCTGCACTAATTAGCATTGAACGTCTTATGATGTGCGTTTTACCTTGTTAACTTACTTTGTATTTAGATTTGTCTCTCGGACTCTCCACAATATTTGATGAGCGAGGGTTTTCTTTATTTAAATATATGACTGATTTAAAATAAGCAGTTTATCTCTTTCAACAAGAGCATTAACAGTCGGACTTGGACTTGGACGGAATTGGACTTTCGCCACTCTCTAAAAAGGTTTTGGTTTTGGCCGTCCACCATATGCCATCCCGTCTATCCAGACAGGATGGCATATGGTTAATTTCAAATTTTCCTTCTCTTTTAAATGCTGCTGTCCTGCAGTTTGTTCCCTTGATCGGCTCCTACCCACGGAATGGGTGACACGCCGTATGCTTAATCCGTCACATTTTTATTGTATTTTTTTCAACTTAAAAAATCTTTATTGTAGTTATAAACCTAATATAGTAGACATTGGAGAGTATTAAACAATAGTTTCATTACTTGCTTAAAACAGAGGTGTCTCGATTAAAATATATATATATATATATACTATACTAGCGAACCCGGCAAACGTTTTCTGCCCTATAAAAAATGTCGACAAAATAAAAAAAAAAAACTTATCATTTAAGGGTATGAAAAATAGACGTTAGCCGATTCTTAGACCTATCCGATATGAATAAAAAATTTCATAAAAATCGGTCCAACCGTTTTAGAGGAGTTTGGTAAGAAACACTGCGAGAGACACGAGAAATTTACAAATTAAAATAGATTTAAGGCTAATTTTAGCAAAATATCCGTACCCGAACTAGTCGAGAATGACTCAGAAGGTACGGAATAATAGATTATCATGAATTTGAAAACTTTCAATAATGTACTATAATAAACGTTTAATATATAACATTATAATATTGTACTACTTTATTGTAATTGTCACTGTTTTGTCATCAGGCATCAGCAATCATTAATCGCGTCGAACAGTATTTGTCGAACCATCCAAACATTACAGTAATCGATCCATTGGATAACGTGAGAATTCTTTTGAATAGGTAAGTACCAGACTTATATATATTTATTCAGGTGTTCGTAGTTTTAAAGGTTAATAAAACAACCTATAAAGAGATATAACATACAAAGTTGGAAACACATAAGTACCTATTCAATTATCATACATATAATATTCTCCTTCATTGTGCGATAATAATGGTAGACCTGTAGGTACTACGTGGGCAGGTGCTAATAGGGATCTGGTATTCTGGGCTGATTGCTCATAATAAGCAGATATGTTGAAAATTGTGCCCGGTGGTAAAATATAATTCATTTAGTACCTAATCTTGAGAACAGTCATTCAATCAGTGGATCTGAATATTGAGTCGACTAAAATGGTTTCATCATCATCGGCCTATTGCAGTCTACTACTGGACATAGGCAGAATGGTTTCATCAACAACCCATAATCTCCCACTGCTGCTCGGGTCTCCTCTCAGGAGAGGGCTAAGGCAATACGTCCCCACGCTGGCCAAGTGCGGGTTGGGGACTGGCAAGACAACGTTGTGGCTACGTAATCTTACCGTTGGATGTTTTTAAGCCTCCAACTAAGCTTCACGACTGTTATCGTATGATAACAACCGGGACCGACTGCTTAACGTGACCTCCGAATCACGGAGACGCTCATGGTAACATGCCACCAGCGGTCACCCATCCAGGTACTGACCGCGCCGTCGTTGCTCGCCCTCGCTGATTGTTTCTAATCACCGAGTGCAACTGGGCTATGAGCGCCATCAGGCAGAATGGTTTAGAGGGTGGAAAAGAAAAAACTATGTGTGTCGTTCGTATTCTTATGTTCGTATGTGTTATTCGTATCTGTGTATAAATGAATATATATGTATATGTGCCGGATTATATTCATAAAAAAATAGATTTTTCTTTAAAAATAATTGCACCGTCAACTGCTACAGTCTCTCCGATACTTTTTGATCCATCCTAAGTTTGCCTGGAAGAGATTGCTTTTGGCAATAAGGCCGCTCTTTGTACATTATTTTATATGTTGATAATTTTATGTATTCAATTAATATTTTAAAAACGGTGTACAAATAAAGAGTTTTCTATCTATCTTTCTATCTTATGAGGCCTTTTTTACTAATTCTTGACAATAAAAAATAATAAGCGCGTAAGTTGATTTAGAAGGAGGGAAGAAAAGAAAACAGAATGATAAATATTGATGATGGTGTGATGATGATGATGAATTCATTGAATACCTGAAATATTTTAGTATTTTTAGGTGACTGGTTATAAACTCTTAAGAAACTAAAAAAAAAATTAAGCGTGTAAGTTGATAAGCAGTGTTCAAAATACGTTTGCATAGTTGATTGTCAAGTTATATCGGTTTCTATATTAAATTAAACGTAAACATGGCAATTACTGTAAAAACCTAGCATGAATAATAACGTGTGACGTTTTAATGTCCTATCGTAAGTCATTTGCTTTTAATGTTAAACGATAATGTACCTCAACATTATAACGAATTGAATATTACAAATTCTTATATGCTTACCCACACTTAATTTTATCTACTACCTACCTACCCAACCTTATTACTACTTATTTAGAACTGTTATATACATTTATTTCAACCACTCCATTATGGCGCCGAAAATGCAGTTAAGGCGATTGAATTCATTAATTGTAGAAAAAAACATTGATTTATAATTAGTCGACCCGATAGTATGGGGTATAATTAAAAGAGATTCGTTGAAGTATTCAGCTTTCGTAGTATCTTATTTAAACACGGTTGGAATCGCTTTTTATTTCTTTGCTTATTGTTTGAATTGTACTGCTTGCGCAAATATAGGTAGTATTCAATCAGTCCTGTTGTCTTACACAAATAGTTTTACTATTGCCTCTATTATATAACTATTGCAAATCTGCAAATATGAAATTTGTCTTTACTATCATAGGAGCAATTAATTTGTTAATCTTATTTCAAACAAGGTACTCTAAAACATATTTTGTATTTTTTTTTTATCGAAATCAAACGAGAGCATCTGTATATGTAAAAATCATTCCGAAGTCCCCAACTACCATTCTTTCTTGAAGTAACAAAAGTTCGTTGTCTTTCATGTTTTTTCAATTTTGTATATGTAAAACACTTCTGCTTATGTGACAGAATGTAAGGTAGGTATCAGTAATGAAAGACTTTTTGTAGTCGTTTTTCCTAAAAAGGAATACAAAGTTTTTGTATCGAGCGTTAATATATAGACTAAAATGTTTGCGTTCTTCGATTACAGGTACTGTTACTACTCAATTCTACAAGATGAACCGTTATTTCACAAGCAGGGAATATTTACACCATCCTTTGCGGAGTTCACAACGAACAATATAGAAATGAACATAGAAATTATGAGACAGAGAGGGGTGAAATTTCCAATCATATGCAAGCCGACTATTGCTCATGGTTCTAAATCCGCTCATGATATGATTGTGATATTCAATGAAAAAGGTCTACATGTCTGTAAACCTCCTTGTGTGGTCCAAACCTTTGTCAACCATAATGCGGTACTCCACAAAGTTTTCTTAATAGGCGATAGGTGAGTGCACATTTATTATTTATTTAATGTCCCTAGCTAACTCAAGGGCAACGGTGATCTAAGCTAGCTTAGTGAGTAGCTGAGTAGGTATTTGGATAATAAATAACTTTCTCACTTTAGTTTTTCGTTATTCGTATTACTACTATACTACGAATGAGGGTTATATATGGCCTGTGATCAAAGCTAAATCAACCTTTCGAAATGCTAGGCATATCAAAGTTATGTTTCACCTATTAACCGCCGGAATTCCCGCTCATGACTAATTCTAGGTATTTACATCATGCGATTTGAGCATCTGCGTAAATATTTACCTGAAGGACATTTCAAATGGATGACTTTCTTCCACTGTTATAAGTTTCAAACACAGTATTCGAAAAAGTTTAAGTTGTTGTTAAAGGTAAAGTGGTGGGTGACCTTTTATTTCGACACTAAGCAATTTTTTCAGTGGTTTTCACTGGTGAGTGTAGTTACAGTAACCTGAACCCTTCAAAATTTAGGAAGGAGGACTCAAAGGCGGCCATGATTTAAGGTAACTATTGACTATGCTGACACCTTTTGACCTGGTCTCATAGTCCTCACAAGGTGAATCGAGGAAAAGATCGCATGAAAGCCGCTCAGGTAGCCTGGTACTGACCGAGAGTTAGTTTGATACGTAGATGGATTGCTATAATGTAACAAATATATTTGTAGGTTATTTTAAAATACAAGATAGTCATAGAACGGTCTCGGACATTAATTTAAAGAAGTCACTTGGGATCCAATAATTTAATAACTAATTTAATATTCCTTTTTAATTTGCTAAGTATAGATATTCATATATTTAATTTAAGTGTAAAGTATAATTCTATCCTTGATAAACCAAAGACAAGACTGCGTATTTTTAATATTTATAATTTAGCGTATGTTACTAACCTTGTGATTAGACCTATGTATGTGTAAAACTAGTTGTGAGCTAGGAAGTTGTCATTTAGTTAACTTATCTTAAGTTGTAATTTATTTTAGTCAATTATTGTTATTCTTTTCCTCGTAATTTTTTTTCCACTAACATTGGTTGCATATAAATGAACATGAATGAAAATGTTTTGTGTATTTCGAGTACCTTAAAACATGAATTTACTCATAGGGTTCGAATAGAACGGAGTTTGACTATGTCTTCCTTTCTGTGCCAAGCGGTTGCAACCTGAAACTCACTACAAGGGCACGTGTTTCTCTCCCATTATGATCCCAGGTTCTTTAAGCGGGGCGTGAAAAAGCATTTCACTAGTTTGCCGTAGTATGGGTCACCATACTACATTGTCTTCGTTTGCATTGAAGATAGTAACCACGACTCTTGCAGACTTAATCATTTTGTCATTTTGGCAGCATTGAAAATCTGGTTTTTATAATACACTAGCTAAGCCCCACGGTGTTCCCCTCTATTATAGTTGTTGCCGCGAGCTACGCCGCGGGGCAAAGCTAGTCTAAAAAGTAGGGCTAATGATGTACTTTAGACCAAGTTACTGCTTCCATCATTAGCTATGAAAGTTCCGTCAAAATTCGTCCAGCCTTTTTAGAGATTAGCCGAAACAAACAGACACACAGAAACTTTGAAAAATGCGGTTATTTTAACGTTACGTAACGTATTACAAACAGATACCCCAATTTAATTTATTTGTACAAATATTTTTATTTAAATTCTTTAGATACAGAAAAGCTATTTTAAAAGTAAGTTTAGAGTCTTTAGAAAAACGGTTACAAATGTGTTCCGTGAAGGAATCACCAATAGCGTTAGCAAATTTTCTATGTACCTACACTGAGCGTACAGAGCCCATTTATTCTACCTTTGATCATATGTCATCTTAGCCGCGTTTTAACGTCTAGATGACTGGTGTCTGGGTGCGGAATTGTCAGAATTTAACTCCTAAGTTGGAGTGCTTCGATAATCTGATCTTCACGGTACTCAAAGTGGCTCGACTAGATTTAGTAATGTTGTTATGGAAGCATGGAGTGTGTAGACCGAGGCGGCCGCTGATTGAGGTTCCAAGCGCGAAATTTTGGCTTTAGCGCTGCTAGCGTGTTGGTAGAAAGGGCGCGACACACGATTTTTACAAGTTGTTTATTGTACTCCAAATGGCAAAAAGTACTTTTTTAACTTTAACCGTAAAAGAATATAGTTAGTAGGGATGTAACCAAACCCATGCAGCTGCCCCTACCTGCTCCCCCCTCGGTACGCCCATGGGTATAACTGTAATATTGCAATAATTTTAACTTCTACTAAGAATATCACCGTTATTTACTATATATTAGTTATATTTTAGTTTTGTGGGTGTTCTTGGGCGGCGGTAATCACTTACTATCAGGCGATACGTCTGCTAGTTAGCCCCCTATTCTATAAAAAAATCAAGATAAAGTCATAACAATATAGGTAACATGGAGTCTCCCGTTTTCATTTTAATTTATTTGCGCGCGTCAAATTATACTGTGAAAAAGTATCTCAGTAAGTCGCCGCGTCACAGCGTGGGCCATACTGCATTGCCTGCATTCGCAGTGAGTATGGTAGCCCCTGCTCTTGGATTCTACTCAAGCTTTCTATCAGGCTCAGTAGAGTCACTTTTGCAGGCCTTGAAATAAAAAAAAAAAAATAGAAATATTTATACTTATTTAATATCGTTTCGTATCGGATGTCGTTTCGAATTCTGTCATCGTACACTATATTTTGTACAAAACTTTTTTATCACCTGTGATAAAGTTGGTATGTAATATATATGTAAATGAAAATGATAAATAAATTTTTGAAATAAATAGTATGAACTGAATTAACATTTTAATCAGATAATGCCAAATGAACTTTTTCCAATGCTATTTAATTTTGTTTTTCTATTTGCTTCTAATTTGTGCGAATAAATTTATTTCTCTGATATGTAAACGTTATTTATTGTATAAGTTACTAAAAAGTATTTAGAATTTAGAAGCAATTAGTTTTTTTTATGCAGTGGGTACTTCAATTATATTTAAAAATTGAAATTACGTATTTACTGAATTTCGTAGTTCTCGAGCCAAAATCAGTCGAGTGTTATTATTACAGGCTTCCTTTTAAGCCATGGGTGTACTTATGGGTTTTTTTTTATCTAAGTACACTCGTCGTAGGTTAAAAAAACACTATAAACTAACATTTAGAAAGTACAATATTAAAAGTCACCAAAGGTCGATTTCTTTTGTCAGAAATATACTTAGACAAAAAGGTTTTTTAGTTTGTAATAGCAATAAAGCATTTCTTTATGATATTCATTCAATTTATTACAAAAGTATTACTTTGTGTCTCCGTATCTTACAGATTTAGAATTCAACAGATCTTATAGTTTCAATATGTCTATTTACCCGTCCGGATTAGTTTAGAAGGGTTAGTATACCTGATTAAAGTTACAAATTTAGAGAATCAGAGCAAGCCGCCAATAATAGGGAATATACATTTTTTTTTCTTATTCCTCAATGTGATCATTTACGTCTCTATAAAGTAGAAAAAAAATATAAATAGGCTTGAAAATAGTCCAACAAATTTTTAAAGTGAAGTTTAAAACACTGACTAAATTTGAACTATTCAAACGCCGCCATTTTGCGCGCGCTTTTGACACGACTAATGACGTCATAGTCGTTATGTGTTTGTTTACTGTTCAGTGTTTCAGTTACTTTATACTTATTTACAGTTTTAATTGGTATAAAAACATGGAAGAAGTTAATTTTTCTCACAAACACATAGTACAAAACATAGTACGAATTACGACGCCGATAATTCGTAGAAGTGACCATCGACGTCACATTTCGTTTCAACCAAAAGTGAGCATTTTGAAAGTTTGTATTTCCCTCCCTTTATTTTCACTTTTTATTAATATTTTCTGGGTTTAAATAATAACTAAATAAAAAAAAACTCCTTCTAAGTACATAAATTGTAAAGACTGTAAAGAATGTAGAAAAAAATATATGAGACAAATTAAAAAATTATGCATATTCCCTATTTCGTCGGTATCTTGTTCTTAATCTAATGTAAATATAGTAATATTTTATTAATTATTGTAAAATATTCAGATAAAGCTAAATTTATGGAAATGGTACTAAGGCCTTGACTATATATCGTCGCAACAGGGATGGCGCTATTGCTTTTAAATCTGCAAAGCAATTTCACTAAACATGGCTATTAATAGGTCTTTTAATTCTTGTTTTTTCAAAGCTTTACGTATAAAGAATTCTAAACCACATACATACGTTATATCTTATTATTATATATTATAGACTTAAAAACTACAGTATACTAAAATATTTTTGATCTGACCCTGTATATATATTTAAAAAATATTCAATGTTATTTGCAATGAGTGTTCTTTTTATTAATTGAATCAAGAGGCGAGTAGTTTTTGGTTTACATTTTATAGATATTTAAGGTAAATGGTCACAAGTATCTGACTAACGGAGGTCACATTAGTATGACAAACTACAATTCGTTAGAGGTCGGGAAATCAAGGGTATTTACTAACCACAAGAACTGATTTAATATGCGTACAAGGTTCTATGTTTACAAAGAATTATCTCTTTTATCGAAGCGTCATCACAAGGCAAACCGGTCGATTGTGTATTAAACTGGTGTTAGGGTATTTCTTCTCGAATATAAATCTTTAGGTACCTAAATTTAGTAGCAAAAGCAGGTGTGAGAATCAGCATATGTGATGTTCTAAATGGACTATTACTTTTTTCAATCGTCATCAGCCTATCGCAGTCCACTGGTGGACATAGGCCTCTCCAATTTCACGCTACTTGGTTCGATTTTCGGTTTCTCGCATCCAGCTCCTGCCAGCCGTTTTGCGCAGATCATCACTCCACCTGGCCTGTGGTCCCTCACTACGTTTGTCGAGACGCGATCTCCACTCAAGAACTCGTTTATCCCAACGGTAATCAGTTCTGCGGCTAATATGGGATCATTTTTTGTACACTGCTTTAAATAGGTTATGTACTATACTACGTTCCAGACAGGTTCATATAGGGTTTGTATCAAGTTTTCCTTGTGCTTGCAGTGCTGTTGTCCTTTTGAGAGGACAACAGCACTGCAACTTGCACTGCACTTGCACACTGCGCCCTTAGAGAGGAATCCCTTACGACATTCACGAGACACAGTACGAATAAGAACCACCAATATTCACGAGAATATTGGTGGTTCTTTTTCGTACTGTGGGTGTCGTAAGAGCCAAATAAAGACACAAATTACGTAACAACACGCCGTATTATTACTGTGTCACCACATAGATAACATAATCCATCAACATACAGAGAATTGTCATTAAGCAAAACGTTTTACCCAATAATAAAATTTTGCTTGCACCCATTTGCCTGGTAACCCCTGAATTAAAAATTAACATGAAGTTTCGTCTAATTTCAGGTACCATATCAGTGAAAGGCCGAGTCTCAAGAATTTCTACGCGTCAGAAGATTTGGAACCAATCTTTTACAGTACAGGGGAGGTATGCAAAGCTGACAGTCAGTCCACGTTATCTATTCTTGACCCACACGACAATGCGGATATCATAATGACATTAAATGAAGATAAAATTAGAACTATCATAAGAGCACTGAGAAAAAAGATCCGATTACTTTTGGCCGGTTTCGATGTCGTTATAGACAACATCACAGGTAGTCATGCAGTTATTGACATTAATGTTTATCCGGGCTATGACAGTTTTCCTAATTTCTTTAAACATTTCTTGGATTCTATTGACGAAGTAGTTAGTCATAAAACTGACAAAGTATACGCTAATGGAGAACACAATGGTATACATGATGATAACTGTGGTTATAAAATGAATGGCTTAATAAATGTTGGACTGGATCCTGTAAAATACGGTGTAACCGGAATGAATATTAACTGATAAGTATTTTTCTAATAACATCGTTGTTAGTTAATAGTGAT